>CM040425.1:61057065-61657065 GCA_022702705.1 Papilionanthe hookeriana x Papilionanthe teres | reverse complement strand
TTTTCGTTCATTTACGTTCTATGGGTGATATCAGAGATGAGTTTAGCACTGATCCTGACGAGTAGAAGACGTTCGTATCTGCTTATGTGTTGAATTAGTTTGAATTTAATTTTGTGTAATCTGCATTTTTGTTATTTTAGATTTCGATATTTGATCTCAGTATAGATGAGATTATCCATCGTCTGTTAGTTTTCAGCGTTTTGAGTATTATGGTTTGGATTGCGGCGCTGAATTTTATGTATTTAGGTTGAGAAAATACCTTGTTATAATGTTGTGTACAAATATTGGAAACACTTGGATTTTATATAAAAATTGTGATGTTTTGTGTTGTGTGAATTTATTTGAGTTCAAATAATATCTAATCACAGTAAAATATGTTTAAATCGATTGATCAGACGTTAACGAGGCTTAAAATGAATTAAAAATTACAAAAATATTTAAAAATTTTAATTTTTTGAAAAAGCCCACCGACAGTGGCTTTTTCCAGAGACTTAAGTCTATTAAAATTAATTAGCCCGCCGACGGCGAGATTTTGCCTGCTGACGGCGAGGACCCGAAAAGTACCATTATTTGACCGGTCAACCTCCACTATTCATCGTCTCCTTCCTCTAAACTTTGAAAAAACCGACCTAGGGCTTGAGAGATCTTGGATTTGGAGCAGTTTCAACACATTTTGATGCCTGATTTTATCTTCCCTTGGTAAGAGCTTCACTCCCATAAAAAATTTTTGATTTTCACCATGTATTTCTTCCACATTTAGGAATTTTGGAAAAATTCGAAATGTGGAGAAAACAGTTGGAAGAAATTCATGGAATTCATTTTAGATTACTTTAAGTCACCTTTGGAAGCCATTCTAGTGTTATTTTGGAATTTAGTTGAGATTTTTGTAAATTTGATAGATCGAGAAATGGCTCCACTACAAAAGATGCGACTTGATTTTGACGAGACACGATTTGTGAATGTTAAGGCTCATTCAAGGTACAACTTTAGCATCAAAGAAAAAAATGCATCCAGGACAAAGTTTTCAAGAATCCGAGAGGAGAAGTGAACTGATAATCAAAGAGCGAAGATGGAAAAATTTCTGTTATTCGACGAACAGAGCTGCAGTTGAAGTTGTAAAGGAATTTTATGCCAATGTGACCCAGATAGAGGATGGACCTATAAAGGTTAGAGGATTTTTAGTTGATTTTAATGCTGCTCGGATAAATTCTTTCTATGAGGTGCAAGATCTTCATATCAGTGATTATGATACGTTTGGAACAATGGAAGGACCACTGGAGGAGGTGATTAACTTTCTCACTGATGGGAAAGGGACTTGGAAAATGAAGCAGCGTGAACGGGTAAACTTCCCTATTTCTACGTTAAATGCAACCTCTAAGGCTTGACATTATTTTCTTTGCTCTACTTTTCTACCCACTTATCATCATAGTGAAGTTTTAAGGGATAAAGCAGTTCTGAATTTTTGTATTCAGAACAACAGAAGTATAAATGTGGGAAACATTACTTATAGAAACATATTAGCCATTGCAAAAAGTGAAACAGGAGGAGGACTAGGACATCCTGGTCTGATTTATGCACTCTGTCAGTTGTCCGAAGTAGAGGCTGGAGATGATGAGGAATGGGTTGAACCTATGAAACCCATTACAAAGGCTAATATAAAGACTTATGAATCCCACGAAGGATGGAGATCCGGGACAAGGAGCTCGCACCTTCGACTAGTAAGGATATTCCCTCTACTTAGTTATGACCCTCCTACCTATAGTTCTCCTACACTTTATGACTTGATGAATGAACTGACTCTGCAGCGGAAAAGTTTTGAGAAAATTGATGAAAGGTTGAAGCAAATAGATCAGAGGATTGGAGGATTAGAGCGGAGGCACGATTATGATAGTGAATATCTCCAGAGGCATTTTGAGTTTGAGATAGCTTACTATGATGCTGAGAATCACTATAGGAGAGGGGAGCTTGATGTTATATTTCCTGAGTGCCCTCGTTATACTCAATACCAGCCTACTCCACCTGCTGAATAAGGAGATGAGGATATAGTTTAGGATTTTGATGTTGAAGATTAGATTCTGTGAGTAGATATTAGTGTTATGTGTTTGTTTGTTTTCTTCAATTTAGTATTGTTGTTTAGTTTATGTATTTTGATTATTATGTTGTGTAAGTCATTTAAACTATGTTGTGTAAGTTCTTTACATCAGTGTACATGTTGAGTTTTTTTATTTCAGACTGTAAGAAATTAAATTAGTAAAATGTATGTAGATGTTGTGTTAATTGTGCTTAGTACTTTAATAGGTAAACCAATTAAATGTAGTAGGAAATTGTGTTAGTATTGTGTACTTATTTCAAACTTTCCTTACCCAGCAAATTCTCTAATGTTATATGTGTGTAGAAAGTCTTAAAAGTACTGTTTAAAGTGATGAGAGGAACCTGCAGAACTTCAAAAAAAATACCTAAAGCACGAAGGTATGATTTAAATTTACAGTATTTTTTCTTTCCACCTATATGATTAGATAGAAAAATTTAAGTTTGGGGGAGGGAAAAACAAAATTTAACTATTAAATGTTCTCAATTAAATATTTTCAAAAATTACTATAAAAATTATTTTCTATAGTGAATTAATTCAGTAAACCAGAATTAATTTATTTAAATATTATAGAAGGTTAAAAGAAATATTTTTAGTAATTAAACTAATTTTGTAGATTAAGATATTTGGAATAAAAGAATAAGAATATAGTTAACTATTTAAAGTAAGGAAAACTATATTTTAAAATATTAAATTCTTAAATATTTAGTTGAGAAAGAAAAGATTGAAACTCAATGATGTAAAAACTATGAAATACATATAAAGTAAGGAAATGTTTCAAGTTTCATATTTAGGAAGAGAACAGTGAAGTTCAAAATTATTAACAGACTATTCAGATACAGTAATCCTCACTTGAAAAAGAAAAAGATGGATTGAAAAACAATCCCTGAAAAGGAAAGAAAAAAATATATAGGATTGAAATGCAATCCAAATAAAAAGAAAAAAGTAAGTGAGGAGAAGCTTGAGGAGATGTCTTATCAAAAATTGGCTTTATTTGAATCAACATAAAGGGTAAACTCAGTTACACTTCTGAACCTATATATATGGATTAGTATTTTTACTAAGTAGTGTTTTCATGAATTTCCTATCATCTGAATATCCTAAGTAATTTAATATTACAACATATACTCATTCTTGAAATGAATAGAAGACAAGAAATTATAAACTTGATGACTAAATAACCTTACATTTATAGAATTAATTTAATTATCTAAAAATCTTTCTAATAAACTTAACTATAATATTTATTTAAATCTAATTCATAGTATTTCTGAATTAAAGCTTTACTACAAATAATTATTACTTTTATGTAGTATCAAGATTACTTGAGGACAAGTAATAGTTAAGTTTTGGGGATTTTGACCAAAGAAAAATGTATTAAGAAATTCATACCGATTTTATATTAATTTTTAATGATATTGCACTTTAAAGAAAGGTATTTTCTATGTTTTATTGCAGGTATGAAGATATATAGATAATGGAGCAAAAAGATGAGAATAGGAGCGAATCTCGAACAAAGAGGACCAAAAGAGACAAAAGTTGAACTAGGGCGCCGACGGCGAGGAATAGGCCACCGACGGCGTGTTTTTCCTGAGAGCATTCAAATATATTATAAAGGAGCCCACCGACGGCGAGAAGGTCGGTTCAAGCAAGATTCATTGAATATGGACGCTTTTTGAAGAGGTGCTTAAATAACCTTTGAAAATATTTCTCCCTCTTTAAAAAGAGACAAGTTTAGGCCAAAAATGTGTCCTTTTTGAGTGTCTATTTAGTGTCTTTAGTGTCTCTAAAGTGTCATTAGTGTGTGTAAGTGTGTTCTCGAGAGTATAATAGTGAGTTTAGTTGAGTGTGTTGTACAAGAAGGAAGAGTCAGAAGAACTTTAAGGAGTCTGCTTGGAGAGAAAATTTGAGATAAGTTGAGTAGTCTTCTCTGTATGTCTCCTTGTTTTTTAGATTTTATGAAATGAAAAATTGAATTAGTTGTGCCTAAAATATTCAATAAAAATTGTGATAATCTTTCTACTTAAATCTTAATTTACTTTCAATTTGGCCAATTGAACTGTTAAAATATGTTGATTTCACAACTAAAGTAAAGATTACATCCAAGATTCAGGGAGATCAAAGTCCTTGAAAGGAGGGTGCAAATAAATAGGGAAATATTATTTATCGGGCGTAGAATTGGATATTTTAGAGTGACAGACTAAAATCTTCAATTTGGTCCTATCGTTTGGGTGCTGAAGTGTAGATGTTAGCCCTCAGGCGAGGGGAGCGTGGAAGCTCTGAAGTGAGAGCCGGTATCCTCCCAACCTAGCCGTAGATTCAGTAACCAAGCATAGGATTAGTCAATATTCTTTATGCCTAGACCAAAGGGTAATGAATAGGAATGCTCCTTTTTGGCACAATATAATTTTAACTAATTTAATTATCCATTCACTTAATTCTCTTAACAAGGGGAAAGATACTTTTCTATATTGCAATTTCTCATTCAAAAATTAGTAGTAGAATTTAGTCGAAGTGTTCTTTATTTATGTTTATTAGATAGTAACTTCAAATGCTGTAATTAGTTCATAATCTCTAACTTCTCTATGGGATCGATATCAGGACTCCATTAGAGCACTGTATTACTTGAACAATACGTATACTTGCGTTGATAAGGGGTAACTTTGCTATTATTGAATGTTATTTTTTTTTACACATGTTAACACTTATATATTTACGCATCCACCCTGTCATGTACCGACGTGAGCCGACGCGACGACGTGCCTATATGATATATCGTTGGCCTTCCTAGAGCGAGCCTTTATGTTAGAGTTTTTTGTGCGTTGGCCGGTCTTATATGAAGTCGAGTGATCCCCCTATCTTGTGAACCTTAGGCCTTGATCCCCGTGGGTTGGAATCCAAAATTTCCACAGATTTTGAGATCATAATTTCCCTTTGAGGGATTAATTGAGTTCAATTTTGGAGGATGGGAAAAGCTTTGTAGCTAGTTTGTCCTATAAGACAGTGGGTGTTCATAGAGCAAAAAAAGATTTGTAGTTAGATCACCCTACGAACAGTAAAGAGTTTACCTTACGAGAAATCAGATGGGGAAACCCTCCAGATTGTCACTTTAAAGCCGGAAGCGGTGATGTCGCAACTATAAGAGCATCAGCCATAGGTTTCCCATGCAAGGTATTTAGTACGAGTGTGGCTCATTATCACAAGTGGTCACTTGCACCTCATTGTTTTCATGTGCATGTCTTTCTTGTTGCATATTGTATGCCATATATCACACTTGCACTTGCACCTTGCATTTTTCACCTTGCATATTGCACTTGCACTTACATTTGCACCTTGCACGTTACACTTGCACCTTGCACCTTACACTTGCATCTTGCACTTGCACCGGCACCACTTGTGCCTCGATCGGTCGTCCTAGACCGGTCGGCACCACTTGTGCCTCAGTTAGTCATTCCAAACTGGTTACCACCACTTGTGCTTCAACCAGCTACCTGACCCGATTATCACAACACTTTGGTTCGACCGGACACCGCGACCCGGTCGACCGACCATTTGCTCATTTGCATGTTGTGTGTGTACATATGCATATTTGTTTGCATGTTCACCTAACTGTGTTGGATATTCTTTGGGCTGCTGCCGCCATGGCACGCCCATCTCTCTTCGGGTCACAGCCGCCTTGACAAACCCTCTTAGGGTCACTGCTGCCACGACACGCCCATTTCTCGGGCCCCTGTCTACCTGACACGCCCACCCTAAGGGTCATTACCTCCACGACATACCCATTTCTTGGGCCCCTGTCTCCACGACACGCCCACCCCTTGGGTCACTGCCTCCGCAACACATCCATTTCTCGGGCCCCTGCCTCCACGGCACGCCCATCCTCGGGTCACTGCCTCCATGACACACCCATTTCTCGAGCCCATGCCTCCACGGCACACCCATCGTTGGGTCACTGCCTCCATGGAAGACCCACCCTTTTGGGTCGCCACCTATGTTGTGCATCCATTTTTTTGAGTCACTGCATTCACGACACACTCGTCATTTATGTCATTTGACTGTTTCCACTTGCATTTGCATGTTTTTTTTTTGCTAGCAAGCCAAGCTCGGTAGGTGAGTGACCCCATGTCGGTCGTGATACCTTAACGAGCATTGCTTACTGAATTAATCCCGATGAGCAATACAAGTTAAGTCATCGGGATCTGTACGAGTATGACTATGCTAAGGATCCATAAGCTCAAAGGTGTGCCACCTGCATTACAAACCCGCATTGTAGGTTCACTACTTTATAAAATGGATATTTACACTTTTATTAGTATTATATGCCTACTTTCAAAACTACGTAAGATAGGTCATATATAAGGCCACTTGTTTTAAAATGTCACCCTTCGTTGACATGTTTTAGATCCCTTGGATCTTTATGATGGGGTGATCTATAAAAAAAATACATATTTCTTTATGTCTTAATTCTTATCAATTTCTGAGGATATTATGCTTTAATGAAAGGTATTTTTTGTATTTTTGGATGTAGGTGATGTAAAAAGGTCCAAAAAGGAAAAAGAAGCAAAAAAGAGCAAAAAGGAGCAAAAATGGAGCAAAATACAAAAAGTATTAAAAAATATGGCCTGGCGCCTATGCGCCAGAAGTTAGCGCCTAAGCGCCAGACTCGATAATGGAACTGTCAAGTTTTTGACAACGTTTGAACGATTATTTTGACGGAGTGAGCGGTTATTGGACATTCTAGAAGACTGACAGTTGTTCCTTGATAATAGGACATGTGATACATTGCATTTGGAAGCTCCAAAACGGTTTTAATCGTGAAGAGGTACGAGCCAAAGTGAAGAGGTGCGAAGAACTGGATGCGGTGTCCGGCGCCTACGAGCCAGATTCCGGCGCCTAGGCGCCAGATTCCGGCGCCTAGGCGCCAGACAGACATTCTAGAAGATTCAATGAATGTGGACATGTTTTGAAGAGGTGCCTCAAGGCAACCCTTGAAACCTATAAATAGGAGTCCATTTTTTCAGAAAAACGTGCCCCCCCCATTGTAACCCCTTTCTCTTATCCACTTTAGGATCTCTCATCTTTAGAGAGAGAAATAGAGAGAGAAATATAGGGCCACTTTTGTTTAGTTTAGTGAGTTTATTTTCAAGTTGTTGCATCTGGAGTTCATTACATCGTGGAGTCGGTAGGAATCGGAAGATCCGTAGAAGGAATATTCGAGATAAGTATTTTATATTCGATTCAAAGTTTATTTATTATGTTTTGCCTGTTTATATTCAATGTGTTATGAGTAGTTAGTTTACTTTCTTCCTTCAATTATGAAGAGATAAATAAGATAATAAAAGATTCGATGGAGAATCGAAATTCAAAATATTTTCAAAACATTGTGATGACATTGATACCGATCTTACTTTACCTTTTAAATCGGCCATTTAAATTGTTAAAACCTATTGAAGAGTTTTGAGACCTAGAAGGAGAAAAACTCTTAACTTGTAAGTGTCACATGAATCCTTGGGTAGTCGAAGGCCAGGTGCGGGCTATTCAAGTGAAGTGCAAATAAATAGGAAGATAAGATTTAAAGGGCGTAGAATTGATAAGTTTTTAGAGTGACAGACTAGATTCTTATAATTTGATTTATAGATTAGGAAAGGATCACTAGTAAGGCCGACCATAGCCACCCTTGGACATCTAGTAGTGTGAGTCTAGATTAACCTATTCTACTAACAATACATCCGGACCTTATCTGTAAATTAGCCAATATTCTTTGCGCCTGGATCAAAGAGTAAAGAATAGGAATGCTTCTATTTAGCATAATACCATAAATCAAATTCTCCAACGAATATTAAATTATCTTAAAAATCTTAGATTAATTGAAGGGAAGAAAGTTGTTTATTTTATATAGTTTTCACAAAATCATTGTCTTATTATTGTTAACTTTATTTGCATCTAGTAAATTAATAGTAATTTATAGTTAAATTAAAATACAAAAGGATTTTTGAAATACAATACTTAGAAATTTATTACTATAATTTTTCCCCGTGGGATCGATACTGGGGTCTTTGTTTCAAAGCCCTATATTACTTGAAACGATACGGATACTTGCGTAGTACCCAAAAAGTATATAAAATTTTTTCTTTTTAAAATTATATTTTGCTATATAAACATATATTTAAAAAGTTTTATTGGGTACACATCTATATAGCAAGTTATTCCAGGTCTAGTGTTTCGCGCCTTCGCTAGAAATTAAATTTTCTAGCAGTGGTAACAAATTCTTGTATTTGGAAGTACAAAAATCGGGTCATGGGACCGGCGTGGTGACCCAGTCAAAGTCATACGGTAGTCGGAGACTTACCCCGTGCACTTAGAAACTAGGTTATGGCACTTCTCGTTAGATGGTTTGCGATGCTAAGATATTGGTTGCTATGTAGTCTTTTTGATGTCTATCTATTATTCTTTGTTGTATTGGTTGCTCTAGCGACATCTTTCTTTTTTGTGTTTTTAGTGTGCCTGCATGTTTCATATGCATGGTAGTATGTTAAAGCATTCTTTTGCAAGTTGTCGTGCCTATATATACACAGACATAGGTGCTAAAAGGGGAGCCTATAATGATTTATAACTATTTTTCTTGCAGGTGTTATTAGCTTCCCCAATTATATGGCACAACCTATTTTGTGTTGCATGGTGTGCCCCACTAACATTTGTTTTCATGCATAATTGATTCTTTTCTTTTTCTATGTACTTTTAGAGTATAGGAGAGTCATGTAGCAGAAATAAGATACGGGCATGGGTTTCGATGTGTTTTGCATGGGAACCACGTCGAGGGGACCATAAGCTGTTGTTTGTGTCCCTCTTAATTATGCATTCTCATATTGATGTATATAATTAGGATCAAGCATGTATATGCAGATTTCGACCGCTCTTTTTCTTTTCTTGGATAAGTTGCCGACCCAGCGGCAGCGACCTATTTATTATTTTATTTGGCTTGCTTTTTTTCTACCTTATTGCATGTCTGTATTTCTGCTTGCCTGCATATTTTCCTTATTTATTTATGTGGTTTGTATGGGATCTCGCGGAAAATGAAATATATGCTCTTTAGGATTTAAAATTCTAAAGTCTTTTATACTTAAAAATCCTAGCAAATTATTTAAGATAAATAAATTTTTAGGATTAGAATATTGAGAACTTTAAAACCTGGTTTTACTTTCCTACATGACCTTCAAGCTAGTATTAAAATGTGTTGCATAGCATCACCATAGCCCAAGTCATATTAATAGAGCATTCAAAATAATTAAGGATCGCTCTAAATAACTGCATTCATATTTGCATGTCCCGAGGAGAAGCCCTTATACTTCTTCAACCCGACTGGCTTGACGTACCTTTCTACATAGGTGATTTTCTAGTACGCCTATGGTGTAAGAAGGTTCCTGATCTATAAAAAAATACCTATTTCTTTATGTCTTAATTCTTATCAATTTCTAAGGATATTATGCTTTAATGAAAGGTATTTTTTGTGTTTTTGGATGTAGGTGATGTAAAAAGGTCCAAAAAGGAAAAATGAGCAAAAAGGAGCAAAAAGGAGAAAAAATGGAGCAAAATACAAAAAGTATAAAAAATATGGCTTGGCGCCTAGGTGCCAGAAGTTGGCGCCTAAGCGCCAGACTCGATACAGAAACTGTCAAGTTTTTGACAACGTTTGAACAGTTATTTTGACGGAGTGAGCGGTTATTGGACATTCTAGAAGACTAGCAGTTGTTCCTTAATAATAGGACATGTGATATATTGCATTTGGACGCTCCAAAATGGTTTTAATCGCGAAGAGGTGCGAAGAACTGGACGCAGTGTCTGGCGCCTAGGCGCCAGATTTCGGCGCCTAGGCGCCAGACAGACATTCTAGAAGATTCATTGAATGTGGACATGTTTTGAAGAGGCGCCTCAAGGCAACCCTTGAAGCCTATAAGTAGGAGTCCATTTCTTCAGAAAAACGTGCCCCCCCATTGTAACCCCCTTCTCTTATCCACTTTAGGATCTCTCATCCTTAGAGAGAGAAATTTAGGGCCGCTTTTGTTTAGTTTAGTGAGTTTATTTTCAAGTTGTTGCATCTGGAGTTCATTACACTGTGGAGTCAGTAGGAATCAGAAGATCTGTAGAAGGAATATTTGAGATAAGTATTTTATATTTGATTCAAAGTTTATTTATTATGTTTTGTTGTTTATATTCAATGTGTTTTGAGTAGTTAGTTTATTTCTTCCTTCAATTATGAAGAGATAAATAAGATAATAAAAGATTCGATGGAGAATTGAAATTGAAAATGTTTTCAAAACATTGTGATGACATTAATACCTGATGTTACTTTACTTTTTAAATTGGCCATTTAAATTGTTAAAACCTGTTGAAGAGTTTTGAGACCTAGAAGGAGAAAAACTCTTAACTTATAAGTGTCACATGAATCCTTGGGTAGTCGAAGGCCATGTGCGGGCTATTCAAGGTGAAGTGCAAATAAATAGGAAGATAAGATTTAAAGGGCGTAGAATTGATAAGTTTTTAGAGTGGCAAACTAAATTCTTATAATTTGATTTATAGATTAGGAAAGGGTCACTAGTAGGGCCGACCATAGCCACCCTTGGACATCTAGTAGTGTGAGTGATCCATGAAAAAAAAGTAAATATTTTTAGTGTTCATTTCATGCTCACTTTATGCATATTTTTAATGATATTACACTATAAATGAAGTTATTTTGCATAATTTTGCATATTCAAGTATAAAAATATGATTTTAGAGAAAATTAACCAGAAACTAGGCAATTTTGAGCCAGAATGGCAAGAAAGAAAATTCTAACGTGGCACATATTGATATGTCTTTCTATGCTTAATATCTTTTATATTTATCACATGTTTTTGAATGAAATTATACTTTTGAGAAAGGTTGTTTTTATGTCTATCTTGTAGGTGAAGATGATAGGAACGCAACGCAACTGAAATGGGGCGAAACGGAGTTGAAACGAAGCCAAACGGAGCAAACCGTAGAGCTGTAAACAGGGTGGCGCCTAGGCGCCAAAACCTGGCGCCTAGGCGCCAGAATCATCTAGAAACGGTTATTGGACGGGATTTTGACGACTTTGGGAGTTATTTTGACGGTGTTAAGTAGTTTCTAGACCTTCTAGAAGCCTGGAAGTTATTCCTAATTTATAGGACATGTGATACAATGTATTTGGATGCTTGGAAACAGTTTTAATCGCAAAGAGGTGCAAGCCAAAGTGAAGAGGTGTGAAGAATTGGACGCGGTGTCCGGTACCTAGGCGCCAGATTCCGGCGCCTAGGCGCCAGACACACCTTCTAGAAGATTCATTGAATTTGGACACATTTTGAAGAGGTTCCTCAAGGCAACTCTTGAAGCCTATAAATAGGAGGCCACTCCTTCAGAGAAAATCGCACCCTATAGTCTCTCTCTTTCCCCTTAGTCATTTTAGTCATTTAGAGTTATGAAGATATAGATTTTTACATCTTATGGAGAGATTGGTGAGAGATTTTGAGATATTTATGTAAGGGATGTACGAGCGTCGCATGGATCAGTGGGGAACTTTGGTGGAGAGATCTTCTTCTTTCTTTCAGAAGAAAAAAGCTAAGTATTGTGTTCTTCATTCTCTTGTAATTGTTGTAAGCACTTTCTAGTGGATTTTCTTTATTTTAAACCAAGTTTTATGTCGTGAATTATCCATGTTTCGTAAGTGATTTCCTTTACTCTTTCTTTTAATATGAAGTAGTGGCATGCGTAGGAAAATCATTTTTATGATAGAATTATCTATTAGATGCTTCTAGGTGATGAGATAGTTGCATAAATATAATAGAATACTAATGAAATAAGTTCCTCGTCGACACTTAATTTATTATATAGTTCTATCAATTCTTTTACTTCTTATGCCATTATTTTCATTTACTTTTATTTTGTAATAAAATAGATGCATGTTTAGGAATTAAGATTTGCTTAGATATTCTCTTATTAAATTATGGTGATGATATTCATACCGGATCTTCATTTATTTTACAAATTGATCACTTGTATTATTAAAACCTGTTGAAGAATTCTGAGACCTAAAAGGAGATGAATTCTTAACTAGTAGATATCACATGAACCCTCGGGTAGTCGAAGGCCTTGTGTGGGTTATTCAAGGTGAAGTGCAAATAAATAGGGAGATATTGTTTATTGGGCGCAGAATTGATTAGTTTTTAGAGTGAAATACTAAATTCTAATAATTTGATCTATAGAAAGGGAACGGGTCACTGGTAGGGCATACCATAGCCACCCTTGGACATCTAGTAGTGTGAGCCTAGATTAACCCATTCTATTAATAAAACATCATGAACCGATCTATAGATTAGCCAATGTTCTTTATGCCTGGACCAAAGGGTAAAGAATAGGAATGCTTATATTTAGCACTACTACATTAATTCTAAGCATATCTTTCTTACAGATTATCTATGTAATTGCAAGAGAAAGGTAATTTTTAATATCTCGAATTTCTCCAAACCAATTTATCCATAAGTTATCTTTTATTTAAGAATTTAATTTAGGATTAGTTATTAAAAAACTCATTTTAATCGATATTCCAAATTTAGGCCTTATAGAAATAGACTGGAATTAACCTAAAAGAATTCTTATCTCGCTTCTCTGTGGGATCGATACTGGGGTTATAAAAGAAAACCCTATATTACTTGAAACGATACGTATACTTGCGTAGTACCCCTAGTGTGTAAAATATTTTCTAAAATTTTATAATATTTTGATTTTATACACTAGCCGCTATTTATAAATTGGGTCAAGTTTTTTGCCATCTTTTGGAAGCGAATATTACTGCGTTATTGTGGGTCGGGTCAGTGAGTCTAGATTAACCCATTCTACTAACAATACATCCGGACCTGATTTGTAAATTAGCCAATGTTCTTTGCGCCTGGATCAAAGGGTAAAGAATAGGAATACTTCTATTTGGCACAATACCATAAATCAAATTCTCCAACGAATATTAAATTATCTTAAAAATCTTAGATTAATTGAAGGGAAGAAAGTTGTTTATTTTATATAATTTTCATAAAATCATTGTCTTATTATTGTTTTCTTTATTTACATCTAGTAAATTAATAGTAATTTATAGTTAGATTAAAATATAAAAATATTTTTGAAATACAATATTTAGAAAATTTATTACTACAATTTTTCCCCGTGAGATCGATACTGGGGTCTTTATTTCAAAGCCCTATATTACTTGAAACGATACGTATACTTGCGTAGTACCCAAAAAGTATATAAAATATTTTCTTTTTAAATTATATTTTGCTATATAAACATATATTTAAAAAGTTTTATTTGGTACACATCTATATAGCAAGTTATTCCAGGTCAAGTGTTTCGCGCCTTCGCCAGAAATTAAATTTTCTAGCAGTGGTAACAAATTCTTGTATTTGGAAGTACAAAAATTGGGTCAAGTTTTTGGCGCCGTTGCCGGGGAAGAAATAGAATAGTTATAAATTTTTTTAAAAAATATTATATTTCTAAAAATATAAAAAAATAATAAATATATAAAAATGAATAAAAAAAAGATATATATATAAAAATTTTATTCCTTGTTTTATGCGAAGATTTGGTTCTGAAGGATTAAACCTTTAGATTTTGAATTAGAAAGAACAATTAGAAAAATTAAAAAGGGAAAACAAATTCAAAAATTTCAAGAAATGGCTACTTTACAAAATCCAATTGAACTTAATGATTAAAATGTTTATAAACCATTAAGGGATTATGCTAACCCTACGACTGATGAACTTCATAAGTAGTATTCAAATACCCATCGTAGATGCTAATTCTTTTGAACTTAAACCGTCTATTATTCAAATGGTGCAAAACAATCAATTTGGTGGAACACCAAATGAGGATCCAAATTTACACCTTGTTAGTTTTTTAGAACTTTGTGCTACCTTTAAATATAACAATGTTTCGATGATGCTATTAGACTTAGACTCTTTCCTTTTTCTTTAAGAGATAAAGCAAAGATGTGGTTAAACTCATTAGCGATCGATTCTATTAAAACACTGAGCTGAAATGACACAAAAATTCCTTGCTAAATATTTTCCTCCTTCTAAAACTGCTAAATTAAGAAATGATATTACTTCGTTTAGTCAATTTGACGGGGAGACAATATATGAAACTTGGGAAAGATTTAAAAAACTATTAAGAAAATGTCCTCATCTTGCTTTACCTGATTGGTTAATTATTCAAACATTTTATAATGGATTAATTAGATCTTTAAAATCAATTATTAATGCTACTGCTAGAGGTTCTTTAATTTCTAAATCATTTAAAGAATGTTACACTTTAATTGAAGAAATGGCTAATAACAATTTTCAATGGCCTTCCGAAAGGATTAATCCTAAAAAGATGGCAATTATTCACGATAATGAAGCCTTTTCTATCTTAGCTTTACAAGTAGCAGCAATGTCTAAGAAATTAGATAATTTTGCAATTAATATTTCACATAATAACTCTACTAATATTGAAGATTCTCTAACTATTGAAACTTTACAAGCTATTGCAAGTAAAAATAATCCTTATTCAAACTATTATAATCCTGGGTGGAAAAATCATCCTAATTTTAACTGGAATAATTCACAACAACAATGGGGTAATAATCAATCTCATCCCATTGGAAATTGGAATAATCAAGTTAATCCAAATTATAAACCTCCTGGATTTAATAATCAACATAAAAAGTTATCAATAGAAGAATTAATTTTACAAATGAATAATCAATTACAAAATCAAAATACTGCTATTCGTAATATTGAAAATCAAATGAGGCAAATTGCTACTTTAATTAATAACGAACCTGTAGGAACACTTCCAAGTAATGTTGAAATTAATCCAAAGGAAACTCGGAAAAGAACATGAACAAGTTAAAGTCGTGCAATTTAGAAGTGGAAAGGAATTAAAAGAAAGAATGCGAATGAAATTGAAAAAGAGATCGAGGTCAAGAGATCGAAAAACTTAAAGAAACTCTCTCTCATAGTCAAGATCGGACAGTTATACCTGTTAATGTGGAAGTTGAAAAACCACCACCACCTTTTCCTCAAAGACTTAAACATCAGAAATTAGATCATCAATTTTCTAAGTTCTTTGAAATTTTTAAGAAACTTACTATTAACATACCTTTTGCTGAAGCTTTGGAACAAATGCCAACTTACGCAAAATTTATGAAGGATATTTTAAGCAAAAAAACGAAAATTTGAAGCTCTTGAAACTGTTGCATTAAGTGAATAATGCAGTGCAATAATTCAAAAGAAATTACCTGAAAAGCTTAAGGATCCTGGAAGTTTCACTATACTCTGTGCTATTGGAGAAAAATTTTGTGGAAAAGCTTTATGTGATTTAGGAGCAAGTATTAATCTCATGCCATTTTCTATCTTTCGAAGATTGGATTTAGGAGATATTACTCCCACCACTGTAACCCTTCAGTTAGCTAATAGATCTATCACTTATCCTAAAGAAGTTATAGAGGATGTCCTTGTTAAAATGAATAAATTTATCTTCCCTGTAGATTTCATAGTACTTGATATGGAAGAAGATAAAGAGATACATATTATTTTAGGGAGACCTTTTCTAGCTACCAGACGAGCTATGATTGATGTGCAAAAGGGAGAACTAACCATGAGAGTTAATGATCAAGAAATTAAATTCAATGTTCTTAAATTAATGAAGTACCTTAATAAAGAGAAATGTTATCGAATGGATATAATTGATTATTTAATTGAAAAACATTATCAAGAAAAATGTAAAGTCATTTCTGAAGAAAATTTTGAATTTTTAACTGATGAAAATGAAGTAGTTGAAGAAGAAGAGACTCATTTTATTAAAGATAATTGGGAAACTTTAGACATAACTCAAAATGATATACTTTTAACATCAATTAAAAGAGCCCCTGAACTGGAATTAAAAATGTTGCCTTCACATTTAAAATATATGTTTCTTGGAAATTCGTTAACTTTACCTATTATTATTTCTTCTGAACTGAGTAGAGATCAAGAAGAAAAACTACTAGGTGTGTTAAAGAATTATAAGAAAGCTTTTGGTTGGACTATTGCTGATATAAGAGGAATAAGCCCTTCCATTTGCATGCATAGAATCTTAATGGAAGAAAATTTTAAACCAACTATAGAATCGCAAAGAAGATTAAATCCTATCATGAAAGATGTTGTTAAAAAAGAAATTATTAAGTGTTTAGTGTTGGTATTATTTATCCTATTTCGGATAGTCAATGGGTAAGTCCTATTCATTGTGTTCTGAAGAAAGGAGGTGTAACTGTCATTTTTAATGATAAAAATGAACTAATTCCTACAAGACAAGTTACTGGATGGCGAATTTGTATTGACTATAGGAAATTAAATAAAGCCACTAGAATGGATCATTTTCCTTTACCTTTCTTAGATCAAATGCTCGATAAATTAATTGGACACCCATGTTTCGTTTTCCGGATGGATATTCTGGTTATCATCAATTACTTATTACTCCTGAGGACCAAGAAAATACAATATTTACAAGTCCTTATGGAACATTTGCTTTTAGAAGAATGCCTTTTGGTTTTTGTAATGCACCAGCAACTTTTCAAAAATGTATGATGTCAATATTTTGTGATTTGATTGACAAAGGAATTGAAATATTCATGGACGATTTTTCAGTTTTTGGAACTTCTTTCGAATCTTGTTTGGAAAACATACCAAAGTTCTGAAAAGATGTGAAGAAACAAATTTAGTTCTTAACTAGGAAAAATGTCAATTCATGGTCACAGTAAGGCATTGTACTTGGTCACAAAGTGTCACAAAAGGGATGGAAGTAGATCAAGCAAAAGTGAAAATTATTGCTGAATTGCAACCACCTACTACTGTTACTGATGTGAGAAGTTTTCTAGGCCATGCTGGATTTTATAGAAGATACATAAAGGATTTTTCTAAAATTGCTAAACCTCTTTGTCATTTATTGGAAAAAAATGCAAAATTTAAATTTAATAAAGAATGTATTAATGCTTTTAATATTCTAAAAGAAAAATTAATAACTACTTCTATCATTGTTGCACCTAATTGGAATAAGTCTTTTGAATTAATGTGTGATGCAAGTGATTTTGCAATTGAGCCGTATTAGGACAAAAATATGAGAAAATTTTCAAAGTTGTATATTATGCTAGTAAAACTTTCACTGAAACACAAAGAAATTACACTACCACTGAGAAAGAGATTCTAGCTACAGTATATGCTTTTGATAAATTTAGACCTTATCTTCTTGGTACTAAATGCATAGTTCATACTGATCATTCTGCTATTAAATATCTATTATCTAAGAAGGATTCTAAACCTAGACTTATAAGATGGGTTTTACTTCTACATGAATTTGATTTTCAAATAGTAGATAGAAAAGGAACTGAAAACCAAATTGCTGATCATTTGTCTAGAATTAAAAATGATATTATATCGGAAGAAAATATAAATGAGAAATTTCCTGATGAATCTTTATATGTTGTTCAAGAATGCAAAACACCTTGGTATGCTGATATTGTTAATTATTTAGTTAGCAATATTTTGCCTTATGACTTGGATAACAAATTTATTAAGAAATTTAAATATGATGCTAAATCTTATATTTGGGAAGAACCTCATTTATTTAAAATTGGTAAAGATTCTATGATTCGAAGATGTGTACCTTATGAGGAAACTTTTGTTATTATTTAAAAATGTCATGATTCTGATTTTGGAGGACACTCTGGCATAGATAAAATTGCATTTAAAATTTTAAATTCTGGATTTTATTGGCCTACCTTATTTAAAGATGTGAGACATTATGTGAAAACATGTGATCGATGTCAGACGATGGGAAATATATCTAGGAAGAATGAAATGCCTTTAAAATATATATTGGAAGTTGAAATTTTTTATATATGGGGTTTAGACTTTATGGGACCATTTGTTCCATCATCTGGAAAAATTTATATTTTATTAGCAGTTGATTATGTTTCAAAGTGGATCGAAGTCGTTGCTTTACCAAACCGTGATTCCAAAAGTGTTTCTAAATTTTTAAAGAAAATGATATTTTCAAGATTTGGAATGCCTAAGGTAATTATCACTGATGGCGGAAGTCATTTCAGGAATATAAGAATTTAATCATTACTACAAAAATTTGGAATCAAACATAGAATTGCAACTGCTTATCACCCACAAACAAGTGGAATGGCTGAAGTATCAAACAGAGAAATTAAAAGAATTTTAGAGAAGACTGTTAATCCTAAAAGAACTGATTGGGTTGATAGACTTGATTTTGCACTATGGGCTTATAGAATAGCTTATAAGACACCAATCGGAATGTCACCTTACCAGTTAATTTATGGTAAACATTGTCACTTACCTGTAGAACTTGAACATAAAGTTTATTGGGCGATAAAGGAGTTTAATTTTAATTTGAATAAAGCAGGAGAAAAGCGATTATTGCAATTAAATGAGATGGAAGAAATAAGAAATGAAGCATATGAAAATGCGAGGATTTATAAAGAGAAAATGAAGATGTTGCATGATAAGAAAATTTCAGGAAAAATTTTTGAACATGGACAAGAAGTATTACTGTTTAACTCTCGTTTAAAACTTTTTCCTAGAAAATTAAGATCTAAATGGATTGGACCCTATATAGTTGAGAAAGTATACCATTATGGAGTTGTGGATATTAAAGATCCCAAAACAGGAAAAATTTTTAAAGTAAATGGATTAAGATTGAAGTCTTATTTGGGAGATATTAAAAAGATTTATAAAGAGGCTTATGAATTGAGTCAACCTGATTAAAGATTTACTTAAGTCGGGTTGAAGACGTTAAACCAAGCGCTTTGTGGGAGGCAACCCATAATTATCTTTTGTTATGAGTGTTTTTGTGTTTTAATGTAAGGTTATGCCTCGATCTTGATTAATTTTATATTACTTTAGAAAAATTTGATGCTCATAAGTCTTTGTTAACTTAGGCTGAAAATTATTTTGAAGAATGTAAGATTTAGAAATTGGATCACTCTATTCTGAATATGAGTAAAAAGGAGATCAAGTTAACCTTCATTATGATTGTTTACAATGTGAGTTATTGAGTCTAAATTACTCTTACCAGTATAATTTACCTATCTTGGAGAACAAAATTTTGAAATTTGACGATTAGGCAAAACGGATTTGAACATAGTTCTGGTGCCTAAGCGCCAGAATTCGGCGCCTAAGAGCCAGAATCAAACTATGTATCAATAGGTCCGGTGCCTAGGCGCCAGATTTGGCGCCTAAGCGCCACGATTACTGAGTCGTGCAAAAACCGAAAATTTTTAATTTTTCACATGATTTTCACCTTTAAATCAACCTATCTTCTTCCCTAACCATCAAGCAATCAAAATCACGTCCCTTGCACTTCATTCTTGAGAGATTTGAGAAATTTTTTAAGAATATGGAAGGAAGAAATCATGGAGAAGAAGCTAGGGCCAAGGTCTCAAAGGATCCTCAACCCTACTCCAATGGTTTCATCACTGTAAGTTTAGAGAAAATTTATAGTCGATTGGATAAGTTTGAAGCGGAGTTTAAAAGCATTGGAGATCGCTTTCATGAGATATTTCATCAAATTGAACATCTAGAATGGCAAATGAAACTTCAATTTGATCATTTTGTGGCTTATCGAGATGCTCAAGTTGAAATGTATGCGAAGAACAAGTGGATTAACGAAAAGACGACTACGGATTTCCCGAGAGCGTTAGTGTTCTTTCCAAGTGGAATACACAATTTCCCTTGTGAAGATTAGAATATTTTAGTAATGAGATAGTTATTATATGGTTTGTTGAGTCGTTGTATCGATTTAGAGAATCGATTGTGTTTGTTTGTGTATTTGCTTTCATGTTTAATGTGTGTTGTTTTTTCTTAGAAATTGTTGTGTTTGAGTGTGTATTAGGAACTTGAATCAAGTATAATACTTATATGGAATGTATTGAGTCAATATTGAAGATTATAAATGGAATTTAGTGAGTTTGATTTAAACCTTATGTTTGATTGGTGGATTAAATATTTAATTTTTATAAATTTTTTAGAAATGTTGTGGAAGTTAGAAATTGAAGCCCTACTCTGATATGAGTAATTGGAAGTTGAATTTATCAATTTTGGTGGAAAATTAAATTTAAAAATAATTTTTTGTGAAAGGCGAGTCTGGCGCCTAGGCGCCAGAATTTGGCGCCTAAGCGCCGGTTCGGCTCGTACTCGAATATTTACTTAAATAACCCCCAAAAGCCATTTTTGACGCCTAAGCTTCATCTTCTTCCCCATTTTCGCGAAAATACACCTTTTAGATCCATTTTGAGGTCAAAACATCAAGTATTTGAGCGCAAAACCACTCGATTTCTTCGTCTCAAGGTCAGATCTACACTTTAAACCATTTATTTTCTATTTTCACCATAGATTTCCCTAGTTTTGTTAAGAACCGAAATTTTGAAAAAAAAATTTGATTTTTAGTGATTTCTTTGGATTTTTAAACTTATTTTAATTTTTATAAACTTAAAAAGATTTTAAATCTTTGATTCCTAAATTTGTTCTTGTTTTCTTTCATGTTTAGATGGCTCCAAAATCTAAACGCGGGAAGGTACGAGATAACTTTGATAGCAAGCAAATTTTCTATCATGGCCGCGCATTTTCGCTTCCACGAATTTGCGACGTCCGAGAAGTTCATTTCGTAACGAAGTTTCTATCATCCTGGAGAAATGATTGAAAACACTATCGTTGCACACAATTGGCAACGATTCTGTTATTTCACTGTTGTTACTGTTATCCCTATTGTTCGAGAGTTTTATGCAAATTTTCTGGATGCCGAAGATTATGAAGTCTTTGTCAGAGGTATCGGAGTAGGATTTAGTCCTGAAAGAATCAATATATTTTATGGCCTTGCCACCAACTATTGAATGCCATTATTCCGGATTATCACCATCCGAGGGAGATTTGGATATGATCATTGCTTATTTGATCGACGATACTTGGATCTTGGAAGATCAGGAACGGAAAAAGGGTAAACTTCAAATCCTCCAAATTAAATGGTATTTCTAAAGCATGGCAAGATTGTTACCTTCCAACCACCTGAGTGAAGTAACTAGAGATCGAGCGATCTTAAACTACTGCATTCAGGAAAGGAAAACTATTGATGTCGGCAGTATTATTTATGATTCTGTGGATTCTCATCGCGAGATCCAAGCACTTCGTTGGATTGGGATTCCCATCTCTGATTTATTCATTATGTGTTAGTAATGGAGTCACTGCCGATATTTCTGAGGAGAAGTTAAAGTCTACCAAGCCAATTGGGCAGGAGAGTGTTAGTATCTATGATTCTCTTCGAGGGAAGAGATCGACCGCTCCTTCTACTTCTGCACATACTCCGTGTAGACCTTCTACTTCTCGACCCTCTACTTCGCTGAGCCACCATCGAGTTTCGGGAATCAATGCATGATCGGTTTTAGAGCAGCGAGCAGAAGTTATTTCAAACTCACTCTGCGATTGATACTATTGATAGGAAACTCGATCATTTATCTAATTATACCCGAAGAAGAGTAGTTATGATGCCGAGTATGATGAAGCCCTAGTCGATTTCCGAAGGGTGAACATGATGTTAGTTTCCTACTTTTCCTAGTTTCACACCATTTGTTGATCCTAAGGACGTAGAATTTTCCTTTGGTGACGATGATGATGATGAGGCTACGGTCAGTGACTAGTAGTTATAGATCTTTATGATGAGCTACTATGTTAGTTTGTTTTATTTGGATTGTTTGTTTAGTTTTATGTTTGATGTATGTTGATTTGTTTAAATATCTGTGTGGATTGATTAGTGTTAAGATTCTGTTGTTAAAATATTCTTAGTATATTATGTTGAGACTGAAGTTAGAGTTAATTTATGATATGTTTGTTTTAGTCTACTGTTTAGTAATTAGTAATTTTGCTCTGCTTTAAATTTGTTTCAAATTTAGTATAATCATAAAAATTAGCCTGCTTACTTTTTATACATGCTTCAATTTTATCTTAATTATTCATAAAATCATGAGTAGAAGTTAATTTTCTTTTTAAGATTGTTTTTACATACTTATAAAAATTCTTATGATTTTTTTTCTCTCATACTTTCAAATTATCATAGTATACCAAAACTTGTTGACCTCATTTTTTTATGAGGTCTTCTCTTCTTCTTTTAGTGCTTAGGATCTAGCCTTAGGCTTTTCCTTTGACTATCTTAGAGGATTAGAATTGGGACCCACCTTTTAGAAATTCAAACCACTTCTAAACTCCTCGCAAACTTCACGAAACTTGACTGTAGACCCCTAATCACCTAGAGGGTTGAAATCAAATGTGGAAGTTTAAAGGATGAGTTCCTATAGGACTTCATGGCTCATGTGGGCTTGATATGGCTTCATGGCTCAACAAAAATGATTTCATTCCACTTACATCCACCCAATCTTCAATTTTCCAAATTTTCAATTTTTGACCCCGGACCCTACACCCGCTAACCTACCCAAAGCCTCGAATAGCCTCAAATTTCTCAAAAATTTCCAAATCACCCAAAATTCTCCAAAATCATTCCCAAACATTTCCACATCACTCAAATTGATCATCCATACCCAAAAATATCAAAAATTCCAAAAATACCTCCCAATACCCTCCAAATACCCAAAATACCCCTCCTAGCCAAAAAATCCAAAAATTCAGAAAATTCCCAGAAAATTCCAGAAAATCCCAAATGTTCCCAATTTCATTTTGTTCAACTACACCATGGGCCAATTTTGTCAATTTACCCTACTTTTGTCAAAACCCCCAATTTGACACATTTTAACCCTAAGTGAACCCAATGTCAAAACCTAACCTACCCAATTGACCCAAATTCTGGTCCAATTCAATTCTAAACTTCAATTCAACATCCCCAACACCAATTTAGACCAAATCCAAGCCCAATTTGATTGAAATTTGGATCCAATTTCACTTTTGGCCTTAAAGCCCAATTTGGACCCATGACCCAAACTTAGCCCAAACTCACCCAATTCAACTCCAATTAACCCCAAATCTTTTCTAAACCTTCCTTAACATCCCCATAAACAAAACACTAACATGATTTGCCCAAGATTTTGATCCAAACCCCACTCAAATTCAACCCAAAGCTAAAAGGCCCATTTTTGACCTAAACCCAAACCTAGCCCAAATGAGCCCAAATCCAAAAATCAAAACCTAACCAAAGCCTAAACCTCTTTGAAACACTCCCATAAACATTTCTCAACATTAATTTTACATCAATTTCAACTCTAGCCCAACATTGGCCCAAGTTAGCCCAATTTGACCTACATAGGCCCACTTACCAATTAAACCCAAATTCAAACCAATTCAAGTCCAAATCACACCAAATTGACTCCAAACCACTCATGACACATCCCTAAACCAAACTCAACAATTATTTGGCCCAACCTCTTTACAAAATTTCTATCCATAAATTCATTCTCAAACCTAAAAGCCCACTTCCCTAAACCTTCCTAAAAGCCCATTTCCACCAAATACAAAAGCCCAAATTTGGCCCTAAAGCCCACATGACATTTCCATTTGCCATCCATTTAATCAAAGCCATTCCCTAAGTTATAATTCCATCATCAAACAATTCCAAATCAAGCCCCATACAAATTCACATCAAAATATCAAAATTTTTCTTAAATCCATTTACATGAAATCGACTTGACTTTTCCCAAGCCAAAGGTGAGCCATGAAGCCATGCATGAGCCACATGGAAGCCATGAGAGCCTCTTTACATGTCACCATACCATATTGGGTAGGAAGGAGGGCCCCTTTCCTTAATCCCTAAAGCTCATTAGCCTTAATCATGATTCACCTAAACCTAAATTTAATCCAAATATATTTGACGGAGACTTCTCCATGCCAAACCAGCTCGATCCCTTTCGATCCCCCACAAGACCCAAAGCCACCTCAAGGGTGCACCAAGCCCAAATGGGTGAGTTGACCCATTTAGACCCAAAACTAGCCATGCCCCATTCTACTTTGGATCAAAGCCTTTACACTTGGCATTTGCCAATCGCTTGCACAAACACCCGACTCCGACCCACTCGACCCCGAGGGTGACCCTCGCTCGCCGCCGCCCACCCTGGCCGCCGGAGAACTCCATGGCCGAGAGGTCCAAGTCAACCCAAACTTGGAATTCTCACCTGCTGAGCTGCCCCATGCCCAGTGGCCATTGCAACTGTTCTTCACTTGCCATGAGCAGCTGATCCCAGCCCTCAACTCCCCCTGGGAGGCCCTCCAGCCCTGCCTATTTAAACCCCCCACCTCTCGGCCATGAGGAGGTGCCGAACCGTACCATACCAAAACTCGCCAAAATCACTCCTCACTCCCTCTAAACTTAGAGCAATTGATCCCCACCGTTCTCCCGCTCCAATACCCATCGATCGAGCTCAATTTTGAAGCTCAATTCTCAGTGCCGAATCAGACATTCCCGAATCCTTCACCAAAATCAAATTAAACTCACCTACACCTTCACCGAGCCAAGAGAAGAAGTTTTCCAATGAAAGCCCCTCTCCAGTGCCACCCAGCTTGTTCCGTACTCCAAAGGTTGTGATCGGCCTTGGTGGAAACTACACCTGAGCAATTCACCACATCCCCTGTGCTTCATCCCTAGCCTCCTGCAGCCTCCAACGAACGTGCCAAACATCTCCGATCGAGGCTTCACCTCTCGCAGCAAAGGTATGAACTAATTCTTCATCCCGAGCCTCCGGAGATTCTCCATTTCAAATGCTTTAATTTCAATGCATGGTAACCGTATAGATGTGTTCGTCTCTTCAAGACGAATCCATGTAGCATAAGATCATGAAAATCCATCGAGTATCGAGTGAGATATTAGGGATTTAGTGTGGACGGCTCTCGAGCGAGGACATTTCGGGACGATGAACGGATGCCGTCCATTTAATACACGCGCGCACGGACGGCCGAGATCGCGCCGATGAGGAGACGGAACGATACGGCCGGGCCCCGGACTGGCCGACTCGGATGGCGGCGCCCAATCACAGCGCGACACGTACCCCTTCGGAGCTGCCGATGTTTCGCTGGCGCCGCGTGGATAAGTAGAAAATTAGGGGTATTTTCTATTTATTTAATTCCCTAAACTTCAAAAATTCATAACTTTGTGTAGAAAAATCATAAAAATAAAATAAAAATACCCTCTTGCTCAAATGAATGTAGGAGAATAATGTGGAAAAGAAATCATTTAATTTCATCAAGTATTTTATTTTTTATAATTTATTTACTCTCTGCATACATTTAATTCTCCATGCATGTATACAATTCACCATGGCATGAGACCATAGAGCTTTTGAAGCCTCTGAACTTGGGAACATTCCCTGAATTTTCCAAAGTCAAAGGCCATCCCTATGAAGAGTTATTGATTTTTCAAATTCATGTCACTGTTTTGAGTATTTTAATTCCAATAAATAGCATGTTGTGAAATAAATTCTAGGAAAATTTGGTGATGTTCCTTATGACCAGAGAACCCTAGGAAAAATAGGTTTTGAAGTTAGTTCATTTTAGACAACCCTAATCGGCTTAAACACTCAAAATAGGTCTCTAATTAATTAGAGTTAACCATAGATCAAATTGACTTGAAATCAATTCTCCACTGACCTTTAGGATCAGAGGAACCCACCATAAAAGTTTGAAGTCAATTGGACTTGGTTAGCCCTATTAATCGGGTCGATTAAGCCATTTAGTCATTTTAAACTTTAAAAATTCATAACTTTCAAAATACCTTTCAAAAATTCACCAAATTGGTTTTAGAGCCTCTCTGATATCAGGGGAATTTAAGAAAATTAAAATTTCAATTTTCTAAAAAAGTTGATTTTTAATATTATTTTAATATTTTTAATAATTAAAAAATAATAAAAATCACAAAAATAATAAAATTCACCAAAATGTCACATTTTGAATTTTAATCACTTAGAACAAATCCCATATTTTTCTTAGGCCTATTTGGTGAGATATTAATTTTTAAAGTTCTAGGGTAATTTTAAAATTAAAAAATGTATTTTCTAGCATTTTCACTAAAATAATTATAATAAATCATAGAAAAATTAGAAAATTGCAAAATTTGCTTCTCTAGTTTCCTTGATATCAGAGAGATTTTTGAAAAACATAAAATTCATTTTTCAACATTTACTTTATTTTTAAATTAATTAATACTCCAGAACTTAAAATAATTCTAATAAATAAAATATAATTCAAAAAATCACAAAATTTGGTCCAAGTGGTCCTCTGGTCATTAGGAATGTCCCATAATTTTCTTAAGGACAGAAACTTTTCCTTGGTCATGTTATTAAATTTTCCTTGGAAATCTCTATTTTCTACCAAAAATAATTATATAAATAAATTAAATACAGAAAAATCACATTTTCTCCTCTCATGTCTTTAGTGACATATGAGTGAAGTCACATAAAAATTTCAAGTTCATTTAAGTTCAATTTAGTGAGTTATGAAATTATTAAGCTTAAAGGGTAAAGTGGTAATTAAATTTTTTTTTAATCCTTAATTAAAACTTTAGGTTTAATAAAAAATTAACAAGTAGAATATTTGATCCTAATCTGATTTGGATGATTGAAATTTAATAATTGAAGGGTAGAAACCCATTAAGCAATTTAAAATGATTAAACTTTAATTAAATAATTGATTAAATTTGGAAGAATAATAAAATTGGAATTATTAAAATAAGGATATTATTAGGAAGAGATTTATTCTTTAATTTAAAAATCCCTAAATTAATCATTTCATTAATGTTTAATTCTTAATTAAAATGATAATTCAAATTTAAAACATTGAAAGACTTAATCATTAAACTAAAATTAAATAATTGAACTCTTTAATTAAAATTAAAATGAATAAAATTAAATTAAATTAAATTAAAAATTAAATTAAATTAAATTAAATCAAATTAAAAATTAAATTAAAAATTAAATCAAATTAAAAATTAAATTAAAAAATTAAATTAAATTAAGAATTAAATTAAATTAAATTAAATTAAAAATTAAATTAAATTAAATAAATTAAATTAAATTAAATTAAATTAAATCAAATTAAATTAAAAATTAAATTAAATCAAATTAATTTAATGTAACATCAAACCAAACTAAATTGAATTAAATTAAATTAAATTAAAAATTAAATTAAAAAATTAAATTAAATTAAGTTGAATTAAATAACATCACCTAAGACATAAAGAACTCAAAAATAAATCTAAAATAACTTCAACACTATTCCAAACTTAAATCATCAATTTGAACTTAAATTTGAATCACAAACCATTCAACACCAATTTACCCTCAAAAGCTTTAGTTATCATAACTCCTAAACGTAATATTAAATGAAATGTTACTTCACTTATAGGACATTCAAATGTCCTAGTTCACCGAGCAAGTTAACAAAACTCAAAACCTCTGACGATCGATTCATTTACATAATTAAATTCTCTTCGACTTAAAACAATCCTAGAAATATCGAAAAGATGTTTAAGATTCTTCTTAAGCACTTCCTCAATATGATAGGATATTTATAAGAACAATCGAACTTAATTGTTTTTCGATGAAGAAAATCGCCTTCAAACTAAAAACACAAGGAACCTAGACGTCATAGGAAACGACTAGCTATAAGATTAGGAATTTGGTAGAAAACCCTAACCCTTACCTTAGCTTTACCTAGAACTTGCTTAAATATTCTAACCGTGTTTTAAGTGCAACTTGGGATGACGGGAAGACCCTCCTGTGCACGCTTTTATTTTATCGCAATTTACTTTCCCGCAATTTACTTTCGCAATTTACTTTATTGCAAATGCACTTTATTTTTCTCGCATGATAAAACAACTCGTTGCATGAAAACCCACACCTTTAGGATAGTCCCTAAAACTCGAAACCAAAACTAAGTTAAAAGTCATCGTAAGATAAAATTCACCGCCACAACATTTCAAAATATAAGACAACTCAAAATTTAATCACAAACGTAACAACAAAGCTACAACTACAACTAAATTAAAACGTCTCATTGAATGATCTGGAATACCTCTGATGATGTAACCCACGTGTTGCTAACGGGATTTCCCACGGTCCAAATGAAAGTGCGGAACTCATTTAGTCGAGTTTAGCAAATTCATCCGGACTAAGTGAATTCGATGAAAATAACTGATGTCGGGATGACGGAACCGCGGGATCTTAATCGGTTCCGTTTAATCAACTTTAAGATCTGTTTTAATTAAAATGTTAAAAACACATGGAAATTAAGACTTTCTTTAAACCAAACACTTCTCTCATCTCCCGATTTATGACTTCTAAAACTAAACCTCCGCAACAACAAGGAGCTCTGAGCATGGTGGGCAAGCACGGCCATCGTCGTCAAGCAAAACTCGAACCCACTTCAAAGAAAACTTTCCTAGAATTAAACAACAAAGCCATAGGACTTCGAGGTAGTTTGCCTAGTGCAACATAAATCCTCAACTCTTCGTTAGGCATTTCGTATCGCAAATTAAGCCCTAACCGGTCTTAGATTCCGAGGTAGTCGTCCGATACGACATAAACCCTCATATCTTCCAGGCTATTTGTATGATTCTATCATATAAATATAAGCCCTAATTAACTAAAATTGGCAAGATTAAAACATTAAATGAACATTAGGACTTTCCTAAATCCAAGCCAAACAATAGGATAGTCGGGAGATTACCGAAGTTCGCTTCGAATCTGTAATTTCTCCTACTTTTCTTCCTTTCGAATTCCCAAAATAAAATGTTCCAAACTTGATCCATTCCCTATCGAGATTCAAAAAATTCAATTCTTTGAAAACTTAAACTTTGAAATTCTCGAGAGCAGAATTATTGATTATTATCGAGAGTTTTCTTAGGTGATTCCCGTCACTTAAGATGTAATTAACTATGTGGGCTTGCCCTTATAGGGAATTTTAAAGAACCTGTGTAATATAAACCCCGTTTAATGTTTTCATATTAGCTGTGAACTTGTCTGCTTATAAAATTGGTTTGCGAGACCAAACGGACGTCACAAATCTTCTAGTTTATTTAATCGAGCCCCATCATAAGGCAAGTGTGTCTATTCTTCAGGATAGATACACGGTTTGTGATGCGATGCTCGCTTATATAAACTATTTGGGATGTGAGATCGGTTTGATTTCATATCTTAAAACTTTTAAACTTAAAATTATTTTCAAAATCAAATGTTATCTTTTAAACTATATATTTAAATTAAATTTAAAATATAAAAAAATTCGCCAACAATTTCTGTAGGCGACTCCCTTTTCAAAATAAAACACATAACCTAAAAATATGCCGACAAAACTTAAATTTGGGAGAAAGGAAAATACATTCAAAATTAAATTTTATTTGTCCTTAAAGAGCTAATATTTTCATAAAAATAAAAACTTTTTAACATAACACAAGGAATGAAGAATTTATTTGAGATCACTTTTGTTTTTGAAATTATAAACAATTTAGTGAAATTAACCAAAATTTTAATAACTTTGATTGATTTTAAGAATAGAATTATTTAACTTAAAGAAGAATAAGATTAAGAAATTTTTCTATTCATGATAGAAATAATAGAATTTTAGAAATATTAAGTAATAAAAAATTATCACTTGAAAAAGAAAAGATTGAAAATCTTTTTGAATTCTTATTCATGATATAATAATTAAGTAGAAATGTATAAGTTTTGAAAATTTAAGTTAAGGATAGTGAAGTTCAAAACCATTAATAGAGCTATCCAGATATAGTAATCCTATATATATATATATATATATATATATATATATATAAGAGAAGAGAGGAGAAGCTTGAGGAAATGCCTAATCAAAAATCGGCTTCACTTCGAATTATCTTAAAAGAAGAAAACTAGTTACATATTTTACTTAATTTTTATACATGAATATTTATTTAGAAAAGATTTTTCAAGAAGATCTTTTTCTTGTAAATAATCTATGAGATCTTAATATAATAGACTTCTATTATTTTCAAAATGAATGAAAAGTTTGAAATCTTATAATTTGGTAGTTAAATATTCTTTAAATTCTTAAAATTAAACCAAGTTAGTGAAATTGGGTTAATAATTTACTAAAAACTTTATAAAATCAAAAATTATAAGGAATCTTAAATATTTATCTTTTATTTCAAAGGTTATACATTTTATATAGTAGAAAGAGTTACTTCGAGGACAAGTAACATTTAAGTTTGAGGGATTTTGATCTATAAAAAAATACATATTTCTTTATGTCTTAATTCTTATTAATTTCTAAGGATATTATGCTTTAATGAAAGGTATTTTTTGTGTTTTTGGGTGTAGGTGATGTAAAAAGGTCCAAAAAGGAAAAAAGGAGCAAAAAGGAGCAAAAAGGAGCAAAAAGGAGCAAAAATGGAACAAAATACAAAAAGTATAAAAAATATGGCCTGGCGCCTAAGCGCTAGACTCGATACAGAAACTGTCAGGTTTTTTACAACGTTTGATCAGTTATTTTGACGGAGTGAGCAGTTATTGGACATTCTAAAAGACTGGCAGTTGTTCCTTGATAATAGGACATGTGATACATTGCATTTGGATGCTCCAAAACGGTTTTAATCGCGAAGAGGTGCGAGCCAAAGTAAAGAGGTGCGAAGAACTGGACGCGGTGTACGGCGCCAAGGCGCCAGATTCCGGCACCTAGGCACTAGACAAACCTTCTAGAAGATTCATTGAATGTGGACATCTTTTGAAGAGGTGCCTCAAGGCAACCTTTAAAGCCTATAAATAGGAGTCCATTTCTTCAGAAAAACGTGCTCCCCCCCATTGTAACCCCTTTCTCTTATCCACTTTAGGATCTCTCATCCTTAGAGAGAGAAATAGAGAGAGAAATTTAGGGCCACTTTTGTTTAGTTTAGTGAGTTTATTTTGAAGTTGTTGCATTTGGAGTTTATTAAAATGTGAGTCAGTAGGAATCAGAAGAGCTGTAGAAGGAATATTTGAGATAAGTATTTTATATTTGATTCAAAGTTTATTTAATATGTTTTGTTGTTTATATTCAATGTGTTCTGAGTAGTTAGTTTACTTTCTTCCTTCAATTATGAAGAGATAAATAAGATAATAAAAGATTCGATGGAGAATTGAAATTCAAAATGTTTTCAAAACATTGTGATGACATTAATACCTGATCTTACTTTACTTTTTAAATTGACCATTTAAATTGTTAAAACCCGTTGAAGAGTTTTGAGACCTAGAAGGAGAAAAACTCTTAACTTGTAAGTGTCACATGAATCCTTGGGTAGTCGAAGGCCATGTGCGGGCTATTCAAGGTGAAGTGCAAATAAATAGGAAGATAAGATTTAAAGGGCGTAGAATTGATAAGTTTTTAGAGTGACAGACTAAATTCTTATAATTTGATTTATAGATTAGGAAAGGTTCACTAGTAGGGCCGACCATAGCCACCCTTGGACATCTAGTAGTGTGAGTCTAGATTAACCCATTCTACTAACAATACATCCGGACCTGATTTGTAAATTAGCCAATGTTCTTTGCGCCTGGATCAAAGGGTAAAGAATAGGAATGCTTCTATTTGGCACAATACCATAAATCAAATTCTCCAACGAATATTAAATTATCTTAAAAATCTTAGATTAATTGAAGGGAAGAAAGTTGTTTATTTTATATAGTTTTCATAAAATCATTGTCTTATTATTGTTTTCTTTATTTGCATCTAGTAAATTAATAGTAATTTATAGTTAGATTAAAATATAAAAAGATTTTTGAAATACAATATTTAGAAAATTTATTACTATAATTTTTCCCCGTGGGATCGATACTGGGGTATTTGTTTCAAAGCCCTATATTACTTGAAACGATACGTATACTTGCGTAGTACCCAAAAAGTATATAAAATATTTTCTTTTTAAATTATATTTTGCTATATAAACATATATTTAATAAGTTTTATTTGGTACACATCTATATAGCAAGTTATTCCAGGTCAAGTGTTTCGCACATTCGCCAGAAATTAAATTTTCTAGCAGTGGTAACAAATTCTTGTATTTGGAAGTACAAAAATCGGGTCAGTTCCCCGATCCAGATAGGGTGAAAATCCTTTTGTTTGGAGCATTTTCAGCTTTGTAGCTAAACCTCTGCTTCTCTTTCTTTCCTGATGCATCCTTGCCACTTTGGCAGGTGTAAGACCCATCTCTTAGAGCTTTAACAATAGTCATAAGATAGAGTTTCGTTCCTCTGACCTCAGGGCTAACGAGGTTCCCCATGGATGACGCAATTCACAGATTGTTGATCGGGATTCTCAGGACGTGTTGGTTGACTACCTTCATGACCAGGTGTTGACCTCATTTTTGATGAGGTCTTCTCTCCTTCTTTTTAGTAATTAGGATCTAGCCTTAGGCTTTTCCTTTGACTATCCTAGAGGATTAGAATTGGCCACCTCACCTTGGATGGGGACTTCACCACATATGTGAGGCTGACCCAAATGATCTCACATCAGCCCAAATCAAGCCTTGGTGAGTGAACCAAGCCAAAACCATGAATTGACCCAAATTGGACCAAAAATGCTCCTTACACCCATGCCGTTTAAATCCTTGACTTTACACATGGCATAACCCAGTTGATTGCACTAAGATCAAGCTCAATCATGTGAGTTTTCCTTAGCCAAAAAACCTTGATGAATGAACCAAGCCAACCCTCATGGCCACCCAAGCTCCACCATAACCTTCCTTATTTAAACCCCACCTCCATGACCAAGTGGAGGAGATGCAAAGATTACCTTGGGTAAACTGCGCCAAATTGTTCCCAAAGCTTCTCCAAGCACTCCTAAGCTCAATCCAATCATTTCCAATTGAGGCCTCACCTCTTGGACAAAGGTATCAAATTTTTTCTCCTCCAACCGAGCATGTTTTAATTTTTTGTGTAATTATTCACGTGTTTTAAGTATATCATCACCGTATAGATGTGTGCTACTCGATTAGATGATCATTTAAAAAAAATCATTCAATTTCGTTGAGAATCGAGGGAGATATCAAGGTTTGAAGTTGGACGGTTTTGGGTGAATAGAACTAGGGGAGAGAAGCGACGGCCATCCCGATCGAGCGTGTATCCAACGGACGGCGCCGATGGAGTTGGACGGTAGCCGCATCCATGAACGAACCGCGCCGGCCAATCGAGGGAGCGACACGTGGCGATTGAGCGGGAAAATGAAATATTTTATTTATTTTTGACCCTGAACTTCAAAAATGCATAACTTTGTGTAGAAAAATCATAAAAATAAAATAAAAATACCCTCTTCGTTGAGTGAACAGAGGAAAATAATGTGGAAAAGAAATCATTTAATTTCATTGAGTATTTGATTTTTAATAATTTATTTACTCTCTGCACATTTTCAATTCTCCATGCATGTATACAATTCACCATGGCATGAGACCATACGGCTTTTGAAGCCTCTGAATTTGGGAACATTCCCTGAATTTTCCAAAGTCAGAGGCCATCCCTATGAAGAGTTATTGATTTTTCAACTCTAGGTTGCTCGTTTGAGTATTTTAATTCCAATAATTAGCATATTTTGAAATAAATTCTAGGAAAATTTGGTGATGTTTATTATGACCAGAGGACCCTAGGAAAAATAGGTTTTGAGTTAACTCACTTGGAATAACCCTAATTGGCTTAAACACCCAAAATTGAGTTTTAATTAATTAGAGCTAATCATACATCAAATTGACTTGAAATCAATCCTCCACTGACCTTTAGGATCATAGGAACCCACCATAAAAGTTTGAAGTCAATTGGACTTGGTTAGCCCTATCAAATGGGTTGATTAAGCCATTTAGCCAAAATAAAACTTAAAAAATTCATAACTTTCAAAATGCTTTTAAAAAATTCACCAAACTGGTTTTGGAGCCTCTCTGATATCAGGGGAATTTAAAAAAATTAAAATTTCAATTTTCTAAAAAAGTTGATTTTTTGCATTATTTTAATATTTTTAATAATTAAAAATTAATAAAAATCACAAAAATAATAAAATTCACCAAAATGTCACATTTTGAATTTTAATCACTTAGGAACAAACCCCATATTTTTCTTAAGTCTATATGATGAGATATTAAATTTTAAAGCCCTAAGGTAATTTTAAAATTTAAAAAATGTATTTTTTAGCATTTCCACTAAAATAATTCTAATAAATCAAAGAGAAATCAGAAAATTTTAAAAGTTGGTTCTCTGATTTCCTTGATATCAGAAAGATTTTTGAAAAATATAAAATTCATTTTTCAACCTTTATTTTATTTTGAAATTAATTAATACTCCAAAACTCAAAATAATTATAATAAAAAGAATATAATTCAAAAAATCACCAAAATTGGTCCAAGTGGTTCTCTGGTCATTAGGAATGTCCCATAATTTTCTTAAGGATAGAAACTTTCTCTTGGTCATGTTATTGAATTTTCCTTGGAAATCCCTATTTTCTACAAAAAATAATTATATAAATAAATTAAATACAGAAAAATCACATTTTCTCCTCTAATATCTTTATTGACATATGAGTGAAGCCACATAAAAATTTCAAATTCATTTAAGCTCAATTTGGTGAGTTATGAAATTATTAAGCTTGATGGGCAAAATGGTAATTAAAATTTTAACCCTTAAATTAAAACTTTAGGTTTAATGAAATGAAAAAGTAAAATATTTGATCTTAATCTGATTTGGATGATTGAAATTTAAATAATTAAAGGGTAGAAACCTACTAAACAATTTAAAAATAATTAAAATAAACCTTAATTAAGTAATTAATTAAATTTGGAAGAATAATAAAATTGGAATTATTAAAATAGGGATATTATTAGGAAGAGATTTGTTCTTTAATTTAAGAATCCCTAAATTAATCATCTCAATAATATTTAATTCCTAATTAAAATGATAACCCAAATTTAAGATTTAAAATGCTAAAAGACTTAATCATTAAATTAAATTAAAGTTAAATTATTTAAATTAAATCCTTTTAAAATTTCAATTAAATTAATACTTTAACAATTAAAATTAAATCATCTTTAAAACATAAAAAATAAAATATTAAATTAAAATTAAAAATAAAATTAAATTAAAATTTAAATTAAATTAAATTAAATTAAATTAAATTAAATTAAATTAAAACATATTAAATTAAATCAAATTAAATCAAATTAAATTAAATTAAATTTAATTAAATTTAATTAAATTTAATTAAATTAAATCAAATTAAATCAAATTAAATTAAATTAAATTAAATTAAATCATATTAAATTAAATTAAATTAAATTAAACTAAATTAAATTAAAATAAAAAATAAAATCAAGTTGAAATTAAAATTAGATTAAAATTAAATAAATTAAATTAAAATTAAAACTAAACCAAATTAAATTAAATTAAAGTTAAATTAAATTGAATTAAAAATAACATCACCTAAGACATAAAGAAATTCAAAAATAAATATAAAGCAACTTGAACACTATTCCAAACTTAAACCCATTAACTCGAAATTAAATTAAATCATAAACCATTTGAACATCAATTTGCCCTCGAAAGCTTTTGTTATCATAACTCCTAAACGGAGCGTTAAGTGAAGTGTTACTTCACTTATAGGATATTCAAATGTCCTAGTTCACTGAGCAAGATAACAAAACTTGAACTCCCGGACGATTAATTCATTTGAATAATTAAATTCTCTTGGACTTAAAATAATCCTAGAAATATTGAAAAGATGTTTAAGACTCGTCTTAAGCACTTCCTCGATATGATAGGATATTTATAAGAACAATTGAACTTAATTGTTCTTTGATGAAGAAAATCGTCCTTAAACCAAAACACAAGAACCTAGACGTCATAGGAGAGGACTAGCTATAGGATTAGGACTTTGGTAGACAACCAAAATCTTTTCCTTAGCTTTACCTAGGTACTTGTTGGAATACTTAAATGCTCTGATATGTGTTTTAAGTGCAGCTTGGCATGAAGGGAAGACCCTCCAGGTACGCTTTTATTTTATTGCAACTTACTTTATTGTAATTTACTTTATTGCAAATGCACTTTACCTTTCTTGCATGATAAACAATTGTTGCATGAAAACCAAAACCTCTAGGGTAGTCCCTAAAACTGAAACCAAAACTAAATTAAAAGTCATTACAAGATAAAATTCACCGCCACAACATTTCAAAATATAAAACAACTCAAAATTTAATCACAAACGTAACAACAAAACTACAACTACAACTAAATTAAAACGTCTTGTTGGATGATCGGGAATACCTCGGATGATGTAACCTACATGTTGATAACGGGATTTCCCACGGTCTAAATGAAAGTGTGGAACTCATTAAGTTGAGTTTAGCAAATTCATCTGGACTAAGTGAATCTGATAAAAATAACGATGCCGGAAGGATGGAACCGTGTGATCTTAACCGGTGTTGTTATAATCAACTTTAAGATTTGTTTTAATTAAAACATAAAAAACACTTGGAAATTAAGACCTTCTCTAAACCAGAACACTTCTCTCATCTCCTGATTTATGACTTCTAAAACTAAACCTTTGATACAACAAGGAACTCAGAGCATGGTGGGCAGCACGGCCATCGTCATCAGCAAAACCTGAGTCTACTTCAGCAAAACTTTCTTAGAATTAAATAACCAAGCCATAGGACTTCGAGGTAGTTTGTCTGGTGCAACATAAATCCTCAACTCTTCGTTAGGCATTTGCATGATCATGTCATGTAAATTAAGCCCTAACCGGTCTTAGGACTCCGAGGTAGTCGTTTGGTACGACATAAACCCTCACATCTTCAAGTGCTATTTGTATGATTTTATCATACAAATATAAGTCCTAATTAATTAAAATTGGCAAGATCAAAACATTAAATAAACATTAGGACTTTCCTAAATTCAAGCCAAACAATAGGATAGTCGGAAATTACCGGAGTTCGCTTTGAATCTGTGATTTCTCCTACCTTTCTTCCTTTGGATTCCCAAAATAAAATATTCCAAATTTGATCCATTCCCTATTGAAATTTCAAAATTCAATCCCTTGAAAACTGAAACTTTGAAATTCTTGAGAGCATAACTACTGATTATTATCGAGAGTTTTCTTAGGTGATTCCCGTCACTTAAGATGTAATTAACTATAGGGGCTTGCCCTTATAGGGAATTTTAAGAACCCAGGTAATATAAACCCTGTTTAATGTTTTCATATTAAGCAGGGGAACTTATCGGCTTATAAAATTGGTTCGCAGACCAAACGGATGTCACAAACCTTTCTAGTTTATTTAATCGAGTCTCATTATCAAGCAGTGTGTCTATTCTTCGGGATAGATACACGGTTTGTGGTGCAGTGCTCGTTTATATAAACTATTCGGGATGTGAGATCAGTTTGATTTCATATCTTAAAATTTTCAAATTTAAAAATTATTTTCAAAAATCAAATACTACTTTTCAAATTATTTATTTAAATTAAATCTAAAATTCGCCGACAACTTCTGTAGGCGACCTCTTTTCAAAAATACAACACTCAACCTAAAAATATGCCGACACCAGGTAGACTTGGGGTCTTAGTGGCTTGGGACGATGGGTTCGATTGCCGATGAGCTATCGTCCGTTCGGTAAATGATTTGTCTTATCAGATGACAGCCTCAGACCTAAGACGGTTTAGGGCTTATATTACAAAGGGTGCAAAGGCTTAAAGAGATAAAGTGAGGATTTATACTACACTAGGCAAGCTACCTCGAAGTTCTATGACTTGTTGTTTATTTTTAAGGAGTCTTGCTGTTAAAGATGGTCATGTTGCCCACTTTGTATGCTCCAAGCTTCGAGTCGTAGCAGGTTTAGTTCTAGAAGTGTCAAATTGAAGAGATGAGAAAAGTGTCATGTTTTAGAAATATTTAAATTAAGATGTCTTATTGTCTTATTAGAGGAATATTTAAGTTGATTATGGTGACACCGGTTAGGATCCCACGATTCCCTCATTCTGACACCACCATTTTCTTCGGATTCACTTAGTCTGGATGAATTTACCAAATTCAATTAAATAAATTCAGTACTTTCATTTAGATCATGGGAAATATCACTAGCAATTGTAGGTTGTCTTCTCCAAGGGATTCTCAATCATCCAAAGAGACGTTTTAATTTAATTTCACTTGTGATTTTTGTTCTATTTGTGATTAAATTTTGAGTTATCTTATATTTTGACTATTGTGGAGGTGAATTTTATCTTTGATTTGTTTTAATTTTAATTTTGATTTTGGTTTTGCGGCTATCCTAAAAGTTGTGATTTTCATGCAGGGTGAGTGTTATTTAACATGCAAGCTTGCAAGCAAGAAAAATACAATAAAGAAAGTGCATCAAAAGAAGGTACTGTAAACTACAAAAGCGTACATGTCGAGTCTTCTCGTTCCTCCACCTAAAACTTTAGTTTCTTTTGCAGTAAACATTTATAATTTGTAGAAAAGTAAAGCCATAAAGATTTAATGGGTACATTTGCATTTTTAGGAAAAGTTAAACATGTGAGTGTAATTCTTATCAAAGTATTGAATTTATCATTAAAAACCAACTAGGGGTACCAGATTGATGGATTATTAATTTCTAAATTCAAACCCCTAACCTTAGGACCATTTAATTTTGATTATCTTCCAAATTAAAACAATTAAGGGAATTACAATTTTACCTTTTAATGTGACAAAAGTGATATGTGTTTCTACCATTTACCCATTTATATTTCAATTATTCAATCATTTTAATTAAGATCATTCATTGCCCATTTCCCACTTTAATTAAGTTTAAATATTGATTAAGGCTAAATTTTCAAAAATTACAATTTTGCCCCAAAGGACCTAACACTTCATAATTTATCAAATTCAATGCAAATAACTTTGAAATTTTTATAGTATCCCACCCATGGGTCAATTAAAATACTAGAGAAGAAAATGTGATTTTTTTCAATTTTAATTTAATTTATATAATTATTTTTATAAAAAATAGGGATTTTCAAAGATAATTTTATAACTTGGACAAAACACATGACCTGGCCCTAGAAAAATTACTGGAGGTTCACCTAGGCCAGACCACTAGGACCAATTTTTATGTTTTTTAAATTTATTTTATTTATTATAATTATTTTGAGTTCTGGAGTATTAATTAAATATAAAATATAATTTATATTTAAAATTAAATTTTCTATTTTTATTAAATCTCTCTAAAGGTCAAGAAACCGAGAGAAATAAATTTTATATTTTTATGATTTATATTTTAATTATTAGAATTATTTTAGTGAGAAATTAGGAAAAAACCATTTTTAGCCTTTAAAAATTAATATCTCTATTTAAAAATTAGAAAAAATTTTTAATGGTTCCCAAATGATTAGGAAACCAAACATGACATTGGTGGATTTTAGAGTAAATGATTTTTATTATTTTTATGAATTTCAATAATTTTTAATTAATTTAAAATTATTAAATATGCTTTAAAAAAGTAGTTGTTTTAATTACCAATTTATTTTTATTAAATTCCCCTAGTTACAAGGAACTCCCAAAACCAATTTCATAATTTTTTTACTTATATTTTAGTTATTATATTTATTTTAATACTAAAAATGTTATTTAACTTAGAAAATCAGATGAGATTATCAAATTAACTTAAAATGATTTCAAATATTTTATGGGAGTTCCTTTGACCCTAAGCCACAGTGAGGAAAAAAATCAAGTCATTTCTATTTATATTTAATCCAGCTTATTTTTCTTTAAGTTTAATAAGTTGATTTAAATTGGGTGATTTTTAATGAATTAAACCAAATTTGTGTTTTTCCTTTGGTTCTCTGGTCACAGGTAACCTACCAAAATAATCTTATATTTTTCTGATGGATATTTTAATTTTTATAATTTTTAAATAAAATCAGACATAATAATCTTGAAAAATAGGAATCTCTTCATAGTGATCTCCTCTGAACTTGAAAAATCAGAGAAGATCCCTCATGATAGAGAGAACAAAAGCCTTAAGTTTTATGCTATTGTGAAATATATATGCAAATGGAGAATTAAAATACCTAATACTGTATTTAAATAATTAAAATCACACATGCATCAAACAAACCTGAAATCATTTCCATATTGTTATCCTTTATTCACTGAGCAAGTGGGTATTATTCTTTTATTTTTCTGATTTTTCTACACCAAGTTATTGATTTTTAAAGTTGGATTAATTTAATTAAATTAATTAAATCCTATTTTTCTACTTATCCAGCGCGGCGCCATGCAAACCTACGGCGCATCAAAGCGCTATGCGTAGCCACGGGATTGGACTCATTCATCTGTCTGGACACTGAATAGGCTGACGCTTTATGTACCGCGACTTCATCCGACTCCATCATAACCGTCCACTGAATACACGTGCGATCCAACGGCTCCGCGTCATTATCCTCAACTGACCTAACCCGTAAGCCGTCCACACTCTAGACCTAATATCTCGCTTGATACTCAACCAAACCACTTCGGGTTTGTTTCTATAGACTCATCTGACCTAGACAAACCTATCTATATGGCTAACCTAGCCTGAAATCAACCCAATGTGTATGGGGAATCAAAATAGTATCAAAGGAGGGGGAGAGTTTAATATCTTTGTCTGAGAGGAGAGGCCTCAATTAGATGGTTGTAGAAGCTTCAGAGAGGTCCAACGAGCTTGTAATTGAAGTCCCTTGCTCTGGTGAAATGCCTAGACCCAAGTTCGACCAAAGCTAATTTTAGGTGTTGATCTTTGTCAGGGTTGGAGGCTCTCTGTGATGGGGCTTTTATGGGGGTACTTCTTCTTTCAGTGTGGGGATTGTGTGGGTGCAATTAATTAGACTTTGGTGCAGTGTGGAGGTGTGGTGGAATTTGTCCTGGTTTTGACTGAGAAAAAAGTGGGGAAATTAGCTTTAGACAGTGGAAATTAGGGTTGGAGGATGGTGGGCTTACACTCAGGAGGCCTTGAGGAAGCTCTGGAAGCAATTTGATAGATTTTCCTTACGAAATTTCTTTCAACACCACCATTTGGCCATTAAGAGCTCAATTTATAGCCATGGCCATTAAACTGAGCTCGAGGGTGCAATTCAGGTGCATTAAGCTGCTTAGGTGGAGGGAAGATCAGCTCCAGTGAGCAATCAGAGCTTGACACATCAGGTGGGCTCAATTAGGCTTTAGTTTGGGTGGGTGACTCTCAGTTTTGAGGTGCTCCGGTGATTAGGCCAGCCGACCAGGCTAGGGGAGGTGGCCAGTGGTCAGGTGAGCCAGAGGTCAGGCCATAAGTGCAGTGAGTTTAAGTGGTTAATGATTCATTGCAAATCACCCTTAAGTTTACCGATTTAAGGAAGGGGATCCCCTAATTTGAGGGACCCTTGGTCCATGGATCCACTAGAGTGGGCTAGGTAGATCTTGCTCAGTTCATAGGGTCAACTTGATGGCTGTGGTGATCTTGGCTTGGTCACATTGGGCTAGGTTTGGACACTTTGGGTCATGGGTTCATATTTGGGTCATTTGGGCTCAAGTTAAATTAGGTTAGGTTTAGGTTCAATTTGGGGCCAAGTGATTGAGCAATATGGTGTATATGATGATCATGAAGAGTTTGAAAAAGATTTGGGGTGGTTTTGAATTGATTTGGGAGGTGAATTTGGTGAGATTTTGTCATTTGGTTAATTTGAGGCAAGTTGGGTTAGCTTAGGTTTTGGTTAGGTTAGAGTGGGATTATGGCTCAATTAATGGTTCCAAAGATATAAAGGATTGTTATGAATAGTTTTCAACATAAATTGGGCGTCAATTTTGGGGTGAGGGCATTCAATTAGATGAATTTTTTACATGTGATCAATTTGGGTTAAAATTGGGAATTTTGGATTTGGTTGGACTTGGGTGAGGTTTGGGCTCAAACTGGGGGCACTTGATGGTTCAATTTTGTTTAGGGGAATGTCATGAAGAGTTTAGATTCAAAATTGGGGAAAGTTAATTGATATTAGGTTTAATTTAAGGAGATTTGGTCATATGGTCAAAATTGTTTCAATTGGGATTTGACATGTTGAATTAAAGTTTGGAATTGGAATTGAAGAGAATTAAAGTCAATTTGGTGGACATTGAGAGTGATTTGGGCATTTTGGGCCTTAAAGGGAAATTTGGGGCTTTTGGTCAAATTGGTCTAATTTCGTCAAATTGGGTCAATGTGGTGATTCAAAATTAAAATTGGGAATATTTGGAGGGTTTGGGAAATTTTTGGGAATTTTTTGAATTTTTGGACTAAGAGGGACAATTTGGTAATTTTGGAGATTTTGGGGCTATTCTATGAATTTTGGTAAATTCAGGGTGTTATGGGTATTTTGAGTGGCGAGAAATGTTTTGGGATAATTTTTGGGGAAGTTTGGTAACGGGTAATTTTTGGGTATTTTGGGCAAAATTAGGTAATTTGGTCATTTGATAGAGTTTAAGGATAAGGGGTCAAATGTTGGAATCTTTGGCAAAATTGAGGTTGAATGAGATTGAGAACCCATTTGAGCCATGGACCAAGGAAATTTTCCATTTGGATCCTCCATGTAATGGTAATAGACAAACCTTAGCATGGGGCTAACAGCTTAAGGAAACCACCCACATGAGTTTCCAAAAGAGTAGGGGATCAAATGTGGGGAAAAAAGGTATGGTTTAGGGTTGTGAGGTAGTGTGTGAGAGTGTAATGTATAAGTGTGTGTGTGAGAGAGTGTAATGTACAAGTGCGTGTGTGAGCCTCACTTAGACCAGATCTCCCAGGGTAAGTCATAAGGCTTGACCATCCTATGGGGAACTCCTCTTGGGCTTCTTAATGCTTGGTCTCATCGTTCTTGGTACTTAGAGGTTAGAATTTAAGCATTTGAAAACTCCAAGTGAAGCACATAAGTGTTTCGATTTTCTATGGGGCAAGAGGTCAAAAAGCTAGTCTTCTAAGATAGTCACCAGAAAAGTCTATGACTAGACCTTAGGCTACTCTAAAGAAAGATTATACATCAACAAAAGTGAGGTCAACACCCATCATTTTTGGTTTGTGACAGAGACTGTCCAAGACGGTATGCCTCGACAGAGACATGTTCAAGATCCTCGTCTGTCCTACAGAAATCGGTGTCGTTGCGAGAAGGATGCCGCCAAATATAATTGTGGAGATTCATCATGGCAATCATAATCTGCATATTTTTGGGAAACATATAAGATGACATATCACAGAATATAACCTATTTATTCTTCCAAAAATCAGAAGCCCTCTCAATAACAATGCATAAGTGACCCAAGGAAAAAAAAATGTTAAGATTTTCATGCTTATTTTATACTGATTTTGATGATATTGCACTTTAAAGAAGGGTATTTTTGGTGTTTTTCTGCAGGTATGAAGATTTAAGGACAATGAAGTGAAAATATGCAAAAATGAGCAAATTTGAAGCAAAAAGGACTACATTATGAAAATTTGATCTAGGGCGTCGACGACATGATTTTCCCGAGTTCAGAATATATTTCAAGGGAGGCCGCCGACGGCGGAAGTCGAGGCTGCCGACAGTGGGGCCATTTCAAGATAGTGTTTCTAGAAGGCCGCCGACGGCGGAGCTCGAGGCCGCCGACGGAGGGATCGATGGTTCTTTCACAAAATACATCGAATGTGGATGATTTTCGAAGAGATGCTTGCAAAACCCTTGGAGACTCTTCAACAACTTTAAAAAGAACCATTTTAGGCCGAAAAAGTGTCCTTTTGGAGTCCTCTAAAAGTCACTAAGAGTCCGTAAAAAGTCATATTAGAATAATCTAATAGTTACTTAGTGTCCAATAGAGAGTCCAATAGTGTCCGTTGTTGTTTTTTTTGTGAGTGATAAATAGTGAGTTCAAATAGAGATATTGTGAGGAATTCTTTGAAGGATTGTAAGTGTGGAAGGGAAGTGAGAGATCTTTTCTGCATTGCCGTTTCGAAGAAGAATTCTGCGTACTATAAAGATAGGAAGAGATTCAGAGGAACTTCAAGGAGTTTGCTTGGGGAGGAATTTAAGATAAGTTATGTTTCTTTACTTTTGCTAGTAGAACTTTACTTTTATATATGAAATCCAAGTTTTATTGCATCCTCTCCATGAATTCTGAGTAGTTGTTCTGTCTTTCTCCTAGTTTTGATATTTTTGTGGAATGGTAAATTGAATTAGTGTGTCATAAAAGTTTAAAGAAGTTGTGATAATCTTTTACTTAATTCTTAATTTACTTTCAATCTGACCAGTTGAATAGTTAAAATATGTTGAGTTTAACAACTATAGTAAAGATTACATCTGAGATTCAGGGAGGTCAAAGTCCTTGGAAGTAGGGTGCAAATAAATAGGGAAATAATATCCATCGGGTGTAGAATTGGAGATTTTAGAGTGACAGGCTAAAATCCTCAATTCGGTCCTATCATTTGGGTGTTGAAGTGTAGATGTTAGCCCTCAGGCGAGGGGAACGTGGGAGCTCCGAAGTGAGAGTCGGTATCCTCCCAGCCTAGCTGCAGATTCAGTAACCAAGCATAGGATTAGTCAATTTTCTTTATGACTGAACCAAAGGGTAAAGAATATGTATGCTCCTATTTGGCACAACACAATTTTAAATTAATTCTAATTATCTATTCACTTAAATATCTTAACAAAGGAGAAAGATTCTTGCTTATATATTTGAACTTCACTTTAATAGACTTAGTTATCTGTTAGTAGAACTAGTTTAATTTAAACTTCATATTATTGTCGATTGCGTATTAGTGACAGATAGGTAATTTCGATTTAGTTGTGATTCTGAATTGATTTCTATAATCATAGTCTGTAGCCTCTAAAATATTCCCTGTGGAATCGATATCCAGGACTCCACTAGAGCCTTGTATTACTTGAGCGATACGTATACTTGTGTTAAAAAAGTAACTCTGTGATAAAAAGAATATATTATATACTTGTTACAAAAAGAATGAAAATTATGCTAAGTGTCCGCCGTGCGGAGTTTGTGCTCCCAAGTCAATAAGGATGAATGTCTTTTGTTGAACATTTATTTCCTACCCCGCGCAACATTGTTGACTCACTCAAAATCAAGTATGTGGCATATCGTATCAGAATAGGGCTTGACATACCATTGCTACAACTAATACCCAGCATCGACCAAAAGTAATTACTGATGTGAATTGAATGAATAGTGTTGAAGGAAAAAAGAATTAGGAGACTTGTTTAGTCTCAAGCAAGCCTATGGTGTGGATGAGGGAAGTTATATTTGTTATTCTGTGTTGCTGATTTGAATATTCGGCTATCATGTGCGCTGCTCTCCCAACAGTCATGACAAAAGTGAAGCACATGTTGAAGTTGCATACCGCTATGACATTTTGCATTAGGATCCACAATGACTGATCAATGCGATCTTCTCATTATTTGAAACACGTGCATCAAAGGCTGTTTCATGGATTGTTCCAATATAATTCTAGAAAGATAACGAAATGTTATATAATTACTATTTTTATATGAAAATTGAATGTAAAAATATAAGAAATTATCTTAAAGTTTGCATATACCGTGCATCATGCGAAATCTCTGTGAGGTTCTATTCGAATGTAGAATCTATTGGCTTTATGACATGTGAAGAAATACTGACAAGTGCATTCAACCCTAGTGAGAAGTATATACAAACAGTTTTCGAAAGAGTGCATAAATTACGTCATAGCTCATCACATTGATTTATTCTGCGATAATATGTAAAAGGTTATTACTAACACCTCTTGTGAAGTCGTTCTGGATAAGCCATGAAGTCCGTGATTTCTATGTAGTTCCTCAAACAGATCAGTGAATACAGCCTGTGTCATGTGAAACATATTGCTAAATCTAATTGGGTGGAATGCAAGCAACTCGCCAACCCATTTATCACCAACATTGAGGATGTCATGCAAGGGTAGCGGTCAATGTACTAGTTATAATATTTGTACATCAATAATACTGCAACAACAACTCTCCATATGTTCCTTTCTCTAGTTGTATCCATATATTTCAGTGTCAAAGTGGCTAACACATAAGCATCAATGAATTATCTACAATCATATAAGGTTAAGAACAAAATCAACATAAGCAGATAACATTATAGAACTAAATAGAAAACATAACGAGGAATGAAAAACTCTCAAATAAAGTGGCATGTTCAAAGTAGCATACATATCCAAAGCATCATGAAAAACCATAAACAAATAGAAATGTCTCACAAGAATCTAATAAAAAAATCCCTAAAAAATCACTGCACCAACAAAAATAATGTAGGTAAGCTACTCTAATGTCTGCGAAGATTGTTATGAAACATTCTCCGGGGTGAATCTTCAAGCAACTTTGTATAGAACAAATACAGTAACATGTCCTTGTAAATTTCTAGAGTTGTATCCATAATTCACATAACCTGCAGGACATAAGTTGCTTGTGATGGTTTAGGGTCATTGGTTCATGAAGCCAACAACTGTGAGATCTGACTTCTAAGTAAAGAACCTCCCTAATTTTTTTTCAACCTGGGAATGATTTGACCGACTCATGGACTCAACTTCATGGAGGTCCGGGCTGGGCCCTTCATTGGAATCACTTGTTTGATCAGCTCTCAAATTTTTGGGGATGTTATCAGACCCCGCCTCACTAGGGGCAAATGCATAGTTGCACGTTGTCAAGACACCTCAAAATATACAATCCAACTTATCCTCCAGCTCAGGATTGACTCCACTATATACTGTCACGATGGTTAATCAAATTCTCACGCTCGTGTTCTCGATGAGGCTCTCTTAACAATGAGAGAGAGGTTGTTTGTGGCTCTTTACGCTGTGACTTTGTCACCGTCGCTGACGGTGAGGAGCTATGGCGAAGCTTTCGGCCGAAAGGATATGAAAGCTGACGAGGGGCTTTTACACAGGAAAGGAGGTTACAGCGAGGGAGATCTTGTGGGCTTACCAGCGATAAGGGAGAGGGATTGATCCTATAGAGCTTCTCCGATGAGCAAGAGCAGGTGACGAGGGCTCAGCTCATACGTGAGGAAGAGCTATCATATACAAGGGAGGTCACCACGAGGGATATGTCAGGTAGTTGGCGCGGCGAGGGATATGACAGGTAGTTTATGTGGCAAGGAAGGCTGCGCTAGTACAATAGTGGGAGACCAAGGGGAAGCTCAGTTTATCTTTAGCCGCACAGTTGGGTGTGCGAGAGGAGAATGCTAAAAGGCATGCCGATAGGAGGCGGCTAACCGGCGAAGTGTTGGAGACTACGAGGAGGCGACAAATGAGGTGCACTGGCACGAACGGAAGAACACACGATCTCTGCCAGTGAGAGAGGTTCGAAAGACAGTGGGATTACCAAAGTGAGGAGGGAGGCGGCCTTGCTGGTGGGAGCAGGCGAGCAGGCTGGAGGCGCGACCAATAGAGGGAAAGCAGTTTTTGCGAAGAAGAGAAGGGGACTAGGGCATGCGAGCGGATGAGGTGAGGCTGGCGACGAGAGCAATTTTGATGAGGTGAAGCTGACGACAAGAGGGGGGAGCATGCGAAGCTGGAAGAGATTATAATGGGGGCTAGGGCACGCGAGAATCCGATCCAGGGGGGTGTGTTGATCTCATTTTTTGTAAGGTGTAGTTCTCTACTTAGGATTTAGAATCTAGCTATAAGATTTCCCCTTTGACTATCCTAGAACCTTAGTGACGAGACCTACCTCAATTTAGAAGCTTGTTGACCTCATTTTTGGTGAGGTCTTCTCTTCTTCTCTTTAGTACTTAGGATCTAGCCTTAGGCTTTTCCCAATCCTAGAGGATTAGAATTGGGACCCACCACTTAGAAATTCAAACCACTTCCTAACTCCCTGCAAACTCCACAAACTTGATTGTAGACCCCTAATCACCTAGAGGGTTGAAATTAAATGTGGAAGTTTAAAGGATGAGTTCCCATAGGACTCTTTGGCCTTAGGATCGCCACAGGTGGCTCGGTCCGGTGAAGGGCTGACTTACACACACACTACACCTATACACTACACTTTCACACACCTCTTAAAAACACACCCATATCCAATTTGACCTCCCGACTCATGAAGGTGATTCACATGGATGGTCCTTAACCCCTAAGCCCTCGGCTAAGAGGTTAGGAACAACATAGTGGATGCCTCAAATGAGTCCCTTCATGGCTCATGTGGGCTTGATGTGGCTTCATGGCTCAACCAAAATGATTTCATTCCACTTACATTCACCCAATCTTCAATTTTCCAAATTTTCAATTTTTGACCCCCGTGACCCTACACCCGCTTAGCCTACCCAAAACCCTTGAAACCCCTCAAAATTTGCAAAATCACCTAAATTACCCAAAATTCTCCAAAATCAATCCTAAACATTGACTCACCAATAAAATTGATCATCCATACCCAAAAACACCAAAAATACCTCCCAATACCCTCCAAAATACCCAAAATACCCCTCTTAGCCAAAAAATCCAAAAATTCAGAAAATTCCCAAAAAATTTCAAAAAATCCCAAATATTCCCAATTTCATTTTGTTCAACTACACCATGGGCCAATTTTGTCAATTTACCCCACTTTTATCAAAACCCCCAATTTGACCCATTTTAACCCAAAATGAACCTAATGTCAAACCAAACCTACCCAATTAACCTAAATTCTGGTACAATTCAATTCTAAACTTCAATTAAACATCCCCAATACCAATCTAGACCAAATTCAAGTTCAATTTGATTGACATTTGGATCCAATTTCACTTTTGGCCTTAAAGCCCAATTTGGACCCATGACCCAAACTTAGCCCAAACTCATCCAATTCAACTCCAATTAACCCCAAATCTTTTCTAAACCTTCCTTAACATCCCCATAAACAAAACACTAACATGATTTGCCCAAAATTTAGACCCAAACCCCACTCAAATTCAACCTAAAATCAAAAAGCCTAATTTTGACCTAAACCCAAACCTAACCCAAATAGGCCCAAACCTCAAAATCAAAACCCAACCAAAGCCAAAACCTCTGTGAAACACTCCCATAAACATTTCCCAACATTTATTTTACATCAATTTCAACCCTAGCCCAACATTGACCCAAGTTAGCCCAATTTGACCTACATTGGCCCATTTACCAAATAAACCCAAATTCAACCCAATTCAAACCCAAACCACCTTAAATCTATTTCAAATTACTCATGACCCATCCATGAGCTAAAACCAACATTTGTTTGGCCCAATCCTTCACAAAATACCCATCCATGAACTCATTCTTAAACCTAAAGGCCCACTTCCTTAAACCACTTTAAAAAGTCCACCCAAGACCATTTCAAAAGCCCAAGTTTTTAATCCAAAGCCCACATGACATTTACCCATGCCCAATGGCCACCATGGCTGTTCTGCCCTTGACCTAAGCAGCTGATCCCAACCCTTGGCCACCCCTGGGAGAGCCTCCAGCCATGCCTTTTTAAACACCACCCCTCTCGGCCATGGGAGGTGCTGAACAAAAACCTTAAGGAAACTCTGCCAAAATCATTCCAGATCACTCTCCACACATAGAGCACTTGATCCCCACTGAATTCCAGCCCCAATTCCTCCGAGTTGAGCTTAATTTCGAGCTCAAACTTTAGCCCAAAAACCAGGACACTTCTTCACGAAGGATCAATCTTCAAATCGACCGGTCCTACACCTTCACCGGACCAAGAGGAGAAGTTTTCCACCGAAAGCCCCATCCCCAGAGCCACCCGAGTTGTTCCAGCCTCCAAGCTTTGTGATCGGCCGTGGTCACTTTCATAGCTAGACAATTCACTGTGCCAAGGGACTTCATCTGGAGCTTACTTGGACCCAATCGAAGGTGACACAACTCTCAGATCGAAGCTTCACTTCTCTGAGCAAAGGTATGAACTCATTCTTCTTCCCGAGCTTACAGAGATTCTCCATTTAATTTGAATCAATTTCAATGCATGTTTACCGTATGGATGTATTCGTCTCTTCAAGACGAATCCATAGAGCATAAGAACACGAAAATCCGTTGAGAATCGAGCGAGAAATTAGGGTTAGAAGGTCGACGGTCACGGGTGCACACCAGTCGTAGACGATGACTGGAAGCCGTCGGATCGAGCGTGTATCGAGCGGACGGTCTGGATCGAGCCGGACAGCGCAATGGTGCATGAACCGCGGGTCCCGGGACGGCTGACTCAGATGGCGGCGCCCAATCACAGCGCGACACGTCCCCCCTTCGGAGCTGCCGAGGTTGACGCGGCGCTGCGTGGATAAGTAGAAAAATAGGTTATTTTCCTATTTATTTAATTCCTTAAACTTCAAAAATTCATAACTTTGTGTAGGAAAATCATAAAAATAAAATAAAAATACCCTCTCGCTCGATGAACGCAGGAGAATAATGTGGAAAAGAAATCATTTAATTTCATCCAGCTTGTTTATTTTTAATGATTTATTTACCCTCTGCATTGTTTTAATTCTCCATGCATATAGGAAATTCACCATGGCATGAGACCATAGGGCTTTTAAGCCTCCGAATTTGGGAACATTCCCCGAATTTTCCAAAGTCAGAGGCCATCCCTATGAGAAGTTATTGATTTTTCAAATTCATGTTGCTGTTTTGAGTATTTTAAATCCAATAATTAGCATGTTGTGAAATAAATTCTAGGAAAATTTGGGGACATTTCTAATGACCAGAGGACCCTAGGAAAAATAGGTTTGAATTAATTCACTTGAATAACCCTAATCGGCTTAAACACCCTAAATAGGTTCTTAATTAATTAGAGCTAATCATACATCAAATTGACTTGAAATCAATTCTCCACTGACCTTTAGGATCGGAGGAACCCACCATAAAAGTTTGAAGTCCATTGGGTTTGGTTAGCCCTATCAAATGGGTTGATTAAGCCATTTAGCCAATTTAAACTTTGAAAATTCATAACTTTCAAAATACTTTTCAAAAATTCACCAAATTGGTTTTAGAGCCTCTCTGATATTAGGGGAATTTAAGAAAATTAATATTTCAATTTTCTAAAAAAGTTGATTTTTTGTATTATTTTAATATTTTAATAATTAAAAAAATAATAAAAATCACAAAAATAATAAAATTCACCAAAATGTCACATTTTGAATTTTAGTCACTTAGGAACAAATCCCATATTTTTCCTAGGTCTCTATGATGAGTTATTAAATTTTAAAGCCCTAGAGGTAATTTTAAAATAAAAAAATGTATTTTCAAGCATTTCTATTAAAATAATTCTAATAAATCAAAGAAAAATTAGAAAATTATGAAAATTGATTCTCTGATTTCCTTGATATCAGAGAGATTTTTGAAAAATATAAAATTCATTTTTCAAACTTTATTTTATTTTTAAATTAATTAATACTCCAAAATTCAAAATAATTATAATAAAAGAAATATAATTCAAAAAAAGAACCAAAATTGGTCCAAGTGGTCCTCTGGTCATTAGGAATGTCCCATAATTTTCTTAAGGACAGAAACTTTCCCTTGGTCATATTATTAAATTTTCCTTGGAAATCCTTATTTTCCACCAAAAATAATTACATAAATAAATTAAATACAGAAAAATCACATTTTCTCCTCTAATGTCTTTATTGACATATGAGTGAAGTTACATAAAAATTTTAAATTCATTTGAGCTCAATTTAGTGAGTTATGAAATTATTAAGCTTGAAGGGCAAAATGGTAATTAAAATTTTAACCCTTAATTAAAACTTTAGGCTTAATAAAATGAAAAGGTAAAATATTTGATCTTAATCTGATTTGGATGATTGAAATTTAAATAATTAAAGGGTAGAAACCTATTAAACAATTCAACAATAATTGAAATGAACTTTAATTAAAATAATTAATTAAATTTGGAAGAATAATAAAATTGGAATTATTAAAATAGGGATGTTATTAGGAAGAGGTTTGCTCTTTAATTTAAGAATCCCTAGATTAATCATCCCAATAATATTTAATTCCTAATTAAAATTATAGTCCAAGTTTAAGATTTAAAATGCTAAAAGACTTAATCATTAAATTAAGTTAAGGTTAAATTATTTAAAGCAAACCCTTTTAAAATAAAATATTAAATTAAATTAAATTAAATTAAATTAAATTAAATTAAATTAAAACAAATTAAATTAAATTAAATTAAATTAAAACAAATTAAATTAAATTAAATTAAATTAAATTAAATTAAATTAAAACATATTAAATTAAATCAAATTAAATTAAATTAAATTAAATTAAATTAAATTAAATTACATTAAATTAAATTAAATTAAATTAAATTAAATTAAATTAAATTAAAACTAAATCAAATTAAATTAAATCAAATTGAATTAAATTAAGCTAAAGCATATTATATTAAATTAACTTAAATTAAATTAAATTAAACTAAACCACATTAAATTAAATTAAGTTAAATTAAATTAAATTGAATTAAATATAACATTATTTAAGACATAAAGAAATTCAAAATAAATCTAAAACAACTTGAACACTATTCCAAACTTAAATCCATTAACTAAAATTAAATCACAACTCACTTGAACATCCATTCGCCCTCGAAAGCTCGTGATGTCATAACTCTTAAAAAGGAGTGTTAAAAGAAGCGTTACTTCACTTATAGGATATTCAAATGTCCTAGTTCACTGAGCAAGATAACAAAATTTAAACTCCCGGACGATTAATTCATTTGTATAATTAAATTCATTTGGATTTAGAATAATCCTAGAAATGTTGAAAAGATGTTTAAGATTCGTCTTAAGCACTTCCTCAATATGATAGGATATTTATAAGAACAATTGAACTTAGTTGTTCTTTGATGAAGAAAATCATCCTTAAACCAAAACACAAGAACCTAGACGTCATAGGAGATGACTAGCTATAGGATTAGGACCTTTGGTAGAAAACCATAACCCTTCCCTTAGCTTTACCTAGGAACTTACTTTAAATGCTTAAATATTCTAACTGTGTTTTAAGTGCGACTTGGATGACGGGAAGACCCTCCAGGGTACGCTTTTATTTTATTGCAATTTACTTTACCGCAATTTATTTAATCGCATCGCACTTACTTTTCTTGCATGATAAACAACCGTTGCATGAAAACCTACACCTTTAGGATAATCCCTAAAACCGAAACCAAAACTAAATTAAAAGTCATTACAAGATAAAATTCACCGCCACAACATTTCAAAATATAAAACAACTCAAAATTTAATCACAAACAGAACAACAAAACTACAACCACAACTAAATTAAAACGTCTTGTTGGATGATCGGGAATACCTCGGATGATGTAACCTACGTGTTGCTAACGGGATTTCCCACGGTTTAAATGAAAGTGTGGAACTCATTCAGTTAAGTTTAGCAAATTCATCTGGACTAAGTGAATCCGATAAAAATAACGACGCCGGAAGGATGAAACCGTGGGATCTTAACCGGTGTTGTTATAATCAACTTTAAGATTTGTTTAATTAAAATATTAAAACCACCTGGATTTTAAGATTTTCTCTAAACCAGAACACTTCTCTCATCTCCTGATTTATGACTTCTAAAACTGAACCTCTACAACAACAAGGAGCTCGGAGCATGGTGGGCAGCACGGCCATCGTCATCAGCAAAACCTGAGTCTACTTCAGCAAAACTTTCTTAGAATTAAATAACCAAGCCATATGACTTCGAGGTAGTTTGCCTAGTGCAACATAAATCCTCAACTCTTCGTTAGGCATTTGCATGATCACATCGTGTAAATTAAGCCCTAACCGGTCTTAGGATTTCCGAGGTAGTCGTCCGATACGACATAAACCCTCACATCTTCGAGGCTATTTCGTATGATTTTATCATACAAATATAAGTCCTAACTAATTAAAACTCGGCAAGATCAAAATACTAAATAAACATTAGGACTTTCCTAAATTCAAACCAAACAAATAGGATAGTCGGGAAATTACCGAAGTTCGCTTCGAATCTGTGATTTCTCCTACCTTTCTTCCTTTGAATTCCCAAAACAAAATGTTCCAAACTTGATCCATTCCCTATTGAAATTCTAAAATTCAATCCCTCGAAAACTTAAACCTCGAAATTCTCGAGAGCGTAACTACCGATTATTATCGAGAGTTTTCTTAGGTGATTCCCGTCACTTAAGATGTAATTAACTATAGTGGCTTGCCTTTATGGGAATTTTAAGAACCGTGTAATATAAATCCTGTTTAATATTTTCATATTAAACAGGGGAATTTTTCGGCTTATAAAATTGGTTCGCAGATCAGACGGATGTCACAAATCTTCTAGTTTATTTAATCGAGCCTCATCATCAAGCAATGTGTCTATTCTTCAAGATAGATACATGGTTTGTGATGCGGTGCTCGTTTATATAAACGATTCGGGGTGTGAGATCAGTTTGACTTCATATCTTAAAATTTTCAAATTTAAAATTATTTTCAAAATCAAATATTACTTTTCAAATTATTTATTTAAATTAAATTAAGAATTCGCCGACAATTTCTGTAGGCGACCTCTTTTCAAAACAAAACACACAACTCAAAAATAAGCCGTACAATTTCTGGCGACTCCGCTGGGGATTATTCCTCTCTCCATTTTTAATCAAATAGTTCTGCTTTCAAAAATCAGTAGTGTATCCATGTCCCTAATGGATCAAACTACCCTTCTTTCCGTTGGAATACTATGTTCATTTCTACCTTGAATGAGTATAGCCAACATTCTCTCGGATCTAGGAGCCACTGTTTAGACACCCCTAAACAGAGAGGTTCCGAGATCCTTTTACCTCATTTCTGAGGTGGGGTGGACCCCCAATAGGTGTTAGTTTAGGAGTGATCCTTCGAGTCGAGAAGTCTTGCATAAGACTTTCTTTCCTTTCCAACTCTGAATCAGATTCATTACCTTCTCTACACCTTTGAACATTCCGTTCTAAATAAATAAACCCTCTAATGAATGACTCTTTTAATAAATATACATGAACAAGAATGTGTTCGGACTCTTTTCGATTCCTTTCTTTTCGTCCCGATGAGAAGAAGCATAACTCGGGACCGACAATCGAATCTACCTTGCGAAATGGAAGCCCCAAAACCGATTTTCTCCTTCACCAATGGACCGGACTTCGCTGTTTACAAGGATGAGCTGCCCGACAATGGGATCATCCGGTTTGGACAAGGATTCGATAACACAAATGTCAGGATCGCTGACGTTACCCTTTTCGCACTGATGGACAAAGTGTCAGAAATTGAGAAACCTATGATTGAGTTCAACCTTAAGTCAACTCAAGAGTTTCCTCCTCTGCGAAGGGTTCCAGTCGAGAGGAATACTACTCGTCCATGGAGGACCGTTATCTCTACCCCCACCGGTCTAGTCGTCTCCGCACCTACCCCGGCTCCCGCCAAACCGAAGGGGAAGGAAGTTCAAATCAGTAACGAACATGTTACCGTGGAGGGTACGGATTTCCGTGCAAGACCTTCGTTTTTGAAATCGAGTCCAGCTCGAGGGTTCCACCCCTAACACGGACTCGGAGGAGAAACAGAGGCGGGAAGATCGCCGTGAAGGCCGGAGCCGCCGAAGTCGCTTTCTTAGAAGAAATCCCCGAGTACACACCACTACCCGAATACATACCATTGTCCGAGTATACACCCCTTTTGGAAGGAAGTAGATTCCATCCCCTTTCCGCCGCAGCTGACGAGGAAAATGTCCACAGGATTGCCTCTACATTACCTCGGCCCGCATACTATAGCGACAACAGAAAGAAAAGGGCTAGGGTTACACCACTTGCCCGACTACGGATCGTGATCGAGAAGTTAGCAAGGAAAGAAAGATGCCCCGTATCGGAAATTTTAAGAAGGATAGGGCGGGTGCCGGCCAAATCCCGTCTCGGGCCGCGAGTAGAATCTGCTATCGCCGCGAAGAGCCTAATAAGAAGATGAAGGCTAGTCCACCTGTTGTTGTTTCGGGTTTACGGATCGGGGAGGATACCACCTTCTAGCATTCAGCTGACAGACCATCCGGTCCAAGGCCTTCTATTGCTAGAAGGATGGTATGGCGTCCCACTACCGGCCAATTAAGACCAAAACAATGACCAGAAAAGGAAAGTCTCGTCAGGAGACTTGAGTCCGAGGAAAGTGCTACCGCAGTAAAGGGGACTTATGAGAAAGAAACTCGACAATTGTCACATGACAACTGCAAGGATGTACAGAAAAGACCACTGGAAGATGCTATGGAAAAGCTAAGAAATGATATTCGGCGATTAGCAAGAGAAAGAGAAGAGAAGTTCGGAGATGAAGTTGACTCGTCAGAGTTCATGAATGATGAATATGCAGAAATCAACATGGTTGAAACACGAGCTTCTTCGGCATCACAAGGTGCTCCTGCAGCCGCAGAAAGAGAAGAACCGGAAGTAATGAGGAGGCAGCTTCAAGAGAAAGATGATACGATCGCCCAAATGGTGAAAAGGATGGAAGAGATGGCTGTAGCCCTAGCCACTCTCCGCAGTCGAGTTCAACCCCAAAGAGAAACACCCCCGAAGTTATTCACATTGTAGACGGAGAAAAGGAGATTACATCCGTTAACTGGGATGATCAATTAAAGAAGGATGCAACACAAAGTATGATTCCGTAAAAGGATATCAAGAGCTTGGTGGAACAAAGAAATGCAGAAGCCTTGGCACAATCAAAGAGCGGAACATCCATTCAGAAGGGTATACCTTACCCTGAAGAATTCGACGCTGTCCAATATCTGAAAGGCTTTGTACCACCTCTGTTCAAGACCTTTGATGGAACCGGAAACCCTCGGCAGCATATTGCACATTTTCGTGCCACTTGTTGCAATACCGGCGGAAGTGATGCTTTACTCTTCCGACAATTTGTCAGCAGCCTGTCAGGGATCGCCTTTGATTGGTATGCGGAATTACCAAACGGCTCGGTGAAGACATTTTCAGAATTAGAAAACCTCTTCATCAAGCGATTCGTCGGAGCTCGACACGACATCACTATAGGTGATTTAGTGGTAGAGAAGCGAAGCCGAATGAAACCTTGGTGGACTACATACTTCGATGGAGGAATCTAAGTATGAAGTGCGAGCCACGGCTACAAGAACAACACGCAATCGGTATTTTACTTAAAAGCATTCATGGCCCGATAAAGCACTTCTCCTCGAGGGATTTACTATTAAGACTTTCGAGAAGTTGTTAAGCAAGGCCGGAAGCTTGCAAGAGGAGGCAAAGCAATTAAGTTTCACCGATAAAGCGGACAAACGAAGCCCGTGAAAACTTTTGAAAAGAAGTCCGGGATCGTCGCAGCGAGTCGATAAAGGCAAGCAACCGATACAAATATCGTCGAACGGCCGCGAAGAACCTCAACGAATACCACGCAACCCCGACCCGGCTATCGATCATCTCAACAAGTATGAACAACCGCCTCGTCCACAACGTACGTTTAGGGAGTTCCCGAGCGAGGAGTATCCGTTCAAGAATGAGGCGAGTGCCGAAAATGTTCCGCGACTCGATGAAGACCCCGCATTTCCAACCGCCAGAGCCTAAAAGACCAGAAGAAGTCGACAAGAAAGGTGATCCCAAATTTCGCCCTTACCACCGGATGCTTGGGCACAAGATAGAAGATTGTATTACCTTCAAAAGTTGGCTCAACGACAATCTTCGGAAAGGGAATATAACGATCCCGAAAGAATACATGAAAGAACCCCAGAAAGGAGGTTCCGTCAATGTTATCTCGACGGATTTCATTGTTCCGATAGATCCCTATGCGATCGATGATGGATGAACTACCGCTTGGACAAAGTCTTCGAAGAAGGTTTTGGATCACATCCAAACCGCTTCGGTGCGAGCCTCAATTCAGAGTTCGAAAACTGTCGAGTCGGCGCTATCACTTGCGATAGAAGAACCACCTCAACAAGAGACGGCTGAAGAAAAGAAGAAAATTGACGAAGAAGAGAAGACCGAGGCACCTAAGGCTAGACTAGGGGCTTCTTATCCTAGGATAGTTGTTTCCGATTCGGGGGAGAAATCCCTCGAACCTCTGACTCTGTATGATTATCTGCCCATTCCAGTGGGATCTTATAATAATGAGGGTTATGGCGTTGGCTACGTTTTGACTGTTTCTAACGATTACGTAACTAGCGACAATCAACCTAATCCGGACGATGATTCCGATACAAATAACAATTCTCAAATCATACACAATCTTGACGATCACAATGACAAAGAAGACATCCACCAGGGAGGCTACGAGAGTTCAACAAGCAACGAATCTATTTGCGAATTTCGAGGAGCTCCAATCACAATAGAGTTAGAGCCTTCAGACTCCGAAGCTAATCCTCGAAGAACTTGTCATTCCAATTCGAAGGAGACACCAAGCAAACTCAATGCTAAACTTAGAAGAAATCACAGAAGTCAACTTAAGAAGTGGAAGAGTTCTACCTCCGAGAATGGGTCCAAAGGACAAAGGAAAGCAGGTGGTTGTTCAGGAAGAACCAACCCCGGCAGAAGAAACACCCATTCGAGAAGAAAACGAGGCACATGAAAACAAAGTGGACTACAATGTGCTAGCCCATCTTAGGAAATTACCAGCCAAACTGAGCATCTACGACGCTCTCATCTTATCAAAGGAGATGAGAGAAGCTCGATCAAGGCCTTACTTGATCCAGAAATTTGCTTAGCTCAAATGGCCGGAAATTCCTTAGATGAGGTTTGCTCGTTAAAGGAACAACGAGGTGTTACCTTCACGGACAACGACCTACTACTTGGGACAGCAGACCACAACCGACCCTTGTACATTTCGGCTATAATCGGGAAGTTTACACTCTCCAGAGTATTGGTGGATCCAAGAGCATCAATCAATATAATGAATCTTCGAACGCTAGCATACTTGGAAATTGATGCTCGCGAGCTCGAGACGGACAAAATGTTATTAAGAGGATTCAACCAGAAAGGAGAAAGAGCCCTCGGATCAATAACACTGCTAATGAAGACCGGTGACTTGGCAAAGACAACCGCGAAATTTCACATAATTGATTCAGAAACGTCGTTCAACGCTCTACTGGGCCGACCATGGATACATGAAAACAGGATGGTACCATCATCCCTACATCAATGCATTAAATACTACGATGGAGGGGAACGAGTGTATTAAAGGTGACTTACAACCGTTCTCCGTACATGAAATCGGAATCCATGAAGATGCAACTTATTATGCACCTCCGAAGAAAACAATCTTCTCCGGAGATACCATAACAAATGAAGCAAAGGAAATTTGGGACAACGAAGAACTCGAAATTCTAGTCCAACGAGTCACTCACCACTCCCTTACGGCGAGATGGTGAAGGTTTCTCCACAACTCGCATCCGAGGTCGAGGCCGGGGACGAGGTCGTGGCAGAGACGTTAGGACGATCGGACGGAGGAAACCAGCCATCAATGTTGATTGGGAAGATAGTTCGAAGAAGAAAAAGAAATCAAACAAGAAGCGACGACAATAAGCTCGGAAGAAGCCGCAATTCGGAATCCCTCTCGAAGATGAAAGAAACGAAGAATATAAATCGATGTACGAGAAGATTAACCACTATGTACATACTATGACCCTGACCCCGATTCATTCTAATAAGATCGAGGGTATGGAGGTCAAAGAGGTACGTAGCGGTGGTGCAAAGCCCATCAAATTCTACCATGGTGCTCCTTCCTCCAAAACTGAAAATAATGTACAATTTGAAGATGCTACTTCATCAGAATTAATGGAATTGCCTTTTGAGTGGTACTCTCCCTGTGTTCAAAATTTAATTCAGCGTGGTTTCTTACCTCGACAATGGACAAAAGGTCAATCACAACGTTTTGAAAATTTATGGAATAACTCCGGTCGTCCACCCAATTCAAAGCATGGTCTCGGATTCGGCACAGTAGGGTCGGTTGACGATATTGAATTTTGCTTGGTTGTCACTTGCGAATCTAATGAAAACCGCATGGAAGCTACGGAAGAACTTCAAGATTTACAAATTGGAAACGCTCCACCGAATTCGAAGAAGAGATCAAATCTACAATAGATGAGTTAACGGAAGTTAACTTAGGTACTAGCGAAGAACCTAGACCTACCTTTGTTAGCTCCTTACTCAATAAAGAAGACTTCGAAGAAATAATCAAGTTATTAATGGAATTTAAAGACTCGTTTTGCTTGGAGTTACGATGAGATGCCGTGTTTAGCTCCGGAGGTCGCAATCCATAAGCTAGGGGTGGATCATACTTCGTTCCAGCCGACAAGGTCCCAGAAGAATGCGTCTAGAAATCGAACAACAAGTCATAACTGAAGTTAAAAAGCTAATAGACGCTAAATTTGTCCGTGAAGAACAATACCCGACTTGGTTAGCCAACGTGGTACCGATCGTGAAGAAGAATGGTCGGATCGAATTTGTGTGGATTTCGTAGATTTAAACAAGGCATGTCCAAAAGATGAATTTCCCTACCGATCCTGAATTAATGATTGAAATTGCTTCAACACATGAAATATTCTCATTCATGGATGGATCTTCAAGATACAACCAGATAAAAATGGCTCCAGAAGATGAAAAACTTACAGCATTTAGAATGCCGATCGGAGTATATTGCTACACAGTGATGCCATTCGGACTGAAGAATGCAGGAGCAACCTACCAGAGAGCGATGACAAGAATTTTTGATGATCTCATCCACAATCAAGTCGAATGCTACGTGGACGATGTGGTCATCAAAAGCAAAGTAAAGGAAAACCACTCGTATGATTTGAGAATTGTTTTCGAACGATTAAGACAATTTAACCTTAAGATGAATCCCTTAAAATGCGCCTTCGGCGTCACCTCCGGAAATTCTTAGGATTCGTTGTTCGACATCGTGGAATCGAAATCGACCCGGAAAAGATTAAAGCCATCTTAGAAATGCCGCCTCCCAAAACCTTAAAACAACTACGATCTTTTCAAGGGAAGCCGGCATATCTTCGACGCTTTATCTCAAACTTGTCGAGTAGGTGTCGACCTTTCTCGGCATTAGTTAAAAAGGACGCCAAATTTATTTGGGAAGAGAAATGCCAGTAGGGCCTTCAAGGACATTAAACAATATTTAATGACACCTCCCGTCTTAGCAGCCCCGGCCTCGGTGTAGACCATCGATACTTTATACCGCGTCTTTAGACGACTCTCTCGGAGCCCCGTTAGCCTGTGTCAATGATGAGGGTAAAGAAAATGCTCTTTACTACCTAAGCCGTCGTTTACTTCCGACGGAAATAAGGTATCCCGCAATCGAAAAGCATTGTTTGTCCCGATCTTCGCCGCTCAAAAGCTCGAGCATTACATGCTTTCTCATAAGGTCAACTCTGATTTCAAAATTTAATCCATTGCAATACTTGATGACCCGTCCAACGCTTTCGCGTACTTGCCGGATGGTCAATGATATTATCGCAATTCGATATAACTTTCGTGCCTCTTCGTGCCGTAAAGGGACAAGTCTTAGCAGACTTCCTCGCAGAGACACCCTTTGCCGGCAGAATCTCCTCTCAATGACGACTTGCCAGATGAACAAATAATGAACCTAGAAGACCCTGATGATCGATGTTGGGAATTATATTTCGACAGAGCAACTTCAGCACACAAAGACGAAGAATTGCAAGTGATAGTGCCCGGTAAGGCAGGGATCGGACTAATATTTATAACACCGGAGCGGGGGATGTTAAGATATTCCTACCACTTAACAGAGCCGTGTACAAATAACGAAGCAGAATACGAAGCCCTCATAACTGACCGGAATTAACTATTCAAATGGGTATAACGGACATCAACATCTACGGGGATTCGCAGTTAATCATTCAATAGATCGCCGGACAATTCGAATTTTAAAACCAAGACTCGAGCAATACTTCCAAGTATGCCATACAAATTGTTGGAACAGATTCCGAATGTGATAATCTACAAAATTCCCAGAAAAGAAAACGCTTTAGCGGATGCGCTAGCCCGTCTCGCAAAAGAATTTGCCTGTTTGCAAGATGAATCAGTGGAAGTGTCGGTTCACGGACGTCAGGTCCTATCACAACTCGACATAGACACAATACACAAATCGAAAAGGAAAAAGGATCAATTTCAGCAAGTGACGTGAAAACACGGAAGATTGGCGACAACGAATTAATGGATTACTCGCAAGCGGGAAAACTACCGGACGATAGGTCGTTAGCCCACCGTATCAAGAAAAACTCGTCCTACGCATTAATAAACAACACATTATACGAAGGTCTTTTGATCAAATGTGGCTAAGGTGCCTGAGCGGGTCCGAGACCCGTGAAATTGTTAAAGAGGTGCATTCGAGACTCGTGGCGCTCACCGGCCGGTCCGAAGATGAAAATGAAAATTAAAAGACTAGGGTACTACCGGCCCTCGATGATGACCGACTGCATGAAAATCGCCAAGAGCTGTCACCAGTGCCAAGTGCACGGAGTGGTTCTACACCAACCTCCAAATGTACTACATCCGACAATTGCGTCGTGGCCATTTGAATGTTGGGGCACGGATATAGTGGGTCCAATAGAACCACCATCTTCAAAAGGACATCGCTTCATTCTTACGGCTACAGATTACTTTTCAAAGTGGGCAGAGGCAGTTCCACTTAGAGAAGTAAAAGCACACCACGTGCTACAATTTTTCAAGAACCAAGTTGTTTACCGTTTCGGAGTGCCGCGCAGGATCATCTCAGATAATGGGTCAGCATTCGAAGCACGCAAATCAACAATTTTGTCGGGAGACACGGAATCGACTGGCGCTACTCAACAATTTACTACCCGAGAGCAAACGGCCTGGCTGAGGCTTTTAATAAAACTCTCGTTCAAATTTTAAAGAAGACTTTGGACGATAATAAGAGAAATTGGCACGAGAAATTGTTAGAAGCCTTATGGGCCTACCGGACAACCTTCAGAACTCCTACTCAATCTACACCTTACGCTCTAGTGTATGGGTCCGAGGCAGTGTTACCTTTAGAAGTCCAGACCTTCCTTCACTCGAGATTGCAGCTTGCGAACAAAATTACGACAGAAGAAAATGCCAAATTACGACTAGAAGAATTGGAAAGCCTGGAAGGAAAAAGACTCGCAGCGCAGCAGAATTTAGAACTATACCAAGCTAAGATGGTTCAAGCCCATGACAGACTAGTCCGCCCAATAACCTTCAAAGTTGGTGACTTAGTTCTCATTCTCAAGAGACCTATTCTTGCACACCGCAAGATAGGAGGAAAATTTGAACCCACTTGGGAAGGACCGTTTGTGGTTGAGGCGATCTACTCGGAGGCTCCTACCAGCTGAGTGAATTGCCAAGGAGAACGACATATGCTTCCGATCAATGGACGATACTCGAAGAAGTATTACGCTACCTGATGTTTCGAAGGAATGAATTTTTCATCCCTAGAAGCACGGGTGAAGTAATTACTTATGACTGGGTCCGAACCCAAAATAATAAAAATGTGCTAAGATAAATAAAATCATGATAATAAAGTTTTCCTTGTTTTCTTTCCCAAATCAAAATCTCTTTCCTGATCTTTTCCCACTTCATTCCCGTTGAATTTAAAAATATAAAAGGAATAATAATAAAAAAAGCTCGTCTTTAATAAACATTTTCTTAATGTTCTTGTTCTTAAGTACAGCCCCCGATCCTTTTCCTTGTCTTTTCGCAGGGAAATGTCGAACGGGCGGTTGGTCCCGAACTTTAGAAATGGCGTAAGCCTCGCACTCGACGAAAAGAGGGTGAAAGATGGAGCGATAATAGAGATCGACTCGTACTTCGCACCGAAGCATGCTCGCAATACGAGGAAAGTGACCGGGTCCCAATTGACCGAGAAGAACCGCTCGCCGACAAGAATGAAAGTGGGTGGCCCAAGCCACCAATCCAAAGAAGAAGAAAAGAAAAACAAACACCGAAGAAGACAAGAGAATCAAATCAGTAGTCGCTACAGCAGAGGGCAGGCTTGTCGACGCCGCGCCTACGTAAATTCGAGAAATACGAAGAGCTACTCTCACAACGAACTCAACGAAGAAACAAAAATCACCGTATCCGCAAGATGTTAACTAAATTAGCAACGGACCAGCAGCGACGAGGCGATTGCTACTACCAAGTACATACACTTCAAGGACACCAATTCACCGAGAACTCCGAAGAAAGGAGACCAGCTCCGAGGATAACGGAAGAGACCAGGGAAATCTCGAGAAGAACGAAGAAAGAAGGCCACAACGCCACCGGACAAAGCCACCGGCAATGCATGACCTTGTTGCGTAGCAACCCCGGAGGATGTCCCGACGGACATCATCCCCGAGAAGCCGAGGTATGCAGGAGAACGTGAAGGGATTGAGCCATATATCCCACAAGACGTCACCGAGCCTCGCCATTTGCAAATTATCCCGCAGTACGAGCTAGAAAGAATACGTAATGTCCGAAGAAAACTTTTGAATACTTCGAGAGAATCGTAGGCAGGAGGATCAATATACTAGAAGGCCTCAAGTTACATACGTACGTGTTCTCGAATACGAACAACAACAAATCGTGGACCGCATCCGGGACTTGAAAAGATGGGCCGAGCAGGTCGCTTAAGAGAAAACACTTACTCGAACCCCGGAGATGGATGCCGTGGAAGGGGAGAATTACAATACAATGTGGATGCTGCTACAACTTCGCAGAAGACAGAAGGGAAACCCACCGGGATACTCCGTCATGGCCGAGTGGATCCAATGTCATTAGTCATTAAAAGGATGGTAAAAAGAATGATAACATGGAGGGTACGCCGCAGATTGCATACCCAACAGTTGCATCATTAATATTTACAAGAAGGGTGACTCGCATACCCCCGCACATAGATCACCACGACTTTGTCGGACCTTCGCATAGTTTCTTTTCGAACGAGTGTAATATCATGTTCGGGTCCGACCTCCGGATAGCAGGCCCGAGTGAGTTCCGAGGGCCGAGTAAAGATACCATTACCGGTAGGTTCCGTCATGATACCGAAGGGCAACGGAGCGGATGTCGCTAAACATTGCATACCGGGAGTACCGAGTGAAGCGGATCTCGGCTACTTTCGGAAGGATGGACGACAGAAAGCACATTACCACTTCCGACCGGACCCGGAGTTAGAGAGCCTCCGACCTTACGAGCCGTGAGTTACATGGAAAATATCACACCTCCAACGTACATCCCTACGGCATCCTCGCCAAGGATGGCTTGGAAGGTGATGTTATCGACCATGTACCTCACTATTCGTACACGGATTTTTGACGGATACCCTTTTGGATGGATCGACAAAGATCATACATAGTCCGTTTCGAGTACTATATGGATTGTATGAGATGTATTCCGCATCGAGTTGTATGATGTATCTTCGACATGATTGGAATGAAAGTGATGATGTCACATTTTTGGCCTTCACCTCTTTTGTGCGAATTGACTGGGAAACGCCATTAAAGTTAAACGAACTTCGAACAAATAACAGAAAAGAAAAAAAAATAAAAATAATAATAATAAAAATAAAATAAAATATAAAAAAAAGAAAATAAAAATATAAATAATAAATGAGAATTATTTTTCCTTAAAAATCCAAACATAAAAATAACTTCAAAATTCACGTGAACGCTAAATAAAATTCACATGAACATTAAATACACAGCTAAAAAAAATTTGGAAAGTTAAAGGACAAACAAAATGAAAATGAATCTCAAATCGGATCCCACTCTAAATTCATCTTTTCAAACATTTCAAATCAACTCCAAATCGAAATTTACCTCAAGAAGCTTTGAAATTCTCTGTCGGGACAACTCTTCCTCACAAGAGACCCACACTTCAATTTCGAACCCTAAACCTTTTTTCGTCACATCGAAATCATTTCGACTTTTGTGGCCTACCTTTCTTCCTCGTATGGAGATCGACTAGGTCTATTGACACGGAGCCACGAGCTTTGTCTGATTTGGTTCTGATGGCATGAGACTGGGTCCCTCTTCACACAAATAAACTTTCGAGATTGGAATCCATTTCCAATTCTCATTAAACTTCCGAGATTGGAACCTCGTTCCAATTCTCATTAAACTTTCGAGATTGGAATCCATTTCCAATTCTCATTAAACTTTCGAGATTGGAATCCATTTCCAATTTTCATTAAACTTCCGAGATTGGAATCCATTTCCAATTCTCATTAAACTTTCGAGATTGGAATCCATTTCCAATTCTCATTAAACTTCCGAGATTGGAATCCATTTCCAATTCTCATTAAACTTTCGAGATTGGAATCCATTTCCAATTCTCATTAAACTTCCGAGATCGGAATCCATTTCCAATTCTCATTAAACTTCCGAGATTGGAACTCCGTTTCAATTCTCATTAAACTTTCGAGATTGGAACCTCGTTCCAATTCTCATTAAACTTTCGAGATTGGAATCCATTTCCAATTCTCATTAAACTTCCGAGATTGGAACCTCGTTCCAATTCTCATTAAACTTCCGAGATTGGAATCCATTTCCAATTCTCATTAAACTTTCGAGATTGGAATCCATTTCCAATTCTCATTAAACTTCCGAGATTGGAATCCATTTCCAATTCTCATTAAACTTCCGAGATTGGAACTCCGTTTCAATTCTCATTAAACTTTCGAGATTGGAACCTCGTTCCAATTCTCATTAAACTTTCGAGATTGGAATCCATTTCCAATTCTCATTAAACTTTCGAGATTGGAATCCATTTCCAATTCTCATTAAACTTCCGAGATTGGAATCCATTTCTAATTCTCATTAAACTTCCGAGATTGGAATCCATTTCCAATTCTCATTAAACTTTCGAGATTGTAATCCATTTCCAATTCTCATTAAACTTTCGAGATTGGAATCCATTTCCAATTCTCATTAAACTTTCGAGATTGGAATCCATTTCCAATTCTCATTAAACTTCCGAGATTGGAATCCATTTCCAATTCTCATTAAACTTTCGAGATTGGAATCAATTTCCAATTCTCATTAAACTTTCGAGATTGGAATCCATTTCCAATTCTCATTATACTTCTGAGATTGGAATTCAATTCCAATTCTCATTAAACTTTCGAGATTGGAACTCCGTTTCAATTCTCATTAAATTTTCGAGAATGGTACCTAAATTCCAGTCCTCATTCCAAGATTAATACTTAAACTTTGACTCTCTTCCAGGATTGATACTTAAATTTCAATCCTCACCTCTTTCGAGATCGGTACATAAATCCCGATTCTAACCCCTTCAATCAACACTTAAACTCCGATTCTCACTCCGGAGCTGGGACCTAAATTCCAGTTTTCCTTGCAATCCCGAGGTTGGAACTTAGGTTTCAATTCTCATTTCAAATCCAAATTTTCTTAAATTGATTTTAAACTAAACTTCAATCTAAATGAAAACTCAAAATCTAAACTTACACATCAAAACTTAAACTAAAACAAAACGAAAATCTAAATCGAAATTCCCCCAGATCATGTGATTTGGGACTCACCTCCTTTTCCCTTCCCCAGCGAGAGTTCAGGAATCTCCAGTCTTAGAGATATACTTGACACTCCCCAGCGGAAACTCTTCTACTTCGTCCTAAGTTTGTCACTTGGACATCTATGTTGGTTTTGTTGATCTTTTCGGTCAACGCCAATACGCGCGGTGTGCTTGGTTAGCACACCACACCTATTGGGGTCCATTTGTTGACCTCATTTTTGGTGAGGTCTTCTCTTCTTCTCTTTAGTACTTAGGATCTAGCCTTAAGCTTTTCCTTCGACTATCCTAGAGGATTAGAATTGGGACCCACCACTTAGAAATTCAAACCACTTCCTAATTCCCCGCAAACTCCACAAACTCGATTGTAGACCCCTAATCACCTGGAGGGTTGAAATTAAATGTGGAAGTTTAAAGGATGAGTTCCCATAGGACTCTTTGGCCTTAGGATTGCCCTGGGTGGCCTGGTCTGGTGAAGGGCAGACTTACACACACACTACACCTATACACTACACTTTCACACACCTCTTAAAAACACACCCATACCCAATTCGACCTCCCGACTCATGAAGGTGATTCACATGGATGGTCCTTAACCCCTAAGCCCTCGGCTAAGAGGGTTAGGAACAACATAGTGGATGCCTCAAATGAGTCCCTTCATGGCTCATGTGGGCTTGATGTGGCTTCATGGCTCAACCAAAATGATTTCATTCCACTTACATTCACCCAATCTTCAATTTTCCAAATTTTCAATTTTCGACCCCGCGACCCTACACCCGCTTAACCTACCCAAAACCCTCGAAACCCCCAAAATTTGCAAAATCACCTAAATTACCCAAAATTCTCCAAAATCAATCCTAAACATTGCCTCACCAATCAAATTGATCATCCATACCCAAAAACACCAAAAATTCCAAAAATACCTCCCAATACCCTCCAAATACCTGTGCGGCTTATTTTTTAGGTTGAGTGTTGTATTTTTTTAAAAGGGATCGCCTATAGAAGTTGTCGGCGAATTTTAAATTTAATTGAAATATATATATAATTTAGAAAGTAGTATTTGATTTTGAAAATAATTTTAAATTTGAAAATTTTAAGATATGAAATCAAACCGATCTCACATCCCAAATAGTTTATATAAACGAGCATCGCATCACAAACCGTGTATCTATCCCGAAGAATATACACACTCGCCCGATGATGGGGCTCGATTAAATAAACTAGAAGATTTGTGACGTCCGTTTGGTCCGCGAACCAATTTTATAAGCCGACAAGTTCCCCTGCTTAATATAAATGAATTAAGCAGGGTTTATATTACCTGGGTTCTTAAAGTTCCCTATAAGGGCAAGCTCCTATAGTTAATTACATCTTAAGTAACGGAAATCACCTAAAAAAACTCTCGATAATAATCAGTGGTTCTGCTTTCAAGAATTTCAAGGTTTAAGTTTTCAAGGGATTGAATTTTGGAATTTCAATAGGGAATGGATCAAATTTGGAACATTTTGTTTTGGGAATTCAAAGGAAGAAGGGTAGGAGAAATCACAGATTCGAAGCGAACTTCGGTAATTTCCCGACTATCCTATTGTTTGGTTTGAATTTAGGAAAGTCCTAATGTTTATTTAATGTTTTGATCTTGCCGATTTTAATTAGTTAGAGACTTATATTTGTATGATAAAATCATACAAATAAATTTCGAAGATGTGAGGGTTTATGTCGTATCGGACGACTACCTCGGAAATCCTAAGACCGGTTAGGGCTTAATTTACATGATATGATCATGCAAATGCCTAACGAAGAGTCGAGGATTTATGTTGCACTAGTGCAAACTACCTCGAAGTCCTACAGACTTGGTTATTTAATTCTAAGGAAAGTTTTGCTGAAGTAGACTCGTGTTTCGCCGATGACGATGGCCGTGTCGCCCACCATGCTCCAAGCTCCTTGTTGTTGCAGAGGTTTAGTTTTAGAAGTCATAAATCAGGAGATGAGAGAAGTGTTTTGGTTTAGAGAAAATCTTAAAATCCAGGTGTTTTTAATATTTTAATTAAACAAATCTTAAAGTTGATTATAACAACACCGGTTAAGATCCCACGGTTCCATCCTTCCGGCATCGTTATTTTTATCGTATTCACTTAGTCCAGATGAATTTGCTAAACTCAACTGAATGAGTTCCACACTTTCATTTAGACCGTGGGAAATCCCGTTAGCAACACGTAGGTTACATCATCCGAGGTATTCCCGATCATCCAACAAGACGTTTTAATTTAGTTGTAGTTGTAGTTTTGTTGTTCCGTTTGTGATTAAATTTTGAGTTGTTTTATATTTTGAAATGTTGTGGCGGTGAATTTTATCTTGTAATGGCTTTTAATTTAGTTTTGGTTTCAGTTTTAGGGACTATCCTAAAGGTGTAGGTTTTCATGCAACAGTTGTTTATCATGCAAGAAAAGTAAGTGCAATGCGATTAAATAAATTGTAGTAAAGTAAATTGCAATAAAATAAAAGCGTACCTGGAGGGTCTTCCCGTCATCCCAAGCTGCACTTAAAAACACAGTTAGAATATTTAAGCATTTAAAGTAAGTTCCTAGGTAAAGCTAAGGGAAGGGTTATGGTTTTCTACCAAGTTCCTAATCTTATAGCTAGTCATTTCCTATGACGTCTAGGTTCTTGTATTTTAGTTTGGGGACGATTTTCTTCATCAAAGAACAACTAAGTTCAATTGTTCTTATAAATATCCTATCATATTGAGGAAGTGCTTAAGACGAATCTTAAACATCTTTTCAATATTTCTAGGATTGTTTTAAGTCCAAATGAATTTAATTATACAAATGAATTAATCGTCCGAGAGTTTAAGTTTTGTTGTCTTGCTCAGTGAACTAGGGCATTTGAATATCCTATGAGTGAAGTAACATTTCTTTTAACACTCCTTTTAAGAGTTATGACATCACGAGCTTTCGAGGGTAAATGGATGTTCAAGTGAGTTGTGATTTAATTTTAATTAATGGAATTAAGTTTGGAATAGTGTTCAAGTTGTTTTAGATTTATTTTGAATTCTTCACGTCATAGGTGATGTCTTTTAATTCAATTTAATTTAACTTTGATTTAATTTAATTTAATTTAATTTAGTTTAGTTTTAATTTCAATTTAGTTTAACTTGATATGAATTAATTTAATTTAATTTAACTTGATTTAATTTAATTTGTTTAATTTAATTTAATTTGTTTTAATTTAATTTAATTTAATTTGTTTTAATTTAATTTAATTTAATTTGTTTTAATTTAATTTAATTTAATTTAATATTTTATTTTTTTAATTTAATTTAATTTAATTTAATTTAATTTAATCTTAACTTAATTTAATTATTTAATTTAATTTAATTTAATTTAATTTAATTTAAATTTTTTTTTATTTAATTTAATTTAATTTAATTAATTTTTTTTAATTTAATTTTATTTTTAATTTTAATTTTAATTGAAACTTTAAAAAGAGTTTAATAATTTACCTTTAATTCAATTTAAATGATCGAATCTTTTAACATTTTTTAAACTTAAATTTGAATTACCATTTTAATTAAGAATTAAATATTATTGAGATGATTAATTTAGGGATCTTTAGATTAAAGAATAAATCTCTTCCTAATAATATCCCTATTTTAATAATTCCAATTTTATTATTCTTCCAAATTTAATTTATTATTTAATTAAGGTTTATTTCAATTATTTTAAATTGTTTAGTAGGTTTCTACCCTTTAATTATCTAAATTTCAATCATCCAAATTAGATTAAAATCAAATATTTTACCTATTAATTTTATTAAGCCTAAAGTTTTAATTAAGGGTTAAAATTTTAATTACCATTTTGCCCTTCAAGCCTAATAATTTCATAACTCACTAAATTGAGCTCAAATGAATTTGAAATTTTTATGTGACTTCACTCATATGTCAATAAAGACATTAGAGGAGAAAATGTGATTTTTCTGTATTTAATTTATTTATATAATTATTTTTGGTGGAAAATAAGGATTTCCAAGGAAAATTCAATAATATGACCAAGGGAAAGTTTCTGTCCTTAAGAAAATTATGAGACATTCCTAATGACTAGAGGACCACTTGGACCAATTTTTGTGATTTTTTTAATTATATTTTATTTATTAGAATTATTTTAAGTTCTGGAGTATTAATTAATTTAAAAATAGACTATAAGTTGAAAAATGATTTTTTTAATTTTTAAAATTCTCTCTGATATCAAGGATTCCAGAGAATCAAATTTTACAATTTTTTGATTTTTATTTGATTTATTATAATTATTTTAGTGAAAATGCTAGAAAATATATATTTTTTTTAATTTTAAAATTACCCTAGGGCTTTAAAATTTAATATCTCATTAAATAGACCTGAGAAAAATATGGGGTTTGTTCCTAAGTGATTAAATTTCAAAATATGACATTTTGGTGAATTTTATTATTTTTGTGATTTTTATTATTTTTTAATTATTAAAATATTAAAATAATACAAAAAATCAACTTTTTTAGAAAATTGAAATTTTAATTTTCTTAAATTCCCTAATATCAGAGAGGCTCCAAAACCAATTTGGTGAATTTTTGAAAAGTATTTTGAAAGTTATGAATTTTCAAAGTTTAAATTGGCTAAATGGCTTAATCAACTCATTTGATAGGGCTAACCAAACCCAATTGACTTAAAACTTTTATGGTGGGTTCCTCTGATTCTAAAGGTCAGTGTAGAATTGATTTCAAGTCAATTTGATGTATGATTAGCTCTAATTAATTAAGGACCTATTTAGGGTGTTTAAGCCAATTAGGGTTGTTCCAAGTGAATTAATTCAAAACCTATTTTTCCTATGGTCCTCTGGTCATAAGAAACATCACCAAATTTTCCTAGAATTTATTTCACAATATGCTAATTATTGGAATTAAATTACTCAAACTAGCAACCTAGGGTTGAAAAATCAATAACTCTTCATAGGGATGGCCTCTGACTTTGGAAAATTCAGGGAATGTTCCCAAATTCAGAGGCTTCAAAAGCCCTATGGTCTCATGTCATGGTGAATTTCCTATATGCATGGAGAATTAAAACAATGCAGAGGGTAAATAAATTATTAAAAATAAAATACTTGATGAAATTAAATGATTTCTTTTCCACATTATTCTCCTCTCGTTCACCGAGCAAGAGGGTATTTTTATTTTATTTTTAGGATTTTTCTACACAAAGTTATGAATTTTCAAAGTTCAGGGAATTAAATAAATTAGAAAAATCCCTAATTTTCTATTTAAAACGGCGGCGCTGACTCATCCTAGGAAGCCCCGAACGCACACGCGTCGCCTCCTGATTTGGCGCCGCCTTCTGACTCAGCGCCACGCGGCCCGCTGTTCATGTATCATCTTCTCGTCCGACGCCATCTAAGCCGTTCGTCCGCGCGTGTATTAAATGAACGGCATCCGTTCATCGTCCCCAAGCCTCCTAACCCGAGAACCGTCCACACTAAATCCCTAATATCTCACTCAATACTTAACGGATTTTCGTGTTCTCGTGCTCTATGGATTCGTCTTGAAGAGACGAACACATCTATACGGTGATCATGCATCGAAATTAAAGCATTTGAAATGGAGAATCTCCGAAGCTCGTGATAAAGAGTTAGCTCATACCTTTGCTCGGAGAAGTGTGGCTTCAATCCGAGGGTCGTGTCACCTTCGATCGGATCCCGGCAAGCTCCGCGATGAAGTCTCCCGGTCCGTGAATTGCCTGGTATGATTTCGACCAAGCCCGATCACAAAGCTTGGAGGCCGGAGCAACCGGGTGGCCTCGGAGAGGGGGCTTTTGCTAGCGGACTTCTTCCCTCGGTCCGGTGAAGGTGTAGGACCAATCAATTCGAGGATCGATCCACCGTCGAGAAGTGTCCCGGTTTCGGGTGGAATTTTGGTCGAGAAATCGGGCTCTGTTAGTGGGATCGAGGCAAATCGGCACCGGGATCAACCGCTCTAAGTATGGAGAATGATCTGCAGAGCAATTTTGGCGGAGTTTCATTAAGGTCCGGTTCAACACCTCTCATGGCCGAGAGGGGTGGTGTTTAAATAGGAGAGGGCGGAGGGCCTCTCGTGGAGAGTTAGGGCTTGGGATCGCAGCTTAGGTCAAAGGCGCAACGACCATGGTGGCCATCGGGCATGGGGCAGCTCAAGAAAGTAGAATCCCAAAGTTGGCTCACATGCGAGCTCTCGGCCATGGTGTTTTCCGGCGACCTCGGTGGCCGGCCGGCCGTGCATCGGTCACCATCTTGTTCAGGTGGGTCGTGGCTGGGGTTTGGTGCATTCAATCGAGGTTCGACATGTGTAAAGTGGTTGAATCAAAGTAGAAAGGGGAAGGGGTCATTTTAGCTTATTTTGGTCAACTCATGCAAATGGGTTGGGTGCACCTCCCCAAGACCCGGTTTTGGGCCGAGGAGGTCAGTGGGTCAATCTCCCATGTGTGGTGGAGTCTCCATCAAGGATTAGGTGGCAAAGCATGGTTTAGAGTGTGACATGCTTAAGGTAAAAAAAAGGCTTAAGAAGGATTAGGAAAGGGGGTCCTCCTTTTTCCATTAATGGCTTGATCACATGTCAAACTCTCGATGGCTTCATGTGGCTTGTCCATGGCTTCCATGGCTTGTCTTTGGCTTGGGGAAAGCTTGGTCAATTTCATGAAAATGGATTTTAGGAATTTTTTGGTAATTTGATGGAAATTTGTATGAAACTTGATTTGGAATGATTTGATGATGAATTTAGGACTTAGGTATTGAGTTTAATTGAAAGTATGATGAGGGGAAATATCATATGGGCTTTGGGACCAATTTTGGGCCTTTGGATGTGGTAAAGGATGGGCTTTTAAAATGGTTTAAGGAATGGGCCTTTAAGTTTAAAAATGAATTTATGGATGGAAATTTTGTAAAGAGGTGGGGCCAAATAGTTGTTGAGTTTGGTTTAGGGATGTGTCATGAGTGGTTTGGAGTCAATTTGGTGTGATTTGGACTTGAATTGGTTTGAATTTGGGTTTATTTGGTAAGTGGGCCAATGTAGGTCAAATTGGGCTAACTTGGGCCAATGTTGGGCTAGAGTTGAAATTGATGTAAAATAAATGTTGGGAAATGTTTTTGGGAGTGTTTCAAAGAGGTTTTGGGTTTGGTTGGGTTTTGATTTTGGGGTTTGGGCATATTTGGGTTAGGTTTGGGTTTAGGTCAAAATTGGTTTTTTTTTTATTTTGGGTTGAATTTGAGTGGGGTTTGGGTCAAAATCTTGGGAAAATCATGTTAGTGTTTTGTTTATGAGGATGTTAAGGAAGGTTTAGAAAAGATTTGGGGTTAATTGGAGTTGAATTGGGTGAGTTTGGGCTAAGTTTGGGTCATGGGTCCAAATTGGGCTTTAAGGCCAAAAGTGAAATTGGATCCCAATGCCAATCAAATTGGGCTTGGATTTGGTCTAGATTGGTGTTGGGGATGTTGAATTGAAGTTTAGAATTGAATTGGACCAGAATTTGGGTCAATTGGGTAGGTTTGGTTTGACATTGGGTTTACTTTGGGTTAAAATGGGTCAAATGGGGGTTTTGATAAAAGTGGGGTAAATTGACAAAATTGGCCCATGATGTAGTTGAACAAAATGAAATTGGGAATATTTGGGATTTTCTGAAATTTTCTGGGAATTTTCTGAATTTTTGGATTTTTTGGCTAAGAGGGGTATTTTGGGTATTTGGGGGGGTATTGGGAGGTATTTTTGGAATTTTTGGTATTTTTTGGTATGGATGATCAATTTGATTGGTGAGGCAATGTTTAGGATTGATTTTGAGGATTTTTGGGTGATTTAGGTGATTTTGAAAATTTTGGGTAATTTCAAGGGTTTTGGGTAGATTAGGCGGGTGTAGGGTCCCGGGGGTCGAAAATCGAAAATTTGGAAAATTGAAGCTTGGGTGAATGTAAGTGAAATGAAATCATTTTGGTTGAGTCATGAAGCCACATCAAGCCCACATGAGCCATGAAGGGCTTCATTTGAGGCATACACTATGTTGTTCCTAACCCTCTTGGCCAAGGGCTTAGGGGTTAAGGACCATCCATGTGAACCACCTTCATGAGTCAGGAGGTCAAGTTGGGTATGGGTGTGGTTTTAGGAGGTGTGTGAAAGTGTAGTGTATAGGTGTAGTGTGTGTGTAAGTAAGCCCTTCACCAGACCAGGCCACCCAGGGCAGTCCTAAGGCCAAAAAATCCTATAGGAACTCATCCTTCAAACTTCCACATTTGATTTCAACCCTCTAGGTGATTAGGGGTCTACAATCAATTTTGTGGAGTCTGCGGGGAGTTAAGAAGTGGTTTGAATTTCTAAGTGGTTGGGTCCCAATTCTAATCCTCTAGGATAGTCAAAGGAAAAGCCTAAGGCTAGATCCTAAGTACTAAAGAGAAGAAGAGAAGACCTCATCAAAAATGAGGTCAACAATACCCAAAATACCCCTCTTAGCCAAAAAATCCAAAAATTCAGAAAATTCCCAGAAAATTCCAGAAAATCCCAAATATTACCAATTTCATTTTGTTCAACTACACCATGGGCCAATTTTGTCAATTTACCCCACTTTTATCAAAACCCCCAATTTGACCCATTTTAACCCAAAATGAACCCAATGTCAAACCAAACCTACCCAATTGACCTAAATTCTGGTCCAATTCAATTCTAAACTTCACTTCAACATCCCCAACACCATTCTAGACCAAATCCAAGTTCAATTTGATTGACATTTGGATCCAATTTCACTTTTGGCCTTAAAGCCCAATTTGGACCCATGACCCAAACTTAGCCCAAACTCATCCAATTCAACTCCAATTAACCCCAAATCTTTTCTAAACCTTCCTTAACATCCCCATAAACAAAACACTAACATGATTTGCCCAAAATTTAGACCCAAACCCCACTCAAATTCAACCTAAAATCAAAAAGCCCAATTTTGACCTAAACCCAAACCTAACCCAAATAGGCCCAAACCTCAAAATCAAAACCCAACCAAAGCCAAAACCTCTGTGAAACACTCCCATAAATATTTTCCAATATTTATTTTACATCAATTTCAACCCTAGCCCAATATTGGCCCAAGTTAGCCCAATTTGACCTACATTGGCCCATTTACCAAATAAACCCAAATTCAACCCAATTCAAACCCAAACCACCTTAAATCTATTTCAAATTACTCATGACCCATCCATGAGCTAAAACCAACATTTGTTTGGCCCAATCCTTCACAAAATTCCCATCCATGAACTCATTCTTAAACCTAAAGGCACACTTCCTTAAACCACTTTAAAAAGTCCACCCAAGACCATTTCAAAAGCCCAAGTTTTTAATCCAAAGCCCACATGACATTTACCCACATCATCCATTTAATCAAAATCACCCCTAAGTTTTAAAATCATCATTAAGCCATTCCAAATCAAGCTTCATGAAAATTCTCAACCAAAAACCAAAATTCCTAAATTCTATTTCCATGAAATTGACCAAGCTTTATCCTAAGCCATGAGCAAGCCATTTACAAGCCATATGAAGCCATGGAAGGTTTGACATGTGACCAAGCCACTAATGGCAAAAGGAGGGCCTCCTTTCCTAATCCTTCATTAAACCTTTTTAACCATAAGCATGTCACACACTAAACCATGCTTAGCCACCTCACCATGGATGGAGACTTCACCACTCCTTCTCAGTCGACCTAACCGATCCTCCCGACCTCAAAATCGAGCTTGGAAGGGTGCACCAAGCCCAAAATGGTGGGTTGACCCAAACCAAGCCAAAGTGACCTTATCCCCATTCCATTCTAATCCAACACCTTTACACATGGCTAATGCCAATTGACTTCACCATTGCCAAGCCCTGACCTCCCTGGTCAAGATGGTGAGCCTTGCCTGCCGGCCAGCCGCCTGGGTCGCCGAAAAACTCCATGGCCGAGACATGGGGAGAAGCCAAACTTTAAAATTCTACCTTGCTGAGTTGCCCCATGCCCAATGGCCACCATGGCTGTTCTGCCCTTGACCTAAGCAGCTGATCCCAACCCTTGGCCACCCCTGGGAGAGCCTCCAGCCATGCCTATTTAAACACCACCCCTCTCGGCCATGGGAGGTGCTGAACAAAAACCTTAAGGAAACTCTGCCAAAATCATTCCAGATCACTCTCCACACATAGAGCACTTGATCCCCACTGAATTCCAGCCCCAATTCCCTCCAGTTGAGCTTAATTTTGAGCTCAAACTTTAGCCCAAAACCAGGACACTTCTTCGCAGTGGATCAATCTTCAAATTGATCGGTCCTACACCTTCACCGTACCAAGAGGAGAAGTTTTCCATCGAAAGCCCCATCCCCGAGCCACCCGAGTTGTTCCAGCCTCCAAGCTTTGTGATCGGCTGTGGTCACTTTCATAGCTAGACGATTCACTGAGCCAAGGGACTTCATCCGGAGCTTACTTGGACCCAATCGAAGGTGACACAACTCTCGGATCGAAGCTTCACTTCTCCGAGCAAAGGTATGAACTCATTCTTCTTCCCGAGCTTACGGAGATTCTCCATTTAATTTGAATCAATTTCAATGCATGTTTACCGTATGGATGTATTCGTCTCTTCAAGACGAATCCATAGAAGCATAAGAACACGAAAATCCGTCGAGAATCGAGCGAGAAATTAGGGTTAGAAGGTTGACGGTCACGGGTGCACACCGATCATAGACGATGACCGGAAGCCGCTCGGATCGAGCGTGTATCGAGCGGACGGTCCGGATCGAGCCGGACAACGCGAATGGTGCATGAACCGCGGGTCCCGGGATGGGCCGACTCGGATGGCGGCGCCCAATCGCGGCCGCGACACGTCCCCCTTCGGAGCTGCCGAGGTTGACGCGGCGCCGCGTGGATAAGTAGAAAAATAGGTTATTTTCCTATTTATTTAATTCCTTAAACTTCAAAAATTCATAACTTTGTGTAGGAAAATCATAAAAATAAAATAAAAATACCCTCTCGCTCGATGAACGGAGGAGAATAATGTGGAAAAGAAATCATTTAATTTCATCCAAGTATTTTATTTTTAATGATTTATTTACCCTCTGCATTGTTTTAATTCTCCATGCATATAGGAAATTCACCATGGCATGAGACCATAGGGCTTTTGAAGCCTCCCGAATTTGGGAACATTCCCCGAATTTTCCAAAGTCGGAGGCCATCCCTATGAGAAGTTATTGATTTTTCAAATTCATGTTCGTCGTTTTGAGTATTTTAAATCCAATAATTAGCATGTTGTGAAATAAATTCTAGGAAAATTTGGGGACATTTCTAATGACCAGAGGACCCTAGGAAAAATAGGTTTTGAATTAATTCACTTGGAATAACCCTAATTGGCTTAAACACCCTAAATAGGTCCTTAATTAATTAGAGCTAATCATACATCAAATTGACTTGAAATCAATTCTCCACTGACCTTTAGGATCGGAGGAACCCACCATAAAAGTTTGAAGTCAATTGGGTTTGGTTAGCCCTATCAAATGGGTTGATTAAGCCATTTAGCCAATTTAAACTTTGAAAATTCATAACTTTCAAAATACTTTTCAAAAATTCACCAGATTGGTTTTGGAGCCTCTCGATATTAGGGGAATTTAAGAAAATTAAAATTTCAATTTTCTAAAAAGTTGATTTTTTGTATTATTTTAATATTTTAATAATTAAAAAAATAATAAAAATCACAAAAATAATAAAATTCACCAAAATGTCACATTTTGAATTTTAGTCACTTAGGAACAAACCCCATATTTTTCCTAGGTCTCTATGATGAGTTATTAAATTTTAAAGCCCTAGGGTAATTTTAAAATAAAAAAAATGTATTTTCAAGCATTTCTATTAAAATAATTCTAATAAATCAAAGAAAAATCAGAAAATTATGAAAATTGATTCTCTGATTTCCTTGATATTAGAGAGATTTTTGAAAAATATAAAATTCATTTTTCAAACTTTATTTTATTTTTAAATTAATTAATACTCCAAAACTCAAAATAATTATAATAAAAGAAATATAACTTAGAAAATCACCAAAATTGGTCCAAGTGGTCCTCTAGTCATTAGGAATGTCCCATAATTTTCTTAAGGACAGAAAAATTCCCTTGGTCATATTATTAAATTTTCCTTGGAAATCCTTATTTTCCACAAAAAATAATTACATAAATAAATTAAATACAGAAAAATCACATTTTCTCCTCTAATGTCTTTATTGACATATGAGTGAAGTCACATAAAAATTTTAAATTCATTTGAGCTCAATTTAGTGAGTTATGAAATTATTAAGCTCGAAGGGCAAAATGGTAATTAAAATTTTAACCCTTAATTAAAACTTTAGGCTTAATAAAATGAAAAGGTAAAATATTTGATCTTAATCTGATTTGGATGATTGAAATTTAAATAATTAAAGGGTAGAAACCTATTAAACAATTCAACAATAATTGAAATGAACTTTAATTAAAATAATTAATTAAATTTGGAAGAATAATAAAATTGGAATTATTAAAATAGGGATGTTATTAGGAAGAGGTTTGCTCTTTAATTTAAGAATCCCTAGATTAATCATCCCAATAATATTTAATTCCTAATTAAAATGATAATCCAAGTTTAATATTTAAAATGCTAAAAGACTTAATCATTAAATTAAGTTAAGGTTAAATTATTTAAAGCAAACCCTTTTAAAATAAAATATTAAATTAAATTAAATTAAATTAAATTAAATTAAAACAAATTAAATTAAATTAAATTAAATTAAATTAAATTAAATTAAATTAAATTAAATTAAATTAAATTAAATTAAATTAAATTAAATTAAAACATATTAAATTAAATTAAATTAAATTAAATTAAATTAAATTAAATTAAATTAAATTAAAACTAAATCAAATTAAATTAAATCAAATTGAATTAAATTAAGCTAAAGCATATTATATTAAATTAACTTAAATTAAATTAAATTAAACTAAACCACATTAAATTAAATTAAGTTAAATTAAATTAAATTGAATTAAATATAACATTATTTAAGACATAAAGAAATTCAAAATAAATCTAAAACAACTTGAACACTATTCGAAACTTAAATCCATTAACTAAAATTAAATCACAACTCACTGAACATCCATTTGCCCTCGAAAGCTCGTGATGTCATAACTCTTAAAAAGGAGTGTTAAAAGAAGCGTTACTTCACTTATAGGATATTCAAATGTCCTAGTTCATCGAGCAAGATAACAAAATTTAAACTCCTGGACGATTAATTCATTTGTATAATTAAATTCATTTGGACTTAGAATAATCCTAGAAATGTTGAAAAGATGTTTAAGATTCGTCTTAAGCACTTCCTCAATATGATAGGATATTTATAAGAACAATCGAACTTAGTTGTTCTTCGATGAAGAAAATCGTCCTTAAACCAAAACACAAGAACCTAGACGTCATAGGAGATGACTAGCTATAGGATTAGGACCTTTGGTAGAAAACCATAACCCTTCCCTTAGCTTTACCTAGGAACTTACTTTAAATGCTTAATTATTCTAACCCTGTTTTAAGTGCAGCTTGGATGACGGGAAGACCCTCCAGGTACGCTTTTATTTTATTGCAATTTACTTTACTGCAATTTATTTAATCGCATTGCACTTACTTTTCTTGCATGATAAACAATCGTTGCATGAAAACCTACACCTTTAGGATAGTCCCTAAAACCGAAACCAAAACTAAATTAAAAGTCATTACAAGATAAAATTCACCGCCACAACATTTCAAAATATAAAACAACTCAAAATTTAATCACAAACGGAACAACAAAACTACAACCACAACTAAATTAAAACGTCTTGTTGGATGATCGGGAATACCTCGGATGATGTAACCTACGTGTTGCTAACGGGATTTCCCACGGTCTAAATGAAAGTGTGGAACTCATTCAGCTGAGTTTAGCAAATTCATCCGGACTAAGTGAATCCGATAAAAATAACGACGCCGAAGGATGGAACCGTGGGATCTTAACCGGTGTTGTTATAATCAACTTTAAGATTTGTTTAATTAAAATATTAAAAACACCTGGATTTTAAGATTTTCTCTAAACCGAACACTTCTCTCATCTCCCGATTTATGACTTCTAAAACCGAACCTCTGCAACAACAAGGAGCTCGGAGCATGGTGGGCGACACGGCCATCGTCATCAAGCAAAACTTGAGTCTACTTCAGCAAAACTTTCTTAGAATTAAATAACCAAGCCATAGGACTTCGATGTAGTTTGCCTAGTGCAACATAAATCCTCAACTCTTCGTTAGACATTTGCATGATCACATCGTGTAAATTAAGCCCTAACCGGTCTTAAGATTTCCGAGGTAGTCGTCCGATACGACATAAACCCTCACATCTTCGAGGCTATTTGTATGATTTTATCATACAAATATAAGTCCTAACTAATTAAAATTGGCAAGATCAAAATACTAAATAAACATTAGGACTTTCCTAAATTCAAACCAAACAATAGGATAGTCGGGAAATTACCGAAGTTCGCTTCGAATCTGTGATTTCTCCTACCTTTCTTCCTTTGAATTCCCAAAACAAAATGTTCCAAACTCGATCCATTCCCTATCGAAATTCTAAAATTCAATCCTCGAAAACTTAAACCTCGAAATTCTTGAGAGCAGAACTACTGATTATTATCGAGAGTTTTCTTAGGTGATTCCCGTCACTTAAGATGTAATTAACAATAGGGGCTTGCCCTTATAGGGAATTTTAAGAATTTAGGTAATATAAACCCTGTTTAATATTTTCATATTAAACAGGGGAATTTGTCGGCTTATAAAATTGGTTCGCAGATCAGACGGATGTCACAAATCTTCTAGTTTATTTAATCGAGCCCCATCATCAAGCAATGTGTCTATTCTTCGGGATAGATACATGGTTTGTGATGCGGTGCTCGTTTATATAAACTATTCGGGATGTGAGATCAGTTTGATTTCATATCTTAAAATTTTCAAATTTAAAATTATTTTCAAAATCAAATATTACTTTTCAAATTATTTATTTAAATTAAATTAAGAATTCGCCGACAATTTCTGTAGGCGACCTCTTTTCAAAACAAAACACACAACTCAAAAATAAGCCGTACAAAGCTCAAACAACTTCCTTTCCCTTCTTTGAGTTTCACATGTGTGGTTTTTGATTTTTTGTACTTAAGATGTTGAGACCAACTGTTGACCTCATTTTTGGTGAGGTCTTTCATTTCCTCTTAGTGCTTAGGATCTAGCCATAGGTTTTCCCTTTGACTATCCTAAAGGATTAGAAATGGAGCCCACCACTTAAAAATTCAAACACTTCTTAACTCTTCTTGAACCACACAGATGACCATAAACCTCCAAGCCACTTGGAAGGTTAAAAGTCAAATGTGGAGGTTCAAGGATGAGTTCTTATAGAATGGTCAAGCCTTAGGACAACCCCAGGTGGTCCGGTCTCGGTGAGGGTAAGCTTACACACACCACACTCCTACACACATTCCAAATCCTAAAACCACTCTCGCCCAACTCGGCTTCCTCGACTCATGTAGGAAACTCATATGGATGGACCTCAACCCCTAAGCCTCTGACTAAGAGAGATAGGAACAACATATTGAGTACCTAAATGAGTCTTCTCATGGCTCTTATGAGCTTAATATGGCTTCATGGCTCAACCAAAATGGTTTCATTTTACTCACACTTAATCAATCTTCAATTTTCCCAAATTTCATTTTTTTGACCCCAGGGCCTAAACCCACCAAACCTACCAAATGCCCTTGAAATTGCCCAAAATTCTCAAAAATTGCCCAAATTACCAAAATTCTTCAAAATCAATCCTAAACACTCCCCACCACTCAAATTGATCATCCATGGTCAAATATACCAAAATTTCCAAAAATACCCCCCAATACCCTCCAAACACCCAAAATATCCTTTTTGGCCCAAAATCCAAAAATTTAAAAAATTCTCAAAAAATTCCAGAAAATCCCAAATATTCCCAATTTCATTTTGTTCAATTGCCACATACCCCAATTTTGTCAATTTAACCAAAAATGACTAACAAACCCAATCCATCCCAAATTCAACCCAAATGTCCCCCAATTTTCCCCAAATTTGTTTTGAAACCTTCCTAACATCCCCACAAACAAAACTCTAACTTAATTTACCTAATATTTAGACCCAAACTCCACTTAAACCTAACTCAAACCAAAATCCCCCAATTTGGCCTAAACCAATCATGAACCCAAACAAGCCCAAATCCCAAAATCAAGACCCAACCAAAATTGAAAACTCTTTGTAACACTCCCATAAACCTTTTGCAACATTAAATTTACATCAAAACCAACATTAGCCCAACTTTAGCCCAAGTTAGCCCAATTTGACCCACTTTGGTCCTATTACTAAAAGACCCAAATTAAACACAATTCAACTCCAAATGACCCCAAATCTTTTCTAAAACTTTCATAACACATTCCTAAATTAAATGCAACACTTATTTGGCATAACCCTTTACCAAATTTTTATTCAAAAGTTTATGTCAAAATCCAAAAGCCCATCCCCTTAAAACATTTTAAAAGCCCATATTTCACCAAATTTAAAAGCCCAAGTCTTCAATCCAAGCCCACATGACATTTTCTTCCCATTATCCATTTAATAAAATCATCCCCTAAGTTTTATTTCATCCTTTAATAAAACCAAATATGGCCTCATGAAAAATTTCCACCAAAATATCCAAAATTTCAAAAATCCTTTTTCATGAAATAAACCAAGCCATTCCCAAGCCACATGGAGCCATGAAGCCATGGGCAAGCCATATGCAAGCCTTGGGAGCCACTTTACACATCACCATGCCATTAATTGCAAAAGGAGGAGCCTCTTTTAAACCCCCTTAAAAAAGTTTTAACCCTTTTAATGCGTCACCTTAACCCATAATTAATCCAAATATTCATGGATGGGGACCTCACCACCTTCTCTTGGCTGAACCCGCTGATTTCCCTCAGCCCAAAATCAGACCTTGGTGGGCGCACCAAACCCATTTCCATGGCTTGACCAAATTGAGCCCAAAATACTCCCTTCCTCCTTTCCATTTGCATCAAGCTCTTTACACATGGCCAACCTCCATTGATTGCACAAGACTCAATCCCTGGACTCACTGAGTCAGATGGTGACTTGACCATGGCCGGACGACCACCTGGGTCACCGGAAAACACCAGGCCGAGAGCTCTATGTGAGCCAAAAAATTCAAAACTCCCTTGATAAGTTGTCCCATGGCCAGTGGACACCATGACCCTTCTTCCCTTGACCTAAGCAGCTAATCCCAGCCTCCAAACCTCCCTGAAATAAGTCATGGCCATGGCTATTTAAACTCCTCACCTTCACGGCCAAAAGGTTGGATGCACTAAACCTTAGTGAAACCCTGTCAAATTGGTTCCAAACTCCTCTCCTAACCTAGAGCAGTTGATCTCCACTAAAATCCAGCCCTAAAATCCTCTTTGTGAGCTCAATTTCTGAGCTCAATTTTAAGCCCAAAAACAGGACACTTCACCATAGTGAGCGAATCTTCAAATTGATTGACTCTACACCATCACCAGACAAAGAGAAGAAGTTCCCCAGTGGAAGCCCCCTTACCAGGCCAGCCATTCCTTCTACCGGCCAGAGCTCGAAATTGGTCTTGGTGGAAGTCAGGTCTAGGCATTTCACCACAACTCCAAGCTTCATCCCTAGCTTCCTCAGACTCCAACGAACGTGCTAAGCTCCTCTGATTGAAGCTTCACTTATCAGAGCCAAGGTATTGAACTCTTCCTTCCCGAGAGCTTCTTTCGATTCTCCATTTTTTTAAGTCTATTTCAGAGCATCATAGCCGTATAGATGTGTTCGTATTGTCGAGACGAGTTCATAGAGCCCAAGATCATGCAATTTGGTTGATAGATGAGGGAGATCTTAAGGTTAGAACGTGGACGGCTCTCGGGACGCACCAGTCGTAGACTATGACCAACCACCGTCGGTTGGCGCGTGTAATAGACGGACGGTGTAGATCAAGCCGGACGAGGAGATGGAGCAGAACAGCGGGCCGCATGGCATCCTAGTCAGATGGCAGCGTCGAATGAGAAAGCGCCGCGTGGGACTTCGGAGCTCCCGAGGATGAAGAGGCGCCGCGCTGCATAAGTAGGAAATTAGGGTATTTTTTATTTATTTAAATGCCCAGAACTTTGAAAAATCATATCTTTGCATAGAAAAATCATAAAAAATAAAATAAAAATATCCTCTTGCTTAGTGAACAGAGAAGAATAATGTGGAAAAAGAATTAAATTAATTTGTTGAGTCTGTGATTTTTAATGATTTAAATACTCTCTCTGATGTTTTAATTCTCCACTTGCATACATAATTCATCATGGCATGAGACCATAGGGCTTTTGTAGCCTCTGTTCTTGGGAACATTCCCTGAATTTCCCAAGACCAGAGACCATCCCTATGGAAAGTTATCTAATTTACAAGTTTATGTGTCTGTTTTGGTATTTTAATTCTAATAATTAGCATATTGCTTAGAAAATTCTAGAAAAATTATGGGAGGTATCTTATAACTAAAGGACCCTAGGAAATTTAGGATTTGGTTTAATTTATTAAAAATAACCTTAATTAGCCCAAACACTTAAAATTGAACTTTAGTTAATTAGGGGTAACCACAAATCAAAATTACTTGAAAATAATTCTCCATTATCAATTAGGATGCAGAGAATCTCACATAAAAATTTCAAATCAATTGAAAATAATTTGACCCATTAAATGAATTAATTAAGGGACATGACCATTTTGCACATTAAAAAATTTATAAAACCAAAAATACATTTAAAAAATTCACCAAATTAATTTTGGAAGTTCTCTGTGATCAGAGGACTCCAAGAAAAATAAAATTCATTTTTCATAAAAATTTAATTTTTAATCATTTTTAAATATTTAATAATTAAAAATTATAAAAAATCACAAAAATATAAAAATTCATCAAAATACCACATTTGGTCTCCTGATCACTTGGGAACCATCAAAATATTTTTCCAAAGTCTCTAAGTTAAAATATGAATTTTTAAAGGCTTAAGACAATTTTTAATATTAAAAATGGATTAAATTAATTCTAATAAATAAAAAAAAATTAGATTATTATAAAATTTTTTTCTTTGGACTACTTGAGACTAGAGAGATTTAAGAAAAATATAAAACTTAATTTTCAACTTTTATTTTATTTTATAATTAATTAATACCCAAAAACTTAAAATAATTATATTAAATTAAATATAATTCAAAAAATCACCAAAATTGGTCCAAGTGATCCTCTGGTCAGTAGAAATATCCCATAATTTTTCTAAGGACAGAAACCTTACCTTGGTCATGTTGTTGAAATTTCATTAAAAATCCTTATTTTTATTAAAATAATTATATAAATTAAATTAAAAAATAGAAAAATCACTTTTTCTTCTCTAATTTTTTAATTGACATGTGAGTGAGGTGACATAAAAATTTCAAGTTCATTTGAGCTCAATTTAGTGAGTTATGAAATGAATATGCTTAAAAGGGCATAAAGGTAATTAAGGATTTTTAACCCCAATTAATACCTTAGGACATATGATCTTAATTCTCTTTTTGATGATTGAAACCTGGGAAATTAAAAGGTAGAAACCCATTAATTACCTTGAAGACATTCAAAGTGAATCTTAATTAATTAAATAATTGAAATTTTGGAAAGATAATTAAAAGTTTGGATTGTTAAAATGGGGATATAAGTTAGGAAGATTGCAATCATTTAATCTAAAATCCCTAAATGAATCACTCCAGTAATATTCAACTCTTAATTAATTTTAAAGACATGATGATTAAAATTAATAATTAAAAAGGAAATAATCTCTAATTAAATTAAAGCTTAAAACATTAAATGATTTAATAATCAAATTAAAAATAAATTTAAAACATTAAAATTAATTTGAACTCACTTGAGAATAAATTTGAAATAAATTTGAAATATTAAGTGATATCAAAACAATTCATAATTAAAAATGTAAAAATTAAACCAATTAAAGCCAACCCAAAATAATATGATTAATTCAAATCAAATTTAAATCATCAAAATTTAATGAAATTAAATAATTTAAACACTTCTTTCAATTTAAGTAACTTAAAACACTTAAAAGAAATCAAACTGAATTTTGAAATTAAAATATCTTAAATCAGTAATTCAGCTTTAATTAAAGATTGTTAAATTCCTTAATAAACTAATATAGCCCTAGAGGCTTTCATTATTATAACTCATAAATGAAGCATCAAGTGAAATGTCACTTCACTCACAGGACAATCAAATGTCCAAGTTCACTGAGCAAGAAACAAAACTCAACTAAATTCTTGGATGATCAATTCACCTGTACAATGAAATTCATTTGGACTCGAAACAATCCCAGAAGCATTAAAAAGATGTTTAGGACCAGTCCTAAGCACTTTCTCAATATGATGGGATGTTTTAGAAGAACAATTGAATTTAATTGTTCTTTAGTGAAGAAAATCATCCTTAACAAAACACAAGAACCTAGACGTCATAGGAATTGACTAGCAATAGGATTAGGATCTTGGTAGACAACCAGAACCTTCCCTTAGCTTTACGTATATACTTGTTGCAAATATTTAAATACTCTGACATGTGTTTTAAGTGCAGCTGGGAAAGACGAGAAGACACTCCAGATACGCTTTTATTTTATTGTGATTTATTTACCTGCACTGTACTTTACTTCTCTTGCATGCTAAACAAGAATGACACCCTGCATAAAAATTGAAACTTTTAGGATAACCACAAAACTGAAACCTAAAACTAAATTAAAAATCACGACAAGATAAAATTCACCTCCACAACATTCAAAAAATATAAAACAACTCAAAATTTAATGACAAACAGAACAACAAAACTACAACTACAACTAAATTCAAACGTCTCGTTGGATGATCAAGAATCCCTCGGATGATGTAACCCACGTGTTGCTAAAGAGATTTCTCACAATCTAAATGAAAGTGTGGAACTCATTCAGTTGAGTTTAGCAAATTCATTTGGACTAAGTGAATCCGGTGAAAATAGCGGTGTCGGGATGACGGAACCGTGAGATCTTAATCGGTCATGCTTAATCAACTTTAAGATTTGTTTTAATTAAAACATTAAGACATCTGAACCTTAAGACTTTTCTAAACCAAAAACACTTCTCTCGTCTCTTAATTACCACTTTCTAAAACTAAACCTCTGCAACAACAAGGAGCTTGGAGCGCAGTGGGCAGCACGACCATCTTCATCAGCAAAACATTTCTTAGAATTAAATAACAAAGCCATAGGATTTTGAGGTAGTCTGCCTAGTGCAATATAAATCCTTAACTTTTTGTTAGGCATTTTGCATAATTGTGTTATGCAAATTAAGCCGTAACCGGTCTTAGGACTCCGAGGTAGTCGTTTGGTAAGACATAAACCCTCACATCTTCGAGGCTATTTATATGATTATGTCATATAAATATAAGTCCTAATTAACTAAAATTGGCAAGATTGAAACATTAAATAAACTCTCAAATTAAAGCCAAATCATAGGATAGTTCGGGAAGTTGCCAAGATTCCTCTTGGATCCTCAACTTCTACTTCTCTTCCTTTGGACTCTCAAAATAACTATTCCAAATTTGATTCATTCTCTATTGAAATTTCCAAAATCCAATTTGTTTGAAACCTTAAACTTTTAAATTCTTGAGAGCAAAACCACTGATCATTATTGGAGTTTTCTTGAGTGTCTTCGGACATTTAGGATGTAATTAACTATAGGGGCTTGCCCTTATAAGGAACTGTAAGAACCCAGGTAATATAAACCCTATTTAATTCATTTATATTAAGCAGGGGAACTTGTAGGCTTATAAAATTGGTTTGCAGACCAAACGGGCATCACAAATCTTCTAGTTTATTTAATCGAGCCCCATCATCAAGTAGTGTGTCTATTCCTCGGGATAGATACACGATTTGTGATGCGGTGCTCGTTTATATAAACTATTTGGGATGTGAGATCGGTTTGATTTCATATCTTAAAACTTTCAAGCTTAAAATTATTTTCAAAAATCAAATGCTACTTTCCAAATTATTTAAAACTATATGTACAATAAATTTAATTTAAAATAAAATGCGCTGACAATTTCTGTAGGCGACCCCCTTTTCAAAGCACTTAACCTAAAAATATGCCGACACCAACATGAGGGAATTCAAAAAGATTCCCTATAGGATTGCCAAACCCTAAGGGTGCCTTATACACTACACTCATACCCCTCACCACCTCACACCCCATTCATCCACCATAACCCTAATCCACCAAAATGCCTAAAACCCGTCCAAATTACCCATATACCTCAAAATTAACAAATTTGGCCAAAATACCCAAAATTGACCAAAACCCCCATTAATACTCAAAATTGCACTAAGACTAATCCCATCAATCCTAATTCACCTTAATTGACCCATCTCCACTTGGAGATCCATAACTACTTCCTAACTCCTTTGTAGACTCACGTGGCTGGTCCTAAGTCCCTAACCCTTGGTTAGGATGGCTAGGACCGACATGTGGAGGCTTCAAGATGAGTTCTCACAAGGACCATATGGCTTTAAGGAGGGTTTTCATGGCTTGCATGCTCACATCATCCAATTAACCTCAAATCCACCCTAAAATCAAGACTTGCCCTTACCTCCACTAAAATTACCAAAATTACTCAAGTTGGCCCAAAATTTTCAAAATTACCAAAATACTTAAAATTTCCTCTCCAACTGAACAAACATGTGTCGTAATGACCTTGACGTCTGAACATTAATCTACGCTCAAACTATGAACATAATATTTTCTCCTTCAAATGAGATTTACTAGATCTCAGACTTAAGGCAAGACAGAGGAAGAATGAGATTCAAGAATCTCTTAGATTTAAAGATGACATTTTATGTTTTTTTGGCAAGATTTAGGTTAAATCCTAAACAAATCATACTAAAACCCTCTTACCAAACAATCCCTAAAGTCGCCAAACAATCATTAAAGGCATAGTTTGTCACTTGTTAGGAAGTAAAATTGGTGTTATTTTGTTTGTATAAAAAATTTGCTTGACTTGATTGAATTACAAATTAAGCACTTCATTGTTGTGTTTCTCCTACCCAGGCCTTTTCACAATTTGCGAGCGTGTAATATTTCGTTGTCGTCGACAACTTTGCCTAAACTCGAGGCTCATTCCGGCTCGCTAGCCAAATGACATAGTTACAACAACCCCTATGTGTGGTTGCGTGCCCATTCACAGCATCCCCAACTATCCTTTGCGGTCTCTCGACCGCCTTTGCCAACTCCCTTGCATTTTTTTGCATCCACCGACATCGTCAACATAAAAAACCAACCGCCTTTGCCCTCCTATCATCCAAATGTTCTTTTTTTCTTATTTTGAAATTCCTTTTCTTGTTTGCAACTATTTAGAATTATATTTTCTCATTTGAACGGTCAAATTTGATGAATGTATTGTATTTCATATCATGTGTATATTCTATAATTATTTTTTTTTATAAGAGTCTGTATGATAACTTATTAGATTTAAGTTAGTAGGACTTATTAAACCCTATAAATTCAGATTTTAGAAATTCTTGAAAGAGTTAAATCTCAAAAATTATTTGGCAACGGATTATTATTTGGTAACTTGTGCAAAGATTTAAAAATTTATTATGTTCGTTACAATAAAAAATCATAATTAAATTTTAATTATTTTATTATTATGATAAAAATTATTTATTTAATTTTAATATTTCTGAATATATTATTTAATACACAATCTAAATTAATTAATTATTAAAAAATTATTAAATTAATTACTTATTAAGTAATTATTTAACATGGATCAGTTATCAATTTATTAATTCAAAGTTATATATATTAAGAATATTTTTAAATGGATTAATTATTAAATAACTATATTACATAATTACTAAATAATTACCTATAAATTTATTAAAAAAATTTTACATACATAATACACAATTTTTATGTATTTACACATCCCACCCCTAAACTTTCATATTTACACACATCTCTCAAATCTTTAATATCACATAAAAAATAATTACTATTACAACTTTTATATTTTTTTATGCATAAATTTAAAACAACAAAATGGTATATTCATAAACATGAAAAATTAAGTGTTGGATATGTAAATACATAAGAATTGTGTGCTACGTATGTAAACTTGCCAAATTTCTTTAATCATAATTAAATTTATTACATTAAATTAAAATTTGGATATCTAAACTATTGGATATGTGAACCCGCTGCCCTCGAACGGCGATCGAACCCGCTGCCTTCTTCTTCCTTCGCCATCGAGCTCGCACAGCCGCCTGCTTCTCTTCGTTCGCGATCGATCGAGCTCGCACTCCGCCTGCTTCTCTTCGTTCGCGATCGATCGAGCTTGCACCGCCTGCTTCTTCGGCACTGCCCTCGGGAGACCCCAATTTCGAGGGAGTGTTTCGAAGGAGGGATCGAGCAACTGATCCGGAGCGGCAGGGAAACGTTTACCCGTTATTATCTTCGGAGTTCGGAGTATCAGTCTCTTGCAGATGCATTTGGAGGTTATTGTTCGGTCAAGCTCTTGGTAGGCAGCACAGAACAGTCGCAGCTCAGACATTTTTTTTTCCCTCAGTGATTCGTCTATTGCATTTACTAGTTTGTTTTTTCTTATGAATTTTGATTTAGTCGAGGAAAATAATGGTTACAAGTCTGGAATGTATGCTGAAATATATTTGGCATGGGATAAGTTATCATAAGCTATGGTCAGAATATTTATCTTTTTGATAATGACGAAGAATAAGTTTAGAATTCAGAAACAGTTGTTGAAAAGTAATAGCAGTAGAGCATATATTTGTCGAAATGCATTAGTTATTTTCAGTAGTTGCACTATAACCTCCATTGTTTGTCTTGCACAGATCTTATAGGTTGATGTTTGCCATAAGCTAGCAACTAGTTTTATGACTCGGTTGTTATTTGGCTTAGAATTGGTGAATGGGTATTCAAATTTTTTTTGGAATCAACAAAAATGATGATTGAGGACAATGTTTCAACTTGATCATTGGTGTCATGGGATTGTTATGAGTATAATTCAGTTTGCTAGTTTAAATTGCATATATGTCAATGTGTAAAAATAATGGTGGGCCAAAGGTTATTTATATAACTGCAATTTCTCTTATTTCATATTTCCTGAGCTGCTTCCATTGCTTTTTTGGAGACAGTTGCTTCTGTGAGGCCATATTATTTAGAAAGCAGTACAAATGCATGCTATATGGTCTGTTAATGAAATATTGATTATGTTTTTAGACACAACATTACAAAACTAGCTACAAATCAAGTCCATATATAAAAGTGACGCAAAATTTGTCTCAATACCATCGAGAAACTTCTAATGTTATTCATTTCATTTGGTAGCTATCATACTCTGTCATACAATTAACATCCATCCTTCTAAAATCCCACAATGGCAGGAAGCTTTATGCGCCCTTGTTGATAAATTAAGAATCGAAACTACTAATACTCAGCTTTTATATGCTTCTCTTTCTTACTTGTTGAACATTTGTTTAATCATTCTTAACAAATTTACCTGCTTGTACATCAAGTGGGCGTTGATTAACTTTTTTATTTTTATCTTTTTAAATAGCCCATTCTTTTCCTTTCATCAAGCCACAAATTCTCAAGTTCATTTCCAAAAAAGTCACCCAGAAGCCTACACCTAAACAACATATCCAAAACAGGGGCAGAATGGTCATTTATCCAGAATCAGCTGTTTTCCAAACGTAGAAATCAAACAACCAGATAGCTTATCCGGATCAGCTGCTTATCAACAGATTATCGTATAGTTCGCTTATCGTATAGCTCGCTTATCGTGATGTTCTGGATAATCTGCAGTTGCTCCAAACAGACGCTAAGTTTTGAGTATTTAAAATAAGATGCATCCATTTTATTTTGTATTTTGAAAATGCTTTAGTTCAAAATTCTTGCAAATAACCCCCATTTTCCCTGTTCCTCTCTTTTGCTTGCCTCACCTCTTTTTTCATGCATATCTCCTTTCATGCCTCATTTATCTGCAATATATGAAATTCTTTAGTAGAATAGTCATACCAAGGTAACTGTTACAATATATGCATAGGTCTATTAACTAATTTTTAAGACGAGAGCAGTGATCATGAGGTTTACCGTTTTACAAGAAACTTAGCTTAAGCGTTCTGATTTTGTTGAGAAAATTAACAATGTGAGAAACATACAAAAAATCTTTATTGGGAAAATATTAGCTTATTCAGTCGCCATCTTTATATTTCATGTGAGGAAGACTTTATTTTTATATATATGCATAGTTCTATTAACTGATTTTGAAGATGAGAGTAGTGATCATGAGGTTCTAAAAGAAAGTAAGTGTTATGATTTTGTTAAGAGAAATTGACAATGTGAGAAATATTTGATAACTCTTTATCAGGGAAAATATTTGCTTATTTGGTAACTATATTTATGTTTCACGCGGGAATGACTTTATTTTTCAAATTTTGTGACTTGCTTTAGTTGAGGGGTCTTTTGAGAAATACCTTAAATATTCTAGTAGGACAAGTTGTAGCAATATTTTTCCAAATACGAGGATAAAATGACATGTCATATTAATTAACTTTTTGTTCAAGCTTTGGGTGAAGTTATTAGTTGCTGCTTTTGATTATCATTACAAGTTTTTGGCTTTTGAAAAATGAAATTATTATGCCAGCAAGTTTGGAGATATATTTGAAGATCGACCAAATTATAAGTTTATGCCTCGGTTCAAGATAAGATGTAATTAAACCTGATAATTTAGGTTAACATTATAACAAAATATGATTTCTCTTATGAAGTTGTTGTTCTTATGTGATTTTGCTGAAACCCTAGTATCTATAAATTCAATAACTTTGAATTAAACATATAGTATTTGATTGATAATAAATGCATCTAATAATCCCTAATCTAAATAACAATGAAACAAATAGCCTGTGGGGTTTACAAAAGAAAGAAAACCTACGCCCATGCTAATATGATATTTTACTGATTTTGATTAGATATATCCCATCAATCGTATTGTGGAGTGACAATTCAATTAGGTTCTCCAGCAACTTTTTATTGTTTATCTTTGCATACATTTTATTCACTTACAACTCATTTCCCAAGTCATACAAAGCCTTATGTTCATTTTTTTTGTTTTCTTTCTATCAAAATTTTTTTATCTCTTCTTAATAAATTATAAAATAACTTCACAAATTTTTTTTTTATAAATTTATATAAAGCTCTGCAAACTTAATTGTTTTAAATCCAAGCGTGAACAATTTCTTATATGAATTAAACATTTTAATTTGAATAAAAAAGTAAAAAATACTACAATAGTAGTATATTCAAATTTTAATGACATTCTTAAAGGTAATTTTATAAGAATTTGTTTGCCATTCTTTAGTGGCCAATATTCTTTGTCTTTTTTTTGAACTTGCGATTTTTTATTTTTTATTTTTTGATATACAAAAAAAGAGAGAATCATTTAAAAATTTTAAAAAAGTTGAAAAAGTTTTGGATGAGATGCTTTTCTATATCTGAAAATTTTTATTAAAAAAATGAGCGAACACCATGTTGAAATGGAGGTTTCATATTGCTTAAGAAATTTGGAGGGAATTATCTCTTACCGTGACTTATAGTAATATGAATGTCAATATTGAATAAGCCATGTCTATTCTTGTTAATCCTCTTGTTCTTCCTGTTTGCCATTTTCTCTTGCTCAGTATTTACTCATATCTTTCTCATCTTGTCCCCCCGGCCCCGTTTCTCTTTCCCATCTTTCATATTCTTCCCTTTGATTTTTCCCCCTCATCACTTACTCAGTGCTTCTCTCTTTCTCTCTTCTACATCACTTTCCAATCTTCCTCGCTAACCTCTTTCCCTCTCTCTTACTGACTTTTTACATTAGATTTATGGAAAGTTTCGGTGACTCATTAGCAGTGATGTTTCATTTTACCATTTTGTATTTATAATTACTATCTTGGGTCTATCACAATCAATTGATGATGTATTGATTCATATTTGGCCTGCGTGGAATTCTTTTATTCGGAGTCCAATATCTTGTTTTCCTTAATTTATTTAAAATGTTTTTATTTTTACTCATTCAGGCTAATGTTGATTAGTCTCATTTTTTGTATGTTCAAGATTTCTTTCCTAATTTATTTCTTTAATCCGTTACAATCTTCTTTGTTTATTATCACATAGGTATGTTCGGTTTTGGGATTTTTTTATTCTAAGTCAAAGTGAGGCATTTAACATGTGTCATTTTGTTTGGTTGGTGAGTCCTATCAAAGTGATTATGAGGTTTTTCATTTTATTGCTGAATTTTGAGATAGTTTACGTTTTAATGATATAATCTATACTAGTTTAGTGATGCATGTAGTAAACTTGAGGATGTTGTATGATTGCATATTTTAGCGTTATGAGCTGAAATTATTTTGAAGTTATGTTTGAGGTTAGGTTTTTTGCCACTCCTTTATTTTCTTATGAAGTTTTTTTTTTTTTTTTTTAGTCACTCCTGTATCCTGAGATATTCTGAGCAGAGGCGGTTGTGAGACTTTATAAGGCAATGCCTTCTATTTCCAGAAGTCCTGTCAAAAAACAAAAAACAGGCGATTTGAAGCATGGAAGTAAAACAGGAAACAGTGGAAGTAACTTATTCAACAAGTCTTTGGACAGGTAATAAATTTTTCTGACATCTATGATTTATTCTTTATTAATTTTAAACAATTCAAAGATTTGTTACACCTTATCGGACTTCGATTTTAGGAAGCACTGGATTCTTCGACAAAGGAGATCTCTTCCTATTGCATCAGGTGCATTTTAAACATAAAAAAAACAATGCTGTTTATGAATTTTTTTTTCTTTTTCTGTGATTTAAGCGTTAATTCTCCCTTAATTTTTAGTTGAGAGAAGACTTGTTGATGAGATAAGGAAGAATGATACTGTGATAATTGTTGGGGAAACCGGAAGTGGAAAGACTACACGTAAGCACCTTTTTTTTTTTATTCTTTTTCAAGCTTCTTTTTCCTGCATTCATTTGTGATTTATCAGAGGCTTCTGCATAAGATAATGTAGTATAGTGAGAATTTAAGGGATGAAAGGGAGAGTTTTATAATTTGAAACTGCCAAACTATTGCTTTAAGAGACATTATTCTATTATTAAACTTATGATGCTAATGTAATTTTCTCTTCTACTTGTTATTTTTAGCTATCTAAATTTGAAATTCTTTGTAAAGCCTTATTCATTTCCCGATTATCTACTCTTTTGGTTCATAAGATGTACATTGTATGCTTACTTATAATGTAATTCTACAGAATTGCCACAATATCTATTCAATGCTGGATTTTGTCGTGATGGAAAAGTTATTGGCATCACCCAACCACGACGAGTTGCTGCTGTTACTGTGGCAAAACGTGTTGCAGAAGAATGTGATGTTCAATTAGGTCAGAAGGTTGGTTATTCAATCAGGTTTGAAGATGAAACTTCCAGTTTAACAAGGATTAAATATATGACTGATGGCTTGCTTTTGAGGTAAGCTTGTTTGCAGAATGCTTACATTCTTTTTGGGCAAAATTAATCACTTTCTTTTTATGTATAATTACAATTTTGTTGTATGAAGCTCTTGAAATAACAGTTTTTTTGTTAAAGTAAATTAATATTTTACTTATCTATATTCTTTCATTTATTGTCATGCTGAATGATTTCCAGCTTTGTGCATACAGAGAGGCATTATTGGATCCCATCCTCTCTAGATATAACATCATCATAGTTGATGAAGCTCATGAAAGGACAGTTCATACCGATGTCCTACTTGGCTTGTTGAAAAAGGTTCAAGATGCGAGGTTAAAACAGCACAAGCTTGACAAACCAGATATAAACAACCTTGTCAGGTTTGATGATGAGAGTCAGAACTCAAATACGAAATTTACTCCTTTGAAGTTGATTATAATGTCTGCTAGCCTAGATGCAAAGGGTTTTTCTGAGTACTTCTGTGGCGCTAAAGCTTTCTACATTCAAGGGCGTCAGTACCCTGTGGATATACTCTATACATACCAGCCAGAGCCCGACTACATTGACGCTACTCTTATTGCTATTTTCCAGGTATATTATTTGCTTTTAAACTTTTTATGTTACATTCATAGCCCATCCTTTTTATTCATCGTTTTTTTCCTACTATCCAGATTTAATTCAACATATGTTCGTGTTAGGTAACGATATTTTGTACATGAATAGATATAAAGTTCCTTTTTTTTTGGGTACTTCACGGCTTATTCATCATTTTTTGCCTTCATTTTTACTTTGAGGAGCTGATTTGAATAAATGAAATAACCAAGTTACATTGACTAAAAAAGCCTCATACATTTTTTACGCCCTTTTTGTTTTAATTAGCCTTTCACCTACTTCAAATAACTATGTTCCACATGTCTTTTTCATCTTGGAGCAGTTACATACATACAATCCAATTCCTATACATTAAGTATCTAAAACCTAAACTTTACTATCTACATTTTTGTCGCCCAAATCTTGCATATCACATAAAAAAGACTTCTATTTTAACTTTTAAAATGGGAAATACACCTTTTTACACCTTTTGATGTAGGTAAGGTGGCATATATGTAAAAATTGAAGTTTAGGTGTTAGATATGTAAATACATAGGAATTAAGTGGTATGTATGTAAATCTTCGTTTTATCTTTTATTGGCTTGTTTGGTTGAATTACAACATTCGTGTTGTTTCCATTAACATTTTTGCTAGTTTGTACATTGTTGTGACTGTTTTGCTTCCACGTTTTATGTTAGATTCATTTGGAGGACGGTCCTGGGGATATTCTTGCTTTTTTGACTGGTCAAGAAGAAATTGAATTATTAGACATACTTGTCCATGAACGACTTAAACAATTACCTGAGCGTAGTAGGAACATTCTAACTGTTCCAATCTATTCATCACTTCCTTCGGAGCAGCAAATGAATGTTTTTAAGCCAACTCCATCCAATTTTCGTAAGGTATCATGCATTTATCCATTTGGAAAATAAAATCTGACAATTGATTATTATTATTATTTTAGAAGCCGTGATAACCTGCAATTATCAGTATTTCCTCTTTATTGATCGATGAACTTTTAAGTAACGAGTTGTTTTTTTTCACTCAGCTGTGTTATTGCTATTTTGACGCTAATTAGTTTTTGTTTGTGTTTTAAAGTCACACCTTAAATGATTTCCATAAAGTGAAATTTCTTGCTTTTGAATGTGATTTGTCTGTTATTTTGCCTTTGAAGTATGTTCAATGTTTTCGTAACTTGCCAGAAAAGAAGAAACTAAATGTCTTGGATGGCATATTAATCTTCCATGAAGATACAAAGCTGTTACTGGTGGAACTGATGATTTAATTTGATATATAGCTTGATATTATTTTATTCCACTTATGAAATCGCATTATTTCCATTTATATATATTTTCAGTTCATTGAAGCTGTTTTTCTTTCGCTTAGTTTCCTAAAAACATTACCTTGCTTAAACATTTAGATGGCAAAATAAAAATTTTCTTGCCAAAATGTGATGAAGAGTTGTGGAATGGAGCAAAAATCTAATGGAACTCAACAAGGCTTTAATTTCTTTTATTAGCTTTATTTTTTTAGATTATGATTCTTAGTTTTGAATAATTGAAATTAGAGCGTTAGGATCAATGTTAAAAGAGAGCTAGGTATTTTGCTCATCGCCTGGGTGAGGTGAGGTGAAGCTATGGTGTCTTACATACCTCTTGTGTAAGCATCATTATTATGGCAGTTCATAAGCAAGCTTCTTAAAGCATTAAGTAGTATGGGATGTTCAATGCCGTGGTTGCAGAGATGTGTGTTAGGAGACTATAATTTAATATAATGAGTGGTAGTTCATATATAAAATTAAATAAAAAATATTAGAAATTAGGCTAATATTAGATTTTTTGTAGGATTTTTAAGTTATAAGTATTCTTCTATTTTGTTATATGAGTTAATAGTCATGTTTTTCTAGATGTTAATTTTCTTTTAAGGCGATAAACCCAATGTTGTCAAATTGTAAAACACAATGCAATGCGCAAGTTTTTATATTTATTTCAAAATGCAAAACTCAAAGGGAAGTGGTACTACTATTAAGTAAAGCGCTAATATATTATATAAAATTACTATAGTATAAATACCTTTATTAACAATTATAAAATATAAAGTATGAATTAAAAGCTAATATAAAATGTAAAAGAATGTGGTGCAATACCTAACTCGAAGGCGAAGATTAAGGGTGAGCTTTCAAATTAAAATTTTGTACTGTTTATTTTACTGCAATAATTAAAAGCTTAAAAGTTACTAATAAAATTATAATTTAAAATAAAATCTAAAATTTAAATCATAAATAAATTAATAAAATATCAAGTTTCATAAAATAATTTAAATTAATTTAGTAGCCCTTTATTCTATCCCGTTAAACTGTGAACCTGATCAATTGCTTTGCTTCGACACTTTAAAACGCTCTTCAGTGAAGCTAAGTGAGTGTCAAACGCTTCGCTTTGCCTGTGAAGCGCACTTTAAAAAACATTCATCGAGATCCATTGTTTGATTACCTGTTTTGAATTTTACATATCTCAATTTTATATTTGCATTAGGCTTTTAATTATCATAATTGATAGTTTCATGCTAATACTTTTTGCGCAAATCATGCACATGTCAAATGAGTTGTAAGTCAGGCTAAATGACTTGTGATTTTTCATGGATGCACAATAACTAATGGCTGAAAGAGGAGATGAATAAGAAAATTTAAATTTGATATTTATTGAATATCATAGTTTTCTTTTTTTTAATGAACATTTTACATAAACATGACATGTCTTTCTTAAAGACAAACTAAGTCTTTAAAAAAATCAGCCAAATGGTTTAATGATTAGTCGTGATAAATTATATCTCTTGGGTTCAATAAGATACATGACATTGTAAATCTCTGGTTTTCTTGAAGGTAGTTGTTGCTAAATTAATTCATAGATATTTCAATGCACTTTTGACTTACTCTATAACATCTCTTAGAAGAATTTATAAAGTAAAAAAATCAAGAGCTTAAAATACAGGTAATGTAAGTTTGATTCGTTGATATGCATGTAGATACTTTGGAGCTACGTTAACAAAAAATTTAATTGATTTATCAACTTCAACAAGCATAGTTCAATTTTGTGCAGGCAAATGGTTTCAAATTATGAAATGATCTTATGTGTAAATTCATTTTTAGGGTTCAGATTTTGACACTTGCTTAATTTTAGGTTCAGATTTATGAAAATGTTTTGCTGACTTTTATGCCCCTGTAAATTTACAAAAAATATGTATAATCATGTTTTTATAATTGTTAATCTTTTTCTGCATTTTATGCTTCGTCTAAAAAATATTTATGAAATGTAGTTTTTTCATTTGGATTGAATTTGACCATGCGTTATTCTTAAATCGATGCGCATTTATTAGGCTATAAATGATAATGTTTTTTCGTTAGAAATATCAATCAATGATGCGGTTGTCTTAAAATGAATGCAATTGTAATGTTTATTTAACTTTTAGCAATTGTATTACTTCTCATTTATCATGTTTGGTGGATTATAGCTTGAGTCATGTTTTTTTTTTATTTTAGCTTATTGCTTTTAATGAAACAGATATTGATAACATGGTAGACTACATACAAATAATATTTTACCATAAGATTTTATAAAATATTTAACACAAACATTATGCAATTGTTCCCTATTTGAGAAATAATGTTTTAAAAATTTTTGTTTTAGCCCAACCCTTTTAAATTTTGTTTTAACAACACTTAACCAAAAGAAGTGAGAATGTTCTATTTAGTTTTATTTTGACAGATTCAACTCCTCTGGAACTAATATATAATTTTATTCGAAGTCATCTACCTAATATGAAAATGCCTCAGGATGCCTCCCATCCAGCATATGAGCATAGTTTTAGCCTTTTAATAGTCATGTTGATATTTTTTAGATCATAATTTAATTAATTTTGTATAAATTGTATGATTTTATAATTTTGTCAATTGGCTCAATTTTTCGTGGTATGTCTAGATGATATTATAATGCAATCTTAAGTTTTGACACTAAATTTATTGCAAGTGTTGTGGGGTTTAGGATTTTAATGTATATCTAATAGGAGATGTTGAGAATCATTAATTAAGCACACATAATTTGTGAGTTAGAAATTTATTTTAATAATTTTTCATTACTTGTTTTGAAGTCTATAACATGAAAAAATTTAAACACATGACAGTTTGTTTATTTTTTCCTTCCAAACATGTGTAAAAATTCAGAATCATTAAACCATGCTATTAATATTGAACAACAAATTCATTGAACACCACATTATGTTAAACTTGAATAAACTCGACCAGACATGTAAAACAATCACAAGATTTAAAGAAAAGAAATGAAATAAAAGGAAAAAATTCTTCAAACAGTAGAATCAAGTCTGTTACTTAATCAAGAAGATAACTTTCTTGTAAATCTTGAGGGATCACACTTAAACAAGGATTTGACTTCATGAAATAGAAGGAATATCACATTTAAACAGATTTTATTCAGAATATAATATAGTGCCCTATCTACAACTCCGAAGACCCTTTTAATTAAAAATAACTAATTTAAAATTTTTATGAAAGTAGATGTGGAGAAAAAGATAGATCTCTAGAGATGCCTCAAAGTAGTGCATATCCCAATAATTAAAAGCTTAAAAGTTACTAATAAAATTATAATTTAAAATAAAATCTAAATTTTAAATCATAAATAAATTAATAAAATATCAAGTTTCATAAAATAATTTAAATTAATTTAGTAGCACTTTATTCTATCTCGTTAAACTGTGAACCTGATCAATTGCTTTGCTTCGGCACTTTAAAACGCTCTTCAGTGAAGCTAAGTGAGTGTCAAACTCTTCGCTTTGCACGTGAAGCGCACTTTAAAATACATTCAAAGAGATCCATTGTTTGATTACCTGTTTTGAATTTTATATATCTCAAATTTATATTTGTATTAGGCTTTTAATTATCATAATTGATAGTTTCATGCTAATACTTTTTGCGCAAATCGTGCACATGTCAAATGAGTTGTAAGTCAGGCTAAATGACTTACGATTTTTCATGGATGCACAATAACTAATGGCTGAAAGAGGAGATGAATAAGAAAATTTAAATTTGATATTTATTGAATATCATAGTTTTCTTTTTGTTAATGAACAATTCACATAAACATGACATGTCTTTCTTAAAAGACAAACTAAGTCTTTAAAAAATTCAGCCAAATGGTTTAATGATTAGTCGTGATAAATTATATCTCTTGGGTTCAATAAGATACATGACATTGTAAATTTCTGGTTTTCTTGAAGGAAGTTGTTGCTAAATTAATTCATAGATATGTAATGCATTTTTGACTTGCTCTATAACATCTCTTAGAAGAATTTATAAAGCAAAAAAATCAAGATCTTAAAATACAGGTAATGTAAGTTTGATTTGTTGATATGCATGCAGTACTTTGGAGCTACGTTAACAAAAAATATAATTGATTTATCAACTTCAACAAGCATAGTTCAATTTTGTGCAGGCAAATGGTTTCAAATTACAAAATGATCTTGTGTGTAAATTCATTTTTAGGGTTCAGATTTTGACACTTGCTTCATTTTAGGTTCAGATTCATGAAAATGTTTTGCTGACTTTGATGCCCCTGTAAATTTTAAAAAAGATGTATAATCATGTTTTTATAATTGTTAATCTTTTTCTGCATTTTATGCTTCGTCTAAAAAATATTTATGAAATGTAGTTTTTTCATTTGGATTGAATTTGACCATGCGTTATTCTTAAATCGATGCGCATTTATTAGGCTATAAATGATAATGTTTTTTTGTTAGAAATATCAATCAATGATGTGGTTGTCTTAAAATGAATGCAATTGTAATGTTTCTTTAACTTTAAGCAATTGTATTACTTCTCATTTATCATGTTTGGTGGATTATAGCTCGAGTCATGTCTTTTTTATTTTGGCTTATTGCTTTTAATGAAACAGATATTGATAACATGGTAGACTACATACAAATAATATTTTACATAAGATTTTATAAAATATTTAACACAAACATTATGCAATTGTTCCCTATTTGAGAAATAATGTTTTAAAAATTTTTGTTTTAGCCCAACCCTTTTAAATTTTGTTTTAACAACACTTAACCAAAAGAAGTGAGAATGTTCTATTTAGTTTTATTTTGACAGATTCAACTCCTCTGGAACTAATATATAATTTTATTCGAAGTCGTCTACCTAATATGAAAATGCCTCAGGATGCCTCCCATCCAGCATATGAGCATAGTTTTAGCCTTTTAATAGTCATGTTGATATTTTTTATATCATAATTTAATTAATTTTGTATAAATTGTATGATTTTATAATTTTGTCAATTGGCTCAATTTTTCGTGGTATGTCTAGATGATATTATAATGCAATCTTAAGTTTTGACACTAAATTTATTGCAAGTGTTGTGGGGTTTAGGATTTTAATGTATATCTAATAGGAGATGTTGAGAATCATTAATTAAGCACACATAATTTATGAGTTAGAAATTTATTTTAATAATTTTTCATTACTTGTTTTGAAGTCTATAACATGAAAAAATTTAAACACATGACAGTTTGTTTATTTTTTCCTTCCAAACATGTGTAAAAATTCAGAATCATTAAAACCATGCTATTAATATTGAACAACAAATTCATTGAACACCACATTATGTTAAACTTGAATAAACTCGACCAGACATGTAAAACAATCACGAGATTTAAAGAAAAGAAATGAAATAAAAGGAAAAAATTCTTCAAACAGTAGAATCAAGTCTGTTACTTAATCAAGAAGATAACTTCCTTGTAAATCTTGAGGGATCACACTTAAACAAGGATTTGACTTCATGAAATAGAAGGAATATCACATTTAAATAGTATTTATTCAGAATATAATATAGTGCCCTATCTACAACTCCGAAGACCCTTTTAATTAAAAATAACTAAATTAAAATTTGTATGAAAGTAGATGTGGAGAAAAAGATAGATCTCTAGAGATGCCTCAAAGTAGTGCATATCCCAATAATTACTATAGTTAATCTACCAAAATAATTGCATACCACAAGATCTTGTTAGGATTTCATACAAGTAGCGGGCACTCTTAAATCCCACAAAAGTCTGTTGAAATCCTACTTAAATCTGCAGAACTTTCTCATAGAACAAAAATCCTACAAAATTCAGAGGATTCATGTATGGAGTTGCATCATTTTCGCTGGAACCATATAACCTGAGATTTAGAGGAATGATTTTGATGCTATGTTGGTAACTTGAGCTTTTTTCTTGAGGGCTGTCTTGTTATTCAAATCACATAATTATCCCCCCTGCAATGCACGGGCAAACCATGCAAAATTATTTATTTATATTATTTCAAAAAATGTGATTTTTATAGTTTTTCTTTATCTTAAAACTAGCTAAAATTCCCTGTTCTTGACTTGTAACGTGCCATTTTTTTTTAATGCTTATGCAGGTCATACTGGCTACTAACATTGCAGAAACTTCTGTCACCATACCAGGTGTCAAATATGTTATAGACTCTGGAGTCGTGAAATCTCGCTATTACAACCCCGTTACAGGGATGCAGTCGTTAATTATTATGCCAATCTCAAAAGCTCAAGCTCTTCAAAGGAGGTTTGAAATCCTTTCATGACCATTTATGCAAACTGTTGGTATCATATCTCCAAGTATGTGTGTTATCATTTCATGTTATCTTTATGTTCCTACAGTTTTGGTAATAGTATTAAAATTTTGGGGCATTTACATGCATAGCACACAATTCTTATGTATTTACATATCTCACACCTAAACTTTGCTCACATTTGCGAAAGCTTTCAATTTCTAACTTGAATGGGTATTAATCTAGCTGTATATCAAGTGCATGGGCTTACTTACAACCCTTGCTACATGCATGACCTAAAGTGACGCTTGAAATTATTTTTCTACCTAACTTAGACAATAGTTTCATGCATTATTGATATGTTTTCAAAATGAACTTGATGCATGGATTGACATTTATTGCTACATATGTTGCCTAAAAGTACAACTTTAGATGTCTGGCATGCTCTGCATTTGTGCTATATTCTACTAACATGATTTTTCTTTATTTATCATGTAGTGGTAGGGCTGGGCGTGAGGGTCCTGGAAAATGCTTCCGGTTATATCCAGAAAGTGAATTTTGGAAATTTATAGATTGTACAGTCCCAGAGATAAAAAGGTGCAACCTCTCAAGCGTTGTACTACAGCTCAAAGCCCTCGGTTTTGATGATATTATTGGGTTTGATTTCATGGAAAAACCTTCAAGGTGAAAATGCTTATTTTTTATGTTATTTGTATCATTTTCGCTCACTGGCATGATGGCATACTTTCTGGTAACCAGTAAATTTGTGAGGGTACTGTCTTGCTACTTAAAATTGCACTCCTAACACTCTTTCATGAAATGAATAAATTTTCAGTTTTCTGGGAACGGATAATAGTCTGTTTCTATTCCGTAGTTGAATTGCATTCCTCATAACTTGACCTATCATTCCGTAGGAGTAATACTTGGGAGTTACTTTAGTAAAATTTTTGTTATATTTTTTCTGATTGCTCCCCGTGTTTTTATTTTAATTTTATTATGATTTTCTTTTTTTTGTTCAATTTGGTTATGCTTTTTATTAACTTGCCAAATCCGCTCTCGTATAGGTTGGGACTTCACTTGGCCATTGTTTACTTTTTTTTTCCCTTGTTTGCTTATTGAAAATCGATCACATATCAATTTTTATTTATGCCGAGATTGTGTTACATAAAGCTTATATTGCACGTGTACATAAGAACACATTTACACATCAAAAGTTCCTTTCTATGAGATTAGGGTTGAAATTATTTTGTACATAAGAACACAATTTACTGAATGAAGCTTTAATTCCTGGCCCTTTTTTATCTTGGGATGAGTATTGTTTACAAATGCTCTAGAAGCAAAGCAAAGCAATGTGTTAGCCCTGTGCATGTGCTATGCGCTCGACTCATGCTCATGGTGAAATTTTAGTGTAGATTTCATGGTTAACTTCAACATTTTAAAAGTAACTAGGCGAGATAGCTTGTTTCTTCTCACTACTTATCATAGTCATTAAGTCATTGCTTTTTGGTTCTCCATTCTCTTCCATTTGAGTTGATTGTTGGTGATTTTTTATTCACGCTAATTTCTCCGCTATTCTTACATCATTTCATTATTTGTATCATTTATTTTTCTATTTTTAATTGTTGTAAATTATTGTTATTAAATGTATCATTATATTTGTAAAAAATTATTCTGTGAAGTGGATTAAGTTTGATTAACTATAAATATTATATGCAAATAGTGTGTTTATGCTATGCAATGCTCTGATTAGTAAAAACTCCACATCGCTCTACATTTTTGTGCATTTAATTTTAAAAAAAAACACATGCACATTTTATTGCACTTAGCATTTCGAAAGCGCCACTTGGAAATCTCATAATTCATTCAGCTTATATTGCACGCTAACTTTACCTTGTTATGTTCTATCGAACGTGGTTGTGCTTATTGTGATTTTTGAAGCCATGGTTTGAATACTGAAAAACCTGTCTTCATGCTGTGTTATGGCATTATGTTGCACTATAATTAATATTTCTTCTTAATTGTTTTCTGCCTACTGCTGTCATTGTTAATTTGTGTGGCATCGGATTAACTTTCTCTTGGTTGATACCATTGACAGGAGCGCCATTAAACAATCCCTGCAAGAGCTGTACCTTTTGGGGGCTCTGACCGATGATTGTAAATTATCTGATCCAGTTGGGATTCAAATGGCTCGGTTCCCCTTGGATCCCATGTACTCTAGAGCTCTAATCTTGTCTGGGGAATTCAAGTGCTTGGAAGAAATGTTGATTGTGGTTGCAATGCTCTCAGTAGAGTCTATATTTTACTCTCCTCGTGAAAAATTAGAAGAGGTACTATACTGATTACATCCCGATATATTCAATGACATGTGAAGGCTAGGTGGAATCATCACCAGGTGATAATTATACAATTGTATTAATAAAAAACAAGAGGAAGATTTACATACATACCTCAATTCCTATATACTTACATATCAACCATCTAAACTTCAATTTTTATATACATGCCACCTTATCTATGCATGAGAAGTTGTATTTCACTTTTTAGAAGTTAAAATGATGGTGTTGTTGATGTAATATGAAACTTTTGGGTGGGATAGATGTAAGAAGTAAAGATTAGTTGTTTGATATGTATTACATGGGAACTAAGTGGTATGTATGTAAATTGTTATATCTTTTCACATAACTTTTTTTCCAAGTAACTTTATTTGCTTGCTGTATTTGTATATCTGCTTCTCAGCATTATACATGCTTGAATTACTTCAGTCTATGTTTCTCCACTTTATCTTGACTGGGTACTGCTCCCATGATCTCTTTAATATAATAATTACGCTACAATTATTGCTATTATTAGCTCGTCCTTTTTAACATTATCGATGATATTACACTCAACTTGCCTATTTGTGATTTTCGTAGTGTTCAATGCATTGATCCCTCAAGGAATGATCATTTAATTGTAGTTTTTAGAAGTCAGTTTTTTTATGATATTTTCCTGTTGCATGGTTATCTGAAGTACTTTATTTGAGTTATTCTCATTCAAATTATCACCATCCAAACACACTCATTGACCCTTTCATCATGAGGTTTTTTCTCTATTTTTAAAAACAAATTGTCAAACTTGAAAGTTGATGTTATCATGTATTTATTGTATGTTTATCACCTCCTTGTTATATATTTTACCTTCCGTTGTTTTCTATTCCAAGGCAAGATCTGCATGGAAAAAATTCTCGAGTCCTGAAGGTGACCATCTAACTTTTGTGACTATATTTCGTGCTGCTGTTGGACACCTGGAGAAGATTGGAGCTGCTAATGTTAACGAGAAAAAAATTGAGAAAAGTCTAAAAAAGTGGTGCAGAGATAATTTCATCAATAATAGGTCGCTAAAGCATGTGCTAGATGTTCACAGGTTAGCCTTGCTAAATTTCATTTTTTTTTGTCAGCTGTTTTCACTTCTTTTGTTCATTGTGATATCAAAAAGACAAGTTACTATGATGGATATTATTAGTTTTATTTTCAAGTTATACTATTTCTTATGCAATGTTATTTTCTTCTTTAAGAATCTTAAATTGTTACTAGATTTCAAATACTGAATTCTGTCTGATGTACTGTTGCGAAATGAGCTTGAGGTCTTTTTCTATATGGGGCTCATAACTGTATTTTTTTGTTGCCCCTCTTTCCAGTAGAAAGTAACACGTCTAGCTTAAGCTTGATTGTATGAATAAATTGCCTCAAACCAAATCTCTAAGTTAAATGGTTATATCAAAAATATTATTCATCTCATTTCCCATTCTATTAATTTTGTAAATACTTTTATAGGCTACACCATGAAGCTTAAAGTACATGCTACTATGCCCTGTAGAAATAAATTCTTTAAAAATCATCTTGTACTGAACTGCTGCAAGCTATAGCTTTCACTTGCTTTTACAACTAAAGTTGCATTGCGGTTTCCTAATAGGTGTGTCAATCTAGCTTAGTATTTGTGCATAGTTAAGGTTTCAATCATTCATTAACTAATGAGCCTAACATACATACTAGATTTCTGAACTAACTGAAGACAAACTAAGATTTATTCGTTTGTCTTTAGGTCACTGAATGCTCATAATGATATATTATTAGTTATTAAATATTTTTTTCATATTTTGGTGAAAATAATGTAAATAATATATATTTGAGTCTTATAGGACGAGAAGATTTGCCTTGTAGTTTCATGGAACCTTATTGTAGTTTTAATAGCACTTTTTCATAGCTTATATTGGACAAAAATTATTTTGTATTTTAGTATAGACGCGTCTCTGTTTGTTTATGAATGAATCAACTCTCTTTTCTTATCAATGTTTTTATGAGGAGCTCTATATTATTTATTCTTTTTTATTCAATAAAACTTTATAGATGGTATCAAGAAAATATTTTCAAATAATAGATTTGACATCTCATGCAACATTTTGTTGGAATGAATGAAAAATTAGTTTTCATATAACTAAATCAAAATAAAATGGAGGATTCATAAAGCAGACTACAAATAATTGGATAATGTTGTGGATGGTGATGATGATAACTTGTTTTAACTCTTTGTTTTACACTAGTAATTTGCCTGCTTTTCTGTCTCTCATTACAGTCAGATTAAAGTGCATCTATTACAAATGGATATGTCACTGACTTCATGTGGGGATGATATGCTTCAGTTTCACAGATGCCTCACCGCAGCTTTCTTCCTCAATGCTGCAGACAAGCAGCCTGATGGATCATATAGGTATAATTTTCAATCATTTTCTTATGTGTTTATTTGAAGAAATTACTACCGGCGTAGTGCACCCACCTACACTCCCCTCTTCTTTCTTTCTGCAATTAGTAGTACGAGCACCACACTCATTAACCTTAATTCTGAAATGCCAGATTAATTTATGCCAAATATTTCATTTTACAATCAAATATGGTTTCAAAATCTCACTTTTTTTCGCGGTTAAAAAACCAGACCGAACCGGCTGGTTCAACCGGTTTGATCGTGAACCAGCCGGTAGTCCGGTTCTAGGCAAGCTAAAAACCGGCCCTGCATTGGACCAGCTGGAACCGGCTTAAACTGCCGGTCCAACCGTCAAATCGGCTGTGGTTCGATCAAACTGCCCACTACCACTTTTTTATACAAAATTTTCGTGGCCTAACCCAAAGTGAAAGGCTCGTGTGTTGTTGCTACAGGTATAACATGTTCTCATGATTTCAGTATAAGGAAAAGATGAAACTAAAGATTTAAATGTGGGACTAAAACTATAAAAAGTTAAAGAGTGTGGGACCAATATAACAATAAAATAAACATATTTTTTAATGTCTTTGACCCACCTATCCAAAAATATATTTAACTTTCTGGAATTATTTCACTTTATTTATACTTTCTACATTCTTTTTTTAAAGATCAAATAGTGAAATTTTTTTTGAGATGTGGGACTAAAACTAAAGAAAGCATGAGAAAATAAATATTTTTAGTTAAGAGCCGCAAATATTGCACATGAAACTTATAAATTATTAAATTTGATATATTGATTTATATAATGGAATAAACAATTTAATAAAAATGAGTACTATATAATTAATCAGTTTAATATATAAAACTAAAAAATATATATTTTTTGTGATTCATGGCATTTCATACATACCACCCAATTTTATGTAATTTACATATCTCAACACCTAAACTCTATTCTTTACATCTATACCACCCAAATCACTCATATCAATCAAATATATATATATATAGTAAAAAGAAATCAATTTACATACATTCAATTTTATTTATTTACATATCTAACACTTAAAACTCTTTTTATTTTACATTTATACCACCAAAATTGTCCAAATAACATAAAACATCACTATTTTAATTTTTAAAAAGTGAAATATATATTTTCATGCTTAGATAAAATGACATATATTAAAATTAAATTTTAGGTATGAATTGAGTGGGATGTAAATCTTATGTAGTGAAATTTTTAAACATATTTCGGTCATTGAAGGTCAAGTTGAACCTTTGAACTTTAAACCTTTATTTCTATCCGTTTAATGTCCGGTTTAGTTTTCTTAACATTCTTTTTTCAATGGTCTAACTTTTAAATATAGAATTGAGCCAATTCACTTGTTTCCATTTTTTTACATGTAATTTAGATATATATTGCTTCAATGTACTTTCTTTATTGCTGTTTACGACCCGCAGCTTTTTGAAAGTACATGGTTTGCATGTTGAACTGACTTATTTTGAAAAAAAGAAAAGAGAAAAAACTCATGGGGTGATTAAATAAATTAATTAAATGTGCTGCACTAGTTAAGCTTCATAATAAAGTATGCTGTAACTATCAACTATTTATAGCTTGTATCAGCCCTTCCAGAAATGAGTTAAGAAAGTGAGAGCAGCAGCATGATTCATGTTGCATAATTTACACTTAGCAGCAAGGCAGTTGGTTTAGTAGCTTAAAATATGTACTTATTAATTGTCGCCTGTTTTTTGACAGGGTTAAGGCGAATGGTCAGAACGTGCAGATCCACCCTTCTTCAGTGTTGTTTAGAACAAAGCCCGACTGCATAATATTTACTCAGTTGATCCAAACTAATCAAATTTATGTACGTAATATATCTCGGGCATGGCTGCCTGAACTTTCTCAGTATTATGATGTAGAAGGCTAGGTTTGTTTCGTTAGAGCTATTTATTTGATGTGCGGGGCTTTAACTGGTAGCTGCAGCCATGTAAACTTATTGTAGAAGTAATTTTTTTGATTAATCTCTCTTATTTTTCTTCCCTTTTTGGGCCATTTTTGTTGTTTTTTGTGGTATTAACAAATATATATACTTGATTTATTTATCATTAAGTATTTAATTGTGTATATAACTAGCTAAAAATGAAAAAAATAATGAAATGTGAAACTTACGACAGGATAGATAACAAAAGTAGTATGCAAAATAATCTTTTGTAGTATAACATGTAAGGGTGTAAACGAACCGAACACGAATGAACGGAGTTAGTGTTCGTGCTTGAAATGTTCGAAAACATCACTGTTCGTGTTTGGTTCGTTTAACAAATCGAACGAAAAAAAATTGATCATGTTCGTCTCGTTTGCTTATCGAACGAATCTAACACAAACTTTCTGGCGAACCGAACACGAACTATTTGCAAACGACGAGCTTTTTTGACAGCCCTAGTTTTGATAGTATGCTTCCTCATAATGAAACAAATTGATCAGATATTTCATACACATTAGGTAATCCATACTTTATCAAAATGAAGCAAATCAAATAAGGCGTTTATAGTTTTGTTTAGGATTTTATTTTAATATATAGTATATTATATTAATTATAATATTATAATATCTATATAAATATAATTAATATTATAATATTATTATTGTTATTTATAATTTATCATATTTTATAATTTATAAAAATTTAATTATTTAAAATATGATAAATTTTTATAATATATAATTATTTTAAATCATTTTATATTTCAAACAATAACGAATCAAATACAAACGAACATATCACTGTTCGTGTTTGGTTCATTTAACAAATTGAATGAAAAAAATTATTTGTGTTTGTCTCGTGTGCTTATCGAACAAATCGAACACAAACTTCTTGGCGAACCAAACACGAACTGTTCTTTTTTGACAGCCCTAATAACATATAAGTGCAGTAACAAAAAGGGACTAAGTGCAATTAAAAAAAGGGACTTGCATATATATATATATATATATATATATATATATATATATATATATATATATATATATATATATATATATATGTTTTTACATTTATAATATTTAAATCTTGCTATGAGTACGGCAACATAAGAAATTAAACGCCCAAACTAAATTCTTTAATCTTGTGGATTGGGCTTGTAGAATTATTTAAACCGATTCACAATCCCACCATCCTAGCAACAACTTTATTAAATATTAATTTTTATTTCACTTCAAGCCTGATCATTATGGCAATTTTTCAATGAGCTTGAGTTCATCATGAAAGCTCAATGGGTATTCTAATTCTTAAGTAGGTGAACCGAACACAGCCGAGAAAGTGAGAGGCCACCTAAGCTCGACTCACCTAACCGATTCGATCGATTTGAATTCAGCTGTACTCCATAGCATGTAAAATGTAGTGCAGACAACAATAAAACCGCATCTCAACCGTGTAAAATGTACATGATAGCAGGTGGAAAGTATAAATTAATTAAGATAATTTTTAATGACAAATCACCGGTCATATATAAACCAGGCGCCATGTCACTCAAAAATGCATCCCAATGGAAAAACCCTTCGCTTATATTTACATAAGTAAAGAAGCATAGTTATCAGGATAAAGGGAAGATATTATGGAAATTGGGGATCATCATATCTTCCCGTTGCATCAAATCTTTCTTTGCTAAATGTTCTCTTGCTCATGTTGGACCTCTGCACCAGGCGAACTAATGCTTGTACAACCTCCGACATGGGCGGCCTGAATTCTGGCTCCGGCTGCCAAAAATAGCATTTTCATTCAATACAGTGCTGTTTAAGAATTAAGAATGAGCAATATATATATATTAAGAGATGGACGGCAACACGTGCCTGTCCACCCATATGTACTAACTCGACCCAGATGGATTCGAAATTAGGATAGAGATGACGCCGAAGCAGCCATTCAATTGGCCGCCGGTTGCGCACACACGCACACACGCACACGCGTACACGCGCGCACACACACACACGCTCGCGTACACACACACATATGATACACACACAAACACATGCACACGATATATACACACAGAGATACATACGTACAGATATAAATAACACACACACATATTAAAGTTGAATTTGAACGCAATGACTGCTAACTTCTAATGATAACGATTAAATTCATGCAAAATTTTATGAAACTTAAGAAAATAAAATATAAAATAAATAAACAACTAATTTGTTTTGCAGTCAAGTAAAAGTGGTAACAAAATGTGTCCAGTACATAGTCAAAAATGTCAAACACGAGGGAAGAGTCTTGTCCAATAGAGGTTAAAGATGCGTCCACCAAAAAATGAAGAGGCAGTTGGATCACTTTTGTTTATGTTTTCTAATAAAAAAGACATGCTTGCTATGCTCAAATTACTAATCTTCCTTGCAACTAAAACTTTTGCATATATACCAAGGTCTCATAAACATATGATTTACATCAAGCCTAAGACACGGGAGGATATGCTAATCATATGAAAAAATCAAAAAATAAAAAAAAATGCTCGTCTTGACCATAAATTATACGGTTTAGATTGTTAATAACCTGTCTGCAACTTAAAAAAATAAGGGAAAAAAGCAGAAAATGTAAATTTATGCATTATTCACACCTGAATACAAAGGGCAATCACATCAGCAAACCTAGAGAGTGCCTTTGCAGGATAAAGCCCCTCTAAGGACGGGTCGACCATCCTGTCCAGCGCATCAATATCATGGAGCTGTGGAGCCGCCCATCGTGCCAATGATTGTTCTAATCTTTGTCTCGAACTGTCGTAGTAACCACAATGATTGTACCGTCAGTAAACATATTTCATTCTTTCAAATTTGATTATTTAATTTTTTTATCTTGGTTTTAGCATGATAAAATTTATTATGTCGGATTTAAACTTCACCTGTCAAAAGGCTTTCGACCGGTCATGAGTTCAAGCATTATCACTCCAAAGCTATAAACATCACTTTTCAGAGTGTACTGACCGGACATAGCCACCTCAGGAGCACTATATCCAGAAGCCATACTGTGATCAAGAGCCTGCAAGGTTGATGAGGATGCAAATAATACCAATGTTACAGTGTAATACAAATTTCAAGCATTCATTCAAGGTCAGTTATTCCGTGAGCTAATTGGATAGCAAAAGAACTTCAAAAATTTGGGAAATTTACATATTTGTAGCATTACAAGTTCTGTTGCATTCGAAGTTCTAATTCAGTTTGTAGCAAGGGCGAGCCAGGAATAATATAACCTTGATTATGATATATTGTACTTAACCACAATTTAATTATATTCTCCATCGTTATATGTATTACCCCCCATCTTCTCCTGTCTTCCTGAACTCGTCATGTTCTTTCAGAAGATTCATAATTACGACTTAAAGATCTTATAATTACATTTATTAAGCTTATTTTTGGATGTTTCTTTACATCATAAGTATTAAAAGGCATCTCTCTAATCAATGTAAGATGCTCACCGTATTACCTAACCCACAGTACAAGTGTTTTCTAAGGTAATGCCTTATTGATGGTGCTGACTTCATAGGTGTACAAGGTGCTATAGCCTCATCTTATTTGAAGGCTGAGGTATGCAAGCCTTGCCTTTAAAAATACTAGAAACAATATCGTATGTGAGAAACATATAACAAGGCAACTCAATTTGAACGTTATTATAAAAATCTTCATAATCAATCTAAAAGCTATAAGATGTTGATTATTGATGTAGTTCAATACAATGTAGAGATTAAAAAAAACATTTCTATCATTATGCAGCTAAAACTGTCATTACTGGGTCCCAAGTCCCGAATGTGAAAAGTAAAGCTGCATTAGATAGTCGATAGCAGCGGAAAATTTGTCTAAAAATTATGACATGAATCTTTTTTATCATTGTGTAAATGCTAGAGTGTCCCCAAGAAGTGGCGCACTGTATAGTCTGAATACAGTGAAAAGTATGCAAGGGCTGCTAAACTGCAATTCAGGTATAGTGTAAAATAATCAAGAATTCCCACATTACGAACGAACGTTGGTAAAGACGTTAGTCCATGAAACTAATATTAAGAGAGGGTCTGGGAATATAAGTACTCGCACAAGTAAATTAATGGAATTAGTTGATATTATGATTCATAGAAAGATAAAAAACTTATGTATTCAAGAAACTAAATGAGTTGGAGAAAGGGCTAAAGAGATTGATAACTTAGGTTTTGAACTTTCGTATTCAGATATAAGTCGCACTAGAAATGATGTAGGTGTTATTATATATAATAGTTTGAAAAATAATGTTGGAAAAATTAAAAGAATTAAATATAGAATTATAGCTTTTAAAATTATTGTTGATACTAAGATTTTTAATATTATAAGTGCTTATGCTCCTCAAGTAGGTTTAGATATAAGTTCTAAAGAAAAATTTTGGAATGACCTAGAAGATTAAATACAAATGATAACTCTTGAAGAAAAAAATTTTATTGAAGAAGATTTAAATGAACATATTGGTAGGATAAAAGAAGATTTTGAAAATATTCATAGTAGCTACAGTTTTAGAGTGAATAATGAAAAAGATAGAGTCAAATTAGATTTTGCTTTAGCATATAATTTTACTATTGCTAATATTTTATTTAAGAAAAGAGATGAACGTATTATTAATTAAAATAATTGATGAAATAAAACACAAATTGATTATTTTTTTATGAGAAAAAGAGATCATTGAGAATGTAAAAAGTATAAGATTTAAGTACTCAATATTGATTATCAGTTCTAGATTTTAAGATGAAGAGTTGTAAATTAAATAATATTAAGAATCATTGTCATAGAATTAGATGAGGGCACATAAAAGACACAAATAAATTTATTTTTATGAGTAAACTTTAAGATTTCAAGATTTGAGATGTTTATGAAGAAACAAATTCTATGTGAGATAAAGTAACAAATACAATTAAACAAATGGCAAAAGATGTACTTGGAGAATTAAAAGAAAACATTTCTATAAATAAAATAGCTGGTGGTGGAATAATAATGTGCAAGAAAAGATAAGATATAAGAAGTTATGTTATAAAAATTGGTTTAAATGTAAAAGCATAGAGAACTGAGAAAAATATAAAATGACCCGTAGAGAGTCTAAGAGAACAATTCGTGACGCTAAAAATTTTGCTTTTAGTGATCTTTATAATATATTAGATACTATAAAGGATGAAAAATATATATGTATAAAACAACCAAAAAATGAGAAGAGAAGTAAATATTTAACTCGAGTGTATTAAAGATGAAAATCAAAATGTGTTTTTCTTAGAAAATAATATTCAACTAGGTGAGTGAGCTATTTTTATAAACTTTTTAATGAAGTTTTTGAAAATAAGATCGGCCTTAGTGATCTTAATATCATTAATAATAATAAAATGTTTCATTTTTACTGTCGCATTAGTAAAAAAGACGTTGAGGCATTAAAGAAAATAAATGTGAAAAACCTCTAGGATCTAATGATATCCCAATTGAAGTGTGAAAATATTTGGGAGAATTGAGAATTTCTTTGCTTACTAAAACTCTTTAATATTATTTTATAAACTAAAAGAATGTCTGGTGGAGGAAGAGTGTTCTAGTTTTTATTTTTAAGAATAAAGGGGATACACAAAGTGTGCAAATTATAGAGGAATTAAATTGATGTGCCATATTTTAAAATTATGGGAGAGAGTAATTGAACATAGGTTAAGACATATTACAAAGATTTCTTATAATCAGATTGAATTTATATCGGGCAAATCTACTATGGAAGCTATACTTTTATTGAAAGTTTTGATGGAGAAGTACACAGAGAGAATAAGGAGGATCTAAATATGATTTTTATTGATTTAGAAAAATCTTGTGTTAAGGTTCCAAGAGATATCATTTGGAGAGTTCTAGAGAGGAAAGGACTTGATATGACTTGTTCAAGTCATTAAAGACATGTCTACTAGAGTAGTTACTTGTGTTCGAATAGGAGAACGATTGACCAAATATTTTTCTATTTCAGTTGGATTACATCAGGGATTGGCTTTCAGCCCATATCTTTTTGCTTTAGTTATGGATGCTCTTACCAGGGATTTACAGGAGCATGTACGTTGGTGTATATTTTTCGCTGATGATATCCTTCTTGTGGATAAGACTAGAGAAAAATCTCAAAGAAAACTTGAATTATGGAGGTCTACGTTGGAGTCTAAAGGCCTTAGCTTGAATAGAACTAAAACTAAAGACATGGATTATGATTTTAGTAGTAGTACCTCTAGTGACAGAGTTGTATCTATGGGTGATCAAATTATTAAAAGATGTTAATGCTTTAGATATCTCGGGTCCATTGTTCAAAGTTGATATAGATGGGGATGTTATCAGTAGAATTCAAGTTGGTTGGTTAAAGTGGAGGAATATTTTTTGGGCCTATTGTGTGATAGAAAAGTATCGCTTAGACTGAAAGAAAAATTTTATAAGATGGAGATGAGACCTGCAATGCTCTATGACGCTGAATGTTGGTCTTTAAAAGAGAAGCATAAAGCTAAGTGTTGTTGGGATGAGAATGCTTAGGTGGATGGGTAAGTTTACACTTAGAGACAAAATCCGAAATGATTATATTCGTGATAGGGTTGGTGTAGCTCCAGTGGCATATTAAATTATACAGAGTCGTCTTAAATGGTTTGGTCACATTAAACATCAACTATCTGATGATTCGGTTAGGAGAGTAAATGGTTTAGATTCGACTTATGTTAAGAAAGACAGAGGAAGATCTAGAAAAACTTGGGCATATTGTATAAAAAATGATCTTAATTTATTAGAATTAAATGAAAATGTGACGCTCAATAGTATGCAATGGAGAAAAAGGATTCATGCAGCCGACTCCACTTAGTGGGATGAAGGCTTGTTGTTGTTGTATCATTGTTCAACTATTTATAATATTAGTCAAAGCACCATCATTCGTTTCAACACTCACATGAATTTCACGCAAAGGTTTTAACTTGATGCTCAACATTAGTTCTCATGGTTTTCAAAAGTGAGCCTTCTCAAAATAATAAAAATTATATGGAGATCATGTCTATTCAATATTGCAAATTATACGACAACATGAAAATTCCTCAAATACCATCTATGTTAAGAATAAGTCCACAATTTTCAACGGAAATTCCAAGGTAATGTATGTTTAACAAAAGAAACTGAAAAGCAAATTCAAAATATTTCTGAGAGAACAATGAATAAAGGTCCAAAGTTACCTGATACTCCAAAGCTGGGACAATACTTGACATACCACAATCTGAAAGGTGAGGATTATGCTCCCCATCAAGTAAAACATTGGCTGATTTAACATTTTTATGGAGAACTGATGGTGAGCAAACTTCATGCAGATACCTGAAATCATCTCAAACATAGCAAAAACTGATTTAGATAATATGTAAGATATCATTGCATTCATTTTTATGCAAGATAGATTATAGACCTTTAATTCATAATATAATAGCAGTGAACTAACTGCTTATAGATAATGTTATTGAGCAACTTTTATTGTCACCTAAAACTTTACGTATATCCAAGCATCAACCAGATCTTTAAGAACCTTCATTTCTTTCAATAAAATATGGTCAATGTAGATGAATGGTTTCCTCTGATTAAGAGTCGTTTGGTGTGGCTGAATTATTTCCTAAAACTTCACATGATACTAAACATCCCTTAAAATTTTTCGTGAGTTTTCATCTCCTTTCTATAAAGTTTTTTAAAACATATAACAACTTCCACATTGCAGACTGTTTCAAATTTTATGAAATATCATTTTTCATGCAAGGCCAAAGGCATCCTTTGATATCAATATTTCTCATCATCTAACTCGTCACATGAACTCTTAACAATTTTCTTTTAAATTTGAAAGAATCTTCAAGTTCTAAGAAAAATATTTTGAAATTCAATATTATTATGTGGAGCATGATCGTGTTAATCAATTGTTCCCTCAAAGCTTTCAGTTTCATCGATGAAAATTGATGGTGAGTTTGCCCAGGAAGGGGGTAGGTGTCACCACAATATTCGGTTCACTGTCCCCAAACAATTTTTCCTTACAGAACACAACAGCATCAGACCAGCAACACCCGATGCCGGGACAATAATGCTCTAGCATAAAGAAGGGGGCGTTGAATTAAAGAGCATGACACTACAGCGCCCGAAAGTCAGCACCCAACGTCCTTCAGAGCCACCATCACGACGCCCCAACACCACCATCACGATGCCCCAACACCACCATCACGATGCCTCGGTGTCAGTAATCAAATTCGAGTTATTCTCCCCTTAAAGTTTTGGTTTTGCCGATCGGAAGGATTGTATTTTGATTTCTCATGCAAGAGGAGAGGAGCATGCTGAAGTGTTTCAAAGTGTGGAGAGATTTGAGTGTGGTGCAATTTATATAATTCTCTTCATTTTTTTCATAGTGAATTTTTTGGTGTGGCGTGGCTCCATTGTTTTTTTCCTATTATTGGGTTTTTATTTTCTTGTTTTGTGCACTTCTACTTAAAGTTTTATTTCGGATCACTCGAATCTATTTTTGAGATTTATTCAAATTTCTCCCAACAGTGAATGCTTTGATAGGAAAATTCTAATAGATATAGTGTATCTATAAAAATCAAATAAATTCATGGGTAATAGTGAAAGTGAAGCTCTTTCAACTGAATAAATCATTGCATTATTTCAATTGAAAGTGTTAGCTCAAAATATTATACATAAACGTAATAGAAGATCATTCAAGCATTTATGCATGTTAAATTGTAAACAATGAATTAATACTAAAAAACATCTGACTTACTCCAATGCACGAGCAGTACCAAGAGCAATTTTAACACGGTTTGCCCAACTCAATGGCTTGCTATATTCATCCGAGTGATGAAGGACATCATGCAAAGAGCCATTCTTGTGGAACTCATATATCAACAGGTGTTGTCCATGCTCAGAACAATATCCTACCAACTCCGTCAAATTAGGATGGTGTAATTGTGAAATATTCGAAACCACATCCAAAAATTCATCAGACGATTGGCTGGGCAGGGCTGAAGAGTTTATCTTTTTGACAGCTAAGACCTAAAACAAAAAAATGTCATTCTTCTTTCACAAAATCTCAACGCTGGCTACTAATGCAGTAAAATCATATTTGGGTAAATTTGTGTATTTCTAGATAGTCTACATTGCATTCTTCCTTCTATTTTGTTTGAGTGGAGGAGTTATTATATGGGATGCAAACAAATGGCATCACCGTTCATCTTCAATGAACAAATAATTTGCCAGAATGAAAGAATGTAATGAAATACCTTAAATAAAGAGAAAGAGTTTCAAACCTTGCCATCATTTACTTGTGCTCGATAGACCCGTCCAATAGATCCCTCACCAATTAGGTTGTCCATGCTAAAGCTTCCTGTGGCAATCTGTAAGTCTGCTACTGAGTAAGCCAATGCTCTGATGGGAGCAACATTTGCTTTCTTTATGGTAGACTGGTTAGAGAGATCATCATCATTATCAAATGATTTTTTCCGATCAATCGGTGGAGGTTTAAGAATAATTGGATTAGCTGAATGCAATATTTCAGTGTTCATTAACGCGGATGAATGGTTGTGCAACATTTCTGTAACATAAAATTCATCTCATGCAAATTAAAATCCTTTAGAAAGTTGAACAAACCATATGAGAATGAAGGGACGTAAAATTTTTGGCGTGACAGAATATCTGAATTAAACTATTTATTAATGTGAAAAGATAGAAAAAATATTGAGCACAACTGCCTTACGCTTTCCATCCTTAGAGGGAAGAGGAAAACTGCAATCCTGGTCAATCTTCTTCTCTTCACCTGAAGTGTTTCTAGTTCTTCTCTTTACCAAGAAGATGGCCATCATTGCTCCAATAACCAAAATAGCTATAACAATGGCAGCTATGACACCACCTCCAAAGCCTGACTTTTTTCGATAAGTAACACCATCAGATTGGCTGTTACCACCACCAGATATTTGGGCAGAATGAGTTCGCCGAGCTGGTGGAGGTGTATAGGGTGGTAGCAGAGGTGCAGGTCCTGCACTCCATGAGTTACCATAGCTCCTAAAGAAATAATTTATCAAGTAATATCTTTGGTCTAGCATATGCCAAATTGATGGTATTCATCTCAATAAGTACTCACTGAAGACTTTTAATGCCTTTTAGTTGGTCGGGAATCCATCCAGAGAAATGATTATTAGCAACATTTCTATGAGCATGGAGACAAAATATTAGATGCAATATGTGGTTAAAGAAAAGTGTCAAAATAGTCCCTTCAAACTTTGCAGAGGTCATTTTAGTCTCAGAGTCTATAAAAATGTCAATTCAGTCTCCAAACTCTTTTACTATGAGCTGAAATAGTCCACACGGAGGACTAGTTCAACCCAAATTTAAAGAGTCTTTGGACTACTTTGGTACTCTTGTAGACTGGGATTAAATGGACCCCATATAAACATTCAAGGGACTACTTAGAAACTTTTCTCATGTGGATAATTTAAATGAAATTTATGAAGGATAGACACTATTCATTGCAGGAAGTTGATACAGTTCACTCACAGATCTTCAAGGTGGATACTAGCAAGGACATCTATGGTACCCATAAACTGGTTGTTTTGTAAATGTCTGCAGGATACCAGTAGATTAAAGTTCCAATAAAGGATATGAAATCAAGATACACGGCTTAGTTCAGCTGCCTTACAAGGTCGTTAAACTTGATAGATTGCGAAAACTCTCTGGAAGACCCCCCGAGAATGAATTAAATGACAGGTCCCTGACAACATGCAATCATTTCTCAAGCACATGAAACAACATGCATACTAATATTTAGATTAAAAAAACTTGTACATTCCGACTACAGTGTATTAAAAAAAAGTAAAAAGCTATTTGTTTTATCTTACAAACAGCAAGCAATGTAAAAATAATAAGAAGAAAACTAAAAAAATTTAGAACTGAAAATTACAGGGGTAAAAAAAAACAAGTTTCTTATTTGGAAGATGACAATTCTAAGCCTAGTTATTATTTGGCCTAAAGATCTGAGCATGTTAATACAGGTAGTTAAGCATTTAAAATTTTTTGCTTTGCACCAAACTACACATTAAATGTTGATATAAATACATCAAATTCATAAGGTGAAATCATTACTTAAATCTACCAATAATGAATTATAGAAATCTAAAATGCCACTTACAGAGTGGTGAGGTTGGAAAGTTTCATGAAAATATTATCCAAACTCCCCTGTAGTTGATTGTGATTAAGGCCTCTATAAAAGACAATTACCAATAACACAGCTGGGTTAAATTTGGGGGAAAAAGGATGGAAAAATAAAGCATCTTGAACTAACTTAGACTGCTTACAAATACTTAAGAGAAACCATGACGGAAATAGAATAAGGGATCCCTCCATTAAATGTATTACCAGAAAGGCTTCTGCATGTTTTTCCAGAAAAATATTCATTGGCATATTAATTAAGTTCAGAAGGACAAAAGCCTGAAGAAAACAACATCAGCAATTTGACTTACAGTCGCTGCAGATTTGGAGGTAGATTATACGGAATCGGACCTCCACCCCCAAGATTATTATTGCTTAAATCACTTTATAAAAGTCAGCATCACAAATGATCAGTAAAAGGAACAGTTAATGACAATTAAACAAGCAAGTTCTGTCGCAGAAGAAGAGTGAAAAAATACATACAGCTCAATCAATGAGATCATGGTGTTCAAAGAGAAACCCAATGCTCCAGAAAGTTGCATGCCTGGTAGTTTTCTAAAATGATGAAGAGGATAGCCCATATAAGAGATATCAACATTGCATCAAAAACAATTTTTCTCATGCTGATCTTATAGATTTATCAAGAAATAGTCCTCACATTTCTGTAACTGCTGTGCCAGAGCATGTAATCCCTTTCCAAAACTGGCCACAGGGATCCCCACCATTTGCTGTCCATCCCGTAAGTTGAGGAGCCGAATTCATACTACCATACAAGACATTTAAAGCCGATACTGCAGGTGGAAAGACCATGCGATTATAGAATGGCTCGCTTTAGGGAAGAATAAAATCTAAACTTCAAACTAGTCGATATCTAATGTTACCAGAGCATAACATTGCAATAATGATTTTTTTTTGTTTTATTTATTTTTTTCTTTCTGCCAAGGGACAAAATTATAATTTTGGCCAATTTAGCTGTTATAGCATGTTCCATCCACTCAAAATGCCCTTCCATTTTACTTTTAAACTAAGCAAACAGGAAAAAAAAAAAAACACATTTTTGTGGAATCCCTCCTCTCATTTGGATGAATTTTTTAGAAGCTTGTTTTCCGCTCTTTCTTTTTGGGTAAAATCCAACCCAAAATAGAAAAAAAATAACCTTTTTCCACCAAAAATCAAACCCTAATGGTGTAAAGTCAAACATGCATTCAAGACCACGACAGTCAACTTTTCCAAACCAAAATCCACAACAGTTCCCTGAAGCAAGGAGCAGACCAGTTCCTAGTAACTTGAAGAAAAAAACCAAACTGAAAGTGAATCATGAAACCAACAAAAAATAATCAATACCACGTTCCTGCTCCCAGACTGCAAACTTCTCCAACAAGACCAATAAATCAGAAAAGACAAAGAAAACGATAAAAAGAAAGAACATGATCGAAGTAGCTAGCAAAGCTCTTGATGTCTCACCATCCGCTGGGTCGGTGAAGCCATTGGCCCAGGCCAAAGTCCAAGACCAAATGCAGACCAGCAGAACCCAAAACTGCATCATCTTCCTCTCCTCGATTCTTCCTCTTTTCCTATTTACCCCTGCCACAAAGCTGCCTCGCTTGAGACTTGATGCTCCTTTGATTTTCCTATGAAGTGGAAAACAAGAATAAAAAATGCTACTTTCATTTTTTACATGCCGACAGTGTGACACATAGCACAAGCTGCACTGGGTAATGTGAATATATAGAATAATTTAAGCCACGACGATCCTTTTTCAGGTTTTTATCTGAAAGAATAATATATCAGGCGTTGGCCGTGACCTGTCAGGGGGAAAGACCGAGAAAGACGGAGATTAGTGGGGGTGGTGGAATGAGGTTATGAATTGCGGGAACAACGCTTACTGTCCGTGACTCCTTTGGCCTGTCATGGACCGTTGGATTTTAGTTAGACAGCGACGCAGGTTTCCTAGACAGCTAGGGTTAACCGGTAAACGGGCTGTGTCATAGTAAATTTTCTTTTAGATTTTAAATAAAAGTGTGATTTAGGGTTTGGGACCCTTTTTTCTTGTGACTTTTACGTTTCAAAATTTGAGAAATTGCATTTGAGAGCCTTCTTTTTTTCAATCATTTCATGGATGAGGGCTGCATTTGGTCCAACGCTGAAACGGAAGGGGCAGAGGGTGTTCCATGGCTGAAGCTCTATTGTGAGGTGCTAAAGATGTTGCTACCCCTTCAAATTTCCTGTAATCCCATTCTCCTATCCTCGCATATACTTCTCGCCGCTACTCCTTTATCAGATGTGTCGTTAGGTTTGAAACATTATGTTTTATGGGATGAAATATTTTACTTCCACTCCCCCTCCCTGCGCTGTCAGCGTCATCGATTTGCTATCTATCTGAGGTGAAGTTTTCTCCTTTATTATTTATTTATTTATTTGTCTCTTTGTTTCTTCTGTGAAAATATTTGTGTTCTTGTTCTATATATGTATTCATTGATATTTGATGGTTGATTATCTTGCTCTTTCTCATGCATATGTGAAGATGAACATTTCGGGGGATATTTATGAGCACCTATTTGTTTTTTCTTCTCGTATATGCTTTGATGTAAAGTTGAAGTTCGCAAGATAGATAAGTTAATAATATGCATACTAATTCTAATCAAGCAGTAAAAGCTATGTAATGAAAAATACATTAGCATTATACATCTGTTTCTTTAAGAATTCTCTGTGGATTTGTTCTACATATGTTTTCACAGATGTTAGTTGGTCGATTTGCTTGCACTTGTTTCCTACACAGAGTTGAGTAACATTTTTTTGTGGGAGAAGGTTGATTACTGTTTCTCTTTTTTAGTACATGAGATAGCTTTATAAATGAGATTGCATATGCGTTGATGCGAAGTTGAAGTTTGCGTGATAAACAATTTAGCATCATCTATATCTATTATGATCAACCGTAGAAGATATGGAGTGAAATATTTATGATTATTGATCACCTATTTCTTTAAGAAATCATTCTTTTAGCAAATGAAATTGCATATATTTTCATGCAAATCTGTAGTTTGCATGATAGATAAGCTAGCATCATATATACCTATCGTGATTAACTAATAGAAGTTATGGGATGAAATATACATGAGCATTGTTCATCTGTTTTTTAAGGATTTCCTTTTTTACCTTTATAAATGGAATTGCATATTCTTTGATGCAAAGTTAAACTTTGCATGATAGATAAGTTAACAACATATATTCATATTAATTCATAGATGATATGAAATGAAATATTGATGAGCACTGGACATCAGTTTTTTTAAGAATTATTCATGGACTTCTACTACATATGCATGCGCTGATTTTACTTGATTGATTTGCTTGTTATTGTCTCTTCTTCACTATAGAGTAACATTTTAGGGGAGAGTGCTGAGCACTGCTTCTTTTTTAGTTTTTCTGAGGCTTTTAGAAATGGAATTGCATATGCTTTGCTGCACATTTAAAGTTTGCAAGACAAATAAATTAGCGGCATCATTATATGTTTTAATCAATCAGTATAAATAATGGATTCAAATATATATGAGCATTGTTCATCTATTTATCTCAGATATTTTTTTTATTTTCTTTTCATGGCTATATGAGCACTGCTTTATAGTTTCTCTGAGAAATTGTGTTGGTCGAATTACATGATCTTAACACTCCTTAGTGTAGAGTAACATTTTGGGGAGGGGGGAGATATTGAACATGGCTTCCTTTTTTTAGTTTTTCAGAGTCTTTTATAAATGAAATTGCATATGTTTTGTTACAAATTTGAAGCATGCAAGAAACCTTAAACCTTAAACCTTAGATAAGTTAGCATCATCCCTACATGTTTTTATTAATCAGTATAAGCAATAAAATGAAATATGTATGAGCATTGTTCATCTGTTTATTTTAATTTTTTTTTTCTTTTCATGGCTATATGAGCATTGTTTTACAGTTTCTTTGAGAAATTTTGTTGGTCAAATTGCTTGCTCTTGCCTCCTTCTCAATGAAGAGTAGCATTTTGCACGCAGGCGCGGGGGACGGTGGGGGTTGGGGAATGTTGAGCATCTTATAAATAAAATTGTGTATGCATTGTTGCACTTTTGAAACTTGCGTGATTAATAAGTTGGCAGCATATTTACTTTTCTGATCAACAGTAGAAGCAATGGAATGAAATATATATGTGTGCATTTTTCAACTGTGCAAGTAGAATTTTTTTGATTTTTTATTCCTAGGCTACATAATCACTGGTTTTCAATTTCTTTGAGAAATTTTGTTGGTTGAATTGCTTGCTCTTGCCTCCTCCTAAGTGTAGAGTAACATTTGGAGGGGAGAATCTTGAGCAGTACTTCCTTTTTTTAAGTTTTTCTAGAACTTTTATAAATAGAATTACATATGTAGATTGCAACCACTTACGTTGGATTGATGACACTGATGAGGTATCTATAGACCGTGATCAGTTGATGACAGATGTTGATATGGAGATGTGATAGTCATGAAGACTTGACCATCAGGATTTCGCGACATATATCATTATAGGCTTGTTGATTACCATTGTTGTCCTTATTATTATAGTCATTTGCTTCAAATAGATAATATCTTTAATGATGAGGAGGATGTTGTAGTTGACTAGTAGTTTATGTTTGTCAGTTTGTTTGTTCTTGCAGCTTTTCATTTGCTTAATGTAATTTGTATATGTTGTGATAGTGTATCTGTTCGTATAACTTTGAACTGTAGCTTTTTACACTTTCCGATGGTGCATTTATTTGTATATCTCTGGGGCTTGTAAACTTCTATACTTTCTGATAGTACATTGTTTTCACATTACATCCTCGAAATATCTTTTTATCTGTTATTTTAAAATATAATCATAGATTGTAAAACTAGTTAAGAGTTGCCAAAAATTTTGGAGTTAAACAATATAAACCTATTTTGGGTTGAGTTGTCAGATATGAATAAAAAATCATAAACTAGGGATGCACAACTAATCTTAAGTTGTTAATTGTAACAATTGCTCAGTGACCATAACTTGTGACAGAATAGTATGAAATAAATTTACCAAGAATTTTTGGCATACTTAGGTTGTTTGTCAAAACTTCTACTTAATGACTGTAAGCAATTATAACAGAGGTTGAATTGAGTCTCCATAGGACTGATTAAACCCATAATAAGGTGCTAAAAATATTATTTATTTCTTGATTATGAGGTGTTTATTGAGATGGATCATACTTTTTTTCTTGGAAATATGATTGTGACCATATTCATAAATGGTGTGAGCAACTTTTAGTTGTTGTTTTCGAATTATTGCCCTTGACGGGACGGGATAGGCGGGGACACTAAATATTTTTGGAGAATGAAATCATAATTATATTCAAAGTCATATGTATAGAGCATAAAAGTTTATTGCACGGATGACCTTACTCGATGATCTTGAGATTCGAAGGAAAAGTAACCAATGGAGATATTTCAAGGTCTTACTCTTTTATTGAAAGAGTGAGCACCCTCTGGTTGTATGAAGTGGCTTTGAGAATGGCTACTTCGCGGTTTCTTGGAAGAAGATCCAAATTCTGTCAAAATTTCTTGTCATTTGGATCAAAATTAAAATCTTAAACCTGGAGGCAGGAGATTTCAATATAACCTGGAATAACTGCTATTGTGTGAAACCTCATGTTGAATGATGTTTTCCTAGTTGGATTACGTGATATGGAGCAATAAGTGTAAAGAACACTAGGGAGCTCTTTAACACATTGCCCTCAACTTTTTCGAAACGAGCTTTTATCCCCTTGAGTATGATACGGTTGGTGACTTCAGTTTGCCCATTATTCTGAGGATAGGCTACAACTGTTTGTAGTAATTGGATGTGGAGGTCCTTACAGAAAGATTTAAAGAACTTCCTAGTGAATTGAGTCATATTGTTAATGATGATTTTAGCACGAATACTAGTGACAAATGATCTTCTTCCACACAAATTATATTATATTTGCCTCTGTAATCTTAGTTACAAGATTAGTCTCTACTCACTCAATGAAGTAATCAACAACTAAGATCACAAACTTTCATTACCTTGTGTCTATAAGAAAAAGTCCCATAATGTCAATCCCCCGCTGAACGAACGACCAGAGGCTTTGAAGAGATGTGAGTGTAAACATGTGAGGCGGGAATAAAACTAGTAACTTTCACACTTCTTGAAATTTAATGCATCTAAATTCATAGTAGCCAATAATATCCTTACCTTATTGATATGTATTTTAGCATGTTTAATTTACTATACTTTTTATATTTTTTTTATGAATGAAATTATACTTTTAAAGAATGTATTTTTATGTTTTTTGTTGCAGGAATAATAGGAAGAACAATTCAAGTGAATTGGAGCGGAACAAGGCAATTGAAGCAATATTGAGTGCAGCAGGTGGCACATAAGCACCAGAACCACGCCAGGTAACAGAGAAGGCAGTGCCTAGGAACCACTTTCTGGCGCCTAGGTGCCAAAACTGTCCGTAGCAGTTTTTTCTAGGAGTTATTTAACTGTTCAGGACAATGAAAAGATAGATTTACTGCCATTTGAAGACTTGGGGACGAAGTTCCAAGGTCTGGAACTCCCCGAGGACTTCAGGAAATCCATATTAGGAGTAGGATTCCACTAATATAGAGAGATTTGTACGGGAACTTGAGAGCATTTGTAAGGGATTGTATGAAAAATTGCAAGGAGCACTAGAGAACTTCAGTGGAAGGATCTCAGAAAGATTAAAGCTCATACATTGTAATCTAGTAAACATGTATTTAATGAACTTGTTCTTTGAATTAGAGATCGTTTGATTGCCTTGTGATCCAGTACAACACATATTTAGTTTAATTGCTTTGTTTCATGAAGTTTTCTATTGAATTTATCATGCATTGTGAGTAGAAACCATGTGCTTTTCTTTTGTAATGATTTGGTAGTAAGTGTAGAGTGTTGAAATTTAAGAATAAATCTTAATTTTATATGTGATGAATGTTCTCCTAGACTTAATTTACATATCTTACTTGTCATAAGATTTGTTAAAACTTGTTGTGACCCATCTGATTTGGTCGTGAGCGGTGGCAAATCAACGAGAATGTTTACATTGTCCATTTAACTATGAAATAAAGTAGTTTGGTGGCTATGAAAATTTAGGGAGAAGTATTTTGGGAGGTTCATATTAGAGTTTTATGGGTGACAGGCGGGGCATACAGTTATGGGGAGCCTATATGTGGCACCAACTGGCACCGTTGCCAAATGCAAATAACTAATTAGTGAACTAATCATATCTATAACTTAGGAGAGGGTAGATAGACATATGCTCCTTTTGTCATTACTTTATTTACATTCTTAAACTTCAAACCTACATTAATTATTCACAAGAGAAAAATACTTTTTATCAATCTTAAATTCCACCATTTGATTGCTCTACATAAGTTTTAACATAGGTTTAAAATTGTAACTTAGGAGTAGTGATAGCAAAACCACCTTTATCTACACTCCAAACTAGGTCCTTATAATAGTTGACTAGAACTTCCCCTAAAGTGATCGTCTTCCGTGGTTCCCTGTGGGATCGATACTCAAAACTAAAGAAAGTCCTACATTACTTGAACAATACGTGCACTTGTGTTAATCTAGTGTCTAGTGATAAACCGTGGAAAATTAAAATATTAAATTTATAAAATATATTTTAAAAAATTAAACTATTTAAATCTTAAATCACTAGGTATACTGTAGAGATCGGTCACTCATTATCTTGAGGGTGAGGGATCTCCCTTCCATGTGTTCAATGCCTATTTCGGAGTGTTCTTCTCACAACATGTAATCATCATCAATTATAGAAAGACGCTTGAGGTATGCCATAGTGAATGCCCTATTGTAAAGTTCATCGTTAATGATGGTGAAATTTATTTCTTATCTCCGTAGGGCTTCATTCATGTCTTTGGGAAGTGTTTTGTTTTGAAGGAAGTGAATGATAGGATCCAACCATGAAGGTTCATTCATTAACTCAATAGATTTTATCTCTCAAGGGCTTGAAATATTAAAAAAATATAGATTCTCAATACATCTCCTTTTGTATGAATCACCAGTTATTGTGTTGGCTGAGTTGGAGAGGGCATCAAATTGAGAAATCTACTCTTGAAGCATATGAATTATCAAAATAATTTGAAAATGAACAAAGAGTGACTTCACAAGACAAGATGTTGTTCCAGTTGAGGATTATGAATAATAAATTTTCATCCACCAAAGAGGTTATTATCTGGGAATCAATATATATGATCATACCATAAATCTCACAATCGATAGTGAGCCTTAATCTAATGACGAGGAATTGTACTCAGTGACATTATTTGCTTCAAGAAATTTCATTTGAAACCCATAGTCCAAAATATCTCGTTTAGGAGAAATCAACAGAACACCAATATCAGTTCTAAAATTCTGTGTCATAAATGAGACTTTGATAGAAACATGATTGGCTCAATAAGGGTATGAATTATATATTCTACTAGAAATTTAGAAAGCACTTGTGATTTGATATTAGGCCTCAATAATAAGTGCATATCAAACTCTCCTAATTTAAAAGATTTCATTAGCCTTCTCGATGCCTCCATCTTATGCAAGATAGCCCTTAAAGAGAGGCACTTGTAGACAATAATAGTATAAGCTTGAAAATATAGACATAATTTTTTGTGACAATAATATTAGTGCCAGGAAAATTTTTATCAGTTGGTGGATAATGACGTTCCATTTAGGAAAAAAAATTTGCTAATGTAGCAACCCAGGCATTAAACCTTTTGCTCCTTCCTAATCAAGATTGAACTTAGTACGTATTGAGATATCACAAGATATAGATATGATGCCTTGTCTTGTATTATTTTAATAATAGAGGATGTAAAGCCATGTAGGTTTTGTGCTTATCATAGGTAACTTAACATTTTTCTGTCCACTAAAATCCAGTATTTTGAATGCCTTTCAATATCTTGAAGAAAAGAAGACATTTCTCTTGATCTTTTCAAAAAGTGCGGTAGAGTGGTTATCCTTACAGTTAATTTTTACGTCTCTTTTAGCTTATGGACAACATCATCTCCTTGAGGGGCTTAATCTTTATAGGATTAGCCTAGAATTTATGGTGACTCACCATGAATCTGAGGAACTTTCCAAACGTGACTCCGAAGGCATACTTGAGGCATATGTTATATTCCTGAAGAAGACAAAAATATTTTTCTAAGTCGGAAATATGTTGAGAATTTTCCAACCTTTTGAATATCATGTCATCAATTATACATCTATAAAATGTCTGATGAGATCTTTGAATACCTTGATCATTAAATTTTGATAAGTCACACCAACATTCTTTAGTCTGAAAGGCATAACTTTGTAGCAATACCTTCTCAAGGGAATTCATCTTTTTCTTTGTATAAAGATCCATAAAATTAAGCATTTGATGTTTAGAGGTAGCGTCCACCGACTGATCTATTCTAGACAAAAAAAAATATCTTTTGGATAAGCTTTATTCATATCAATATAGTTGACACATATTCTTCATGCTTTAGATTTCTTTTTCATCATAACGACATTTGTGAGTTAGATGGGATGATGTGCCTCCCATATAAAATTTGTTTGGAGAAGCTTGCCAACCTCTTTTTCTATCACTTGTTGACATTAGGACATAAAATTTTGCTTCTTTTGGACTATTGACTTATACTTGGGGCCGATCTTTAAAGACTACACAGTTATTTCAAGATCAACCCCGACCATGTCTATCGAACTCAACACAAACACGTCTTGACTTTTACATAGTACATCACATACTCCAAATTTTGCCCACTAGAAAGCGAAGATTCAAGCTACATTATCTTTAAGGGGCGTTTATTTGACAAGGAAGCACATGTCAAATAATCAACTAGCTTCACTCACTAGGATATATCCCCATCTTAGAGATCAATGCTCTTAATATTGAGTCTTTGATAGACACGGTTAAACTTGCCTGAGGTAGCACGATCGTGCTACTTTCTAAGCCTCCTGTAAATGCCAATTATGGATGGTGTTTGGAACTTCATTTTAAGATGTGATATTGAAATCACAATCATAAAAATTGATTGAAAATTTCTTTCAAAGATGACATTATATGTCAATTCCAACTTTAGTACAAGAAATAAGATCATATGTCGTATGAAAGGGGAACACTCCCAGTGTAACAGAGAGAGTTATTGTCCTTTAGACATTCACAAGTTGATTATTAAAGCTATACAAAGTCTAAATATAGGTTGCAAACCCATACCTAGGAAAGTTGAGTTGAACAGAATAGCAGCTAAACTCTCCCCTTTGACTAGGATTCTCTTAACATTATAACAAGGGTGACCAATCCTAGTACTTATAACAAGAGGATCTTGGTGAGGGGCTTGGACCCATTCAAGCTCAGATTAATCAAATTTGTTGGAGTGGCTGACATGAGATTTCTTGGATAAAGGCTCCTCAGAGGCAAACGATATTTGAAATTTTTCCTAATGGTCTGACGACTCTCACATTGTTACTTATGGTCTTCTTGCCCCCTAGTAAGGGCATTATTAGTTTGCATGATCTTACTTTGAATGAATTAGCCCTAGTTCCCTTGCCAAATTTGTGTTTGATCTCCTCCTTGACTTGAAAATATACTTCAGCATTGTGACCATGACTTTGATAGAAGTGGTAGTATTATTCTTGATTTTTTACATTTGGCTTCAATAGAGGAGAGTTTCTTATCTTGAATCATCATCAAAATACAGACATGTGAAGTGTTAAGCGCTGCATACTCCTTATCAATATGATATTTACATCATCATGGTCGAAGGGGAAAATTAGAGTTATCTCATGGTTCAAACTTCTTTCGTTGAGATGACTCGGTAGTGTATACAGAATTCTTTTTATGATTTCTTATTTGCGGCTTAAATGTCATATAAATAAGAGAGAAGCCCACCTAATGACTACCATATACAACTCTATTTTTTTGTTTTTATATATCCGATGTGTCATCAACAATTTTTTATTTTTAAACACAAATCTCAAACCATTTTAAGTAAGAAACATTGAGGATTCAAATTCACGATCAACAAATCCTAATTTTAACAAGTTTATACTCAAGCTAAGCATCTCGATAAGAATAACCTAATGACATTGAGAGTGATCTAATTAAATTCTAGATAAGTCCAGATTAAACACGTGAAGTGTTATAATGAAGTTTATAGTGCATCAATTGGGAGACCAAATAATCTCAAATTTTTACAAGTTGGTATTGAAATTGAGCATCTCGACGAGAGAAATCCAATGGGTCCAAGATCATTCAATTCTGCTGTTATTAATACACTTACATATTGAAAAAACTACAAGTAATCTTGGGAATTAATGTGGATTGTCCCATAGAGTGTTTATGGAGATTGTTAAAGTTTATCAAAATGACTATAAAAAACTATGAATAAGCCCCCGCTCTTCACGTGAAAAGGGGGGGAAAAGATAAGAGTGAGCTGATATTGAAAGCTTAACTCATAAAGTCTCAATGGTTGTCCCTGATCACCAGAGATCGTGACCGACTACTAGAGCTCACCATTGATTACTAATGGTCGCCATCAACCACCAGATTGTCAACCAACAACCATTGCTGAACATCACTAACTATGAATTTTATCACCCAACTAAAACTATTATAGACTTGTGTAATTATGACTTTTGTAGCCAACTACGACTATTATATAGCCTTCAACTATGATTTTGACTGCTCCACTATGACTATCATAGCCATCAATTACTATTTCTATAGTAAACTATAACTTTTATGGGCAACTACGATCATTATAGCCCCCCACAAAAATTATAATTATACTACAAGAGTTAAGAATCTCGACTTCCTATGTAGGGTGATTTCAAAGCATTTACTATTTTAACATAACCTACTAATCTCATCTTCCCTAGTTTATGTGAATAGTCGACTTCTGCACTTTTGATTGCATGATAAGTTATTTTAACTAGGCTAAGACCCGTAGTTTTTCCTTTTCCTGTATTTTCAACTTAAAAAATTATGGTTTCTCATCCCATGATTTTCTTTTATTCGTGTGCGTTAGATATTCATGCAATGTTAAGAAGTTATGAAACTACTATCGTGAATTTCTAGCACATAATAATATCCAACCCTCATATATATATATATATATATATATATATATATATATATATATATATATATATATATATATATATGCATGAAATTATAATTTTAAAAAGTAAGACTTAGGTGTTACAAATGTAAATACGTAGAAATTCGGTGGTATGTATGTAAATGCCTAAATGAAATAAGTTTATAAAATTAATTGAAATAGAAATTTTAAAAAATTTGAGCTGATTTGCACTGAAAATTATTGCATATTAATATTTTTTAAAGTGTACTGTATAATAATTTCTTTTTAAAATGAACCGGTTCACAGATAGGCAAGTTGAGTCGGAACTCGGTTTTGGTTATTTTTTGGAACACGAGTCGGAATTAGTTGAAGCTTAACTTATTAGCTGGCGGAGCTCACAGTTGCCAATCATTTGGTGACTGGGCTAAAACCACCTCATTAGTTGGTTTTAGTGAATTTTACGCCTTGGGAAAAAAAAGAAATAATAATAATAATAAATTCAGAATAAAACTGTAATTGTTTCAAATTAAAATAAAAAAGTTCTAATTTGATTTATGCCATAATAAAATAATATACAATTTTTTATTATAAATTTTAATAATTTATTTACCATTAGATTTTCTAAAATTTTAATTATTTAATAGTTTGATGATATAAGAGAGATAATTTGTCTTTATATATTTAAATTTGTCCAATTTATTTTCTTCATCTTGATGGCATTAAGTATTTTGAACTATTTTATACATCCTAAAGTAGTTTTTCTAAGCTACCAAGAAAACTCACATGTAAATGTTCCTTTAGATCAGGCATTTCTTAGAATGTAAATATTATCATGCACGTAGAGCTTATAGCTGACATATCTTACTAGCCAACCACGTTCATCAAAATGATAGCTACAAGAATTACTTTTAAAGAGGACCTAACGAGTTTCTCCCCTGAGCTCGCCTTACTTATTTTGCTCTTTCGCTGAGCTCGCTTGTACACATCGTGCTTCTCAGTTGAACTCGCCTATATACATCAAGCTTGTCTATAGAGCTCGCTTGCATTTATCAAGCTTCACCACCAAGTTCATTTACCAATCCTTCAAGGTTACACGAACGATAGATGTAATGAACTCTAACTCATCATTGTCTACACTTATTTACGAGCCGCCAACCCAGATAGGCTTCATACAGTGTGGCCTATAATATAACATTTCTTTATTTCTTTTCTTACAAAGGTAAGGACAGCTTATAAGGCATATAAACAGAAGAGTCTTTACAGACTCTCTCGATGAGGGAAAAGAAAAAGCATGGTGCATTAGGAGTAACACATAAAAGTGGTAACTATAGAAAAAAGCTACGCGAACGATTAATGGAGATAGAAAGGAGATCAACAACCTAAAAGGATAGCATATCAATGTCGATTTATAAACAAGTAAATTTCAATCAAACGAATATCTCATTTACAACCTCTATAATTGTGTAATTTGGTTTCCATTCAATGTCCAATCGTCAAAATTTTACGGCTTATTCAAGCCGCGTATAATGAATCCATCCAAACTTCAACGAATCAGCGGCCTTACACCCTTTTTAAAATTTATACTTTTATGAACAAAATTTATTTAAGATATTAAAATAATTGGGTATGTTTTTAACTAAGTGTAATATGAATTCTATAAGTATTCTATTAATTTTAAATTAAAATTAATATAATTTATTTCAGTTAAAATATTTGTTGATGTAATCTAATAATGTTAGAACCATATTATGCATAAATCTAAAAATATCATTTTTATTAAGATGTAGCCTATTTTTTCAAACAGATTCATAAGATATTATATATCTAAAGCTTTAATTTTAAATACTAAATGTATAAATATATAAGAATTATACCATATGGATATAAATCTTTTTTTTTCAATATTGTGTGAAAAAATTAGAAATTCAATTTTAATACTTATTCATGTAAAATTCAATACATATATTTACTTTTATAAAATGAATTACATATTTCCATACATATATTTTGTTGTTATCAACACACACACACACACACACACACACATATATATATATATATATATATATATATATATATATATATATATATATATATATATATATATATATATATATATATAATTAATTAATTAATATTTAATGGACTCTATCTCTCTCTCCTTTAAAGAACGGGCCCATGACGACAGACGAAATTGGAAAATCTTCATTAATTTTTAGATTTCAGCTGACAGCGTTTGAATGGAAGCCCCGTCGCCCCCACCTTATCTTCCTCTCTCCCGCCCCCTCAGTTGCGCTGCTCTCGCCCATCTATTTCGAGCTTTTAGGTCTTTGCTTGTATCCTCTCTCTCCATGATATTTAATGCAAGCACCCACTTGTTGATTCATCGTCTCAAGTCTCTAGTTTATCCAACCTTCAAAAACCAGATTTCAAAATCCGATTTTGTTTTCATTTTTCAATACCTGGATCTCAGACTCGAAGACACTGGCCGTGATGGCAAACACAGATTTGTCTCCTGATATGGATATGAGATCCCATGGCTCGGTAATGACTGTGAAGATCAGCGGAAAGGTCCTGACAGCTGCAGTCATATTTCTCTTTCTATTTGTGATCTTCGCTATCTTCCTTTATTTCTATTTGAAGGACCATTGGGTGCGAAGATTCGCCGCCCAAAGCCGGACCCAATTCATCATCACCACAGCTGTTGACGCCCCAATTCCCAGACAAGTTCTTACCAGAGACGTTCTTCGCTCTCTTCCATCCACTGAATTTAAGCGATGCGATTTCAAGGACGGGATTGAATGCTCTGTTTGTCTCTGCGAGCTCTCCGATGGAGAGAAGTTTCGGTTGCTTCCAAAATGTAACCATGGCTTCCACCTTGATTGCATTGATATGTGGTTGCATTCTCACTTTACGTGTCCCGTTTGTCGGAGCCCAGTAGGCCCAGTGGCTGCCGGAGAAGGTGAAGTTTTCCCGGTGATGGCGCCCGGACAACCCTGGTCGGAATCCCCTGCTTTGCCAACCAATATGCTGTTTTGGAGAAATAATGGTAGATTTAACACTAGGGGGTTGTCGCTTCAGTCGGAGAGGAGTCTAGTGATAAGCATACCGAATCGATTTGCTGATGAGTCGCCCAATCCGATGTCGATAGCGGGAACGAGCAGGTGTTCTGGGGAGAACTTGACATCGCCGGTGGAGGATATGAGATCACCCGGAACGTCAAAGTTTGGATCTTTAAGAAGGATTTTGAGCAGGGGAAAGAGGAGTAGTGGTTCTTGTTGCAGCAGCCCTGTTGAAGGTGATATTGAGCAAGGACTGGGGAGATGTGGAGTAGCAAGGGAAGAGGGAAGCTCCAATATTTCTGTAACTCTTAACAGCACTTAATTCAGTTGCTTCTTTTCCGTGGCCATAGCCAAGGCTTGGAACGCTTATTCCATACGGAGAACGCACGCATCCGCACGCATCTCCTCCTAATACCCATCCAGTACCCTCCAATACCCACCAATACTCACCTAATAGCCAATACCCAACATCCAATACACATCCATACCCATCCATACCCATCCATACCCATCTATACTCATCTATACCCATCCAGTACCCATCCAGTACCCAAAAAATCCGCACCTAACGCTTCGTACGTGCTCCGGATGGAATAATTCGCCCAAGGCTTGAGTGTTAAGTTTGTAAGTTCGACTTGAGGTTTTAGGGTATTTCTAGCCGTTTAGCAGGGTAGATAACTTTTCTATGATTCATTAATGTGAAGAAACAAAATGCATAGAATTTTTTTTTTTTTTTTACATATGTACCTTCTAATATTCATCTTTATATATTTTGATGATATTTTTTTTAGTTGAAGGAGACAAATGCTCCATACGCGTTGCATAAGCAAAGTAAAAATAAAAAACTAGGAAAGATGTTCTATCTAACACACACAAACAACTCACACAAAAAATAAGAATCTAAGGCTCTCTTTCCTAAAAAAGACAAAATACAACTCACACGACACACACAAACAACCCAAAAAATCACAAATCAGATAAAACAACATTTAAAAGCTCCCAAGGAATAAGATTTGAGATCCATACACTATTAGTAAGTAATCCAAATTTAGCCGTCATATGAGCCGCTTTATTGACATTCCTTCTAAGTATGAGGCACATTTAATGAAAAGTTTCTTCGAAAGTTTTAAAATCTTCTTCAAATGAATAGAGATAGTCCAATGAGGATTAATTTACAGCATACAGCTTTTCCAAATAATCAGAGAATCCGTCTCAAGCCCTACAAAATTCCAGCCCGTTCGTTTAGCAAGTTGTAAACCAAAAAACACAGCATCAGCTTCTGCAATAAGAGGAGACAGAGACACAGCTCTAGTTGTAAACCAATACAAAACGAAGACTCGAAAAATCTCTAACAATACCTCCAACACTAGCAAGCATTAGTATTCCAAGAACCATCAACATTAATCTTAATAAAAGGAATACTTGGGTTTCGATCATTTAGTATTCGAAAGACAGGCTTGAGGACAATGAACATTAAAACCAAGATTAATAAGCAATTTATTAAGTTTAGTAGAATTCTTCTTATTAAGACTAAGAAGATTAAGTCCCTTAAAAATATAACCGCAAATTAATTTAACCGTAACCCCCACAGAAGGAATCATACTAGTATATCTAAAGTTATTTCTTGAAACCCAAATGAACCAGGAAATAACAGCAGGCAGAGAAGCAAAAAAATCCACCCCTAAAGCCTTCCAAACAGAAAACATATCAGAAATATTAGCATAATTAAACTTTAGATGATCTAACTTCAACATACTAAGACACTGACTCCAAACAGCAATAGTAAAAGAGCAATTAACAAAAAGATGATTAAGAGATTCCTCTTGATAATGACAAAAGGCGCAGCATGAAGCCAATCTTAAACCTTTCATTTTAAAAATGTCATCAGTAGGAATAAGAGAATTTAAAATTCCCCAAATAAAGAAAGACATAGACGGTTTAAGCCACGGATTCCAAATCCACTGCAGATTCAACCCATGAGAGTAAGAAAGAGATTTAGCAAAACTTTTGGTACATGAATCCCCCATATTACCTTTAATCCTAGGCACATCCTGCTGATCAACATTAATAGGCATAGAATAAATGAAATGAGCATCCAAATGATTCACATGATGTTTCAGTTTATGTAAATTCCAATGATTGTCCTGCCAGAAATCCTGAACTTTAATATTAATATCAGCAGGACCACCATAAGAATTATTCAGATGACCAAAACCTAACCAATCATCAAACCAGAAAGAACATCACCTTTACCAATGTCCCAGTAAAGAAAAGCTTCAGCACTGTTAGCCACATTCAACATTTCTTTCCAAACAAAAGAATCAGAATTCTTAGCAGTAATAGTAAGAGGATGATTAAGACCACAATACTTAGCCTTCATAAAATCAGCCCATAAGGAGTTATTCTGCCTAAATCTGAACCATAATTTCATATAATTAAGCTTAATGGAATCAGATAATTTTCTGAAACCTAACCCATCAGCATCCGTAGGCTTACATAATTTATCCTAACTTCTCCAATGGATATTAGAGTGAGACTTGCCATCCCAAAGAAACTTGCTAAAAAGAGCTTCAATCCTTTTGATAATGATACCCGGCATATGCATAATTTGAGAAGTATAGAGAGGTAAAGAAGTAAGAATGCTTTTAATAATGGTAATTTTGCCGCCAAAAGAGATGAAACAATTTTCCCAAGAAAAATCCTCTTCTTAATCTTATCAATAAGATTGAGAAACATGTTACTTCTAGTTCTACCTTTGGTAAGGTTGAAACCCAAGTAACAAAGAGAGAGCAAATCTCTATTGCAATTAGTAAATTCAGAAATCCAATGCTTCTTAGGAACATAAATACTTTTGGCACAATAAAAGAAAGACTTGGAAGTATTGAAACATAAACCAGAAACCTTCTTAAAAAACAAAATCAAATCCCAAATCTTTTTAATAGATCATTTATTAGCATTAGTGAATATGATTATATCATCAGCAAAACAAAGGTGACTAATGTTAATATTACCTTTATGATAATAGTTTAAGGAAGGATAAGAAATATAAAGGTTATTTAAACTTCTTGAAAAGTAATCTAAAGCAATGATAAAGAGATAAGGAGATAAAGGGTTCCCTTGCTTAAGACCCTTAGAAGCTTGGAAGAAACCATGCTTATTACCATTGATAATAAGAGAATAATAATTACCCTTGAGAATATTAAGAATGAGTTGACAAAACTTCTGATTAAACCCAATAGCAGCAAGAACATCCAAAATGAATTCCCAACTAATATTATCAAAAGCTCTTTGAATATCCATTTTAAAAAAAATATTACCATCCCTCTTTTTTAAATCAATATCCAAGAGAAGCTCTTGAACAATAAGGGCATTATCACAAATATTTCTCCCTTTCAAAAAAGCAGACTGATTATTACTAATAATCTTGTTAATAATAGAATGTAACCTATTCACAATAATCTTAGAAATAACTTTAGAAAGTACAGAATTCGGACTTATAGGTCCGAAATTATCCCAACTACTAGCATTAGCCTTCTTAGGAATTAAAACAATATTAGAAGTTTTAAAGTAAGTAGGAAGGTCTTTACCTCTAAATAAGTCCTGAATGGTATCAGTAACATCTTTATGAATGATTTCCCAACAATTCTGATAAAATTCAGCACTAAAACCATCCGGTCCAGCAACCTTACCAATTTCCATCTGATCAAAAGTCTCTTTGATTTCAATAGAACTAGGAATAGCTGTAAGCAAATTATTATCAATAACAGGAACATTATTATAAAAGTTAGAATCAATATGGCTCAAAGCCACCTCTTTCTTAGTAAAGACATTAACACCATCATTTATAATATCAATCTAGTTAGTAAGGATATTACCATCAGCAGTAGTGATTTTAGAAATCCAATTCACCTGTTTCCTACTGTTAATACAAACATGAAAAAATCTAGAATTTCTATCACCATTCAAAAAATTAATCTTAGAAGCTTTTTGAGCATAAAAATGCTCCTCTAAGGATATGGCGTCATTCAAATTCTGCTGCCCTTTAATCAGCAGCTCCAGTTCAATCTTATTATTAACATAATCATTCTCAAGCAGAGAAACCTCAGCCTCAGCATTCTCAACCTTCCTATGAATGTTACCAAAAACATTCCAGTTCCAAAAATTAAGAGCCTTAGCAAAATTTTTGTGTAACTTCCAAAACTTAATACCCGAAGGACAATTCATCTCAGCTTTCCAATTGTCTTTAAGAAATTGGAAATAAGAAGAATGTTGTAACCACATACTATAGAATCTGAAAGAGTAATTACTCACAGTGTTACTAACATTGACTTTAAGAATAAGGGGAGCATGATCAGAGGCATAAATGGACATATGATAAACCTTATACAAAGCAAAAGTATTAATCCAATTAGTGATAGCAACAAATCTATCAAGACGCTAAAAAACATTACCTCTATGCCTTAAATGTAAAGAGAAAAGAAACATTATTAAAATCAATCCTTAAATGAAGAAATTGTTGCTGATTAATAAGAATATCAATCTTCAAGCAATCCTTCCATAAAAACCAAATTTTATTATTGACATTAACAAAATAATTAAAATTCCCCAATTTTCTAATATATTTATCATTATTCTCCATAGCAACCAACGGTTCTAACAAACCAAAAAAAATTTAATTTAAAAGTATGAATAAAGTTTTTAAGTCTATCAGAAGCACTACCATGAACATTCCAAACCATAGTATTAAAATTCATCATTAATAACCTTATCAGACTTAGAATTCGAATAAAAACCCTTATTCGTAGCAGCACAATTTTTACACCTAGCAACAAAGATATTATTTTCAGGGTAAAGATAATTAGAATCACGATTACATCTGACCTTTCTCTTTTTAGAAGAATGGTGAATAGTCCATCCTTCTTCCAGTTCAATATGGGTAAGTGCAGCTTTCTCCTCTCCCACAACACCAGAATGTATAACCAGCTGTTTCTCAAAATTTGATAAATCATCAACATCAGAAGTATTTTGCAACCCATCCTTATGAGGAATAATGGCCAAAACAGAATGTTCCTTTTCAACAACCTACTTACTAAGAAAATCAGTACTAGCAACCAAATTATCATGAATAACTTGATTATTAACTTCAACAATCATGTCATTATTAGCCGAAGAATCAAAAATATCTTGCATAACATGATTATTAACTTCAGGAATCATTTTATTAATAATATCAAAATCAATAATATTATGCGGTAAAACAGAATTATCATCATTATTCTCATTCCTAAAAATCACGTTATTACTAGTATCCATATTTAGCAGAGAATTAAAAACCTTAGTAACAGGCACAGAATGTTGTAAGATAGCACTACTATAAATCTTAGGATTAAGATCAAGATTATCAATATTGGAACTAACTTGTCTCTCTTGCCGATTTTTGGAAACATGTATATCGGGCACTTGAATATTCTTGATTTTTTTCAATTCCGGATGGGCATGAAAGCAATGAGAAAGAAGGTGACCAAAAATTTTGCAATGAGAACAATAATGTGGCACAAATTTAGCTTCAATTTTCTGCCAATAACCTATATTAGCATCTTCCAGCCAAATGCAATCAGGTAAACTCAAAGTAGCGTCCCTTTCCACCAAAATCCTAGCTAAATCAGGCTTAGAATTATCCGTAGTAGCAGCATCAATTTTTAAGGGTTTGCCAAAAATCTCACCCATTGAGTAAAGAACATGGTGATTAAAGAATTGAAGTTTTAAACCAGGAACACGAATCCAAATTGGCACAATAGGAGATTCTTCAGAATGATTGAAATTAGGATTCCATTTAAGAAGTTTCATATAAAACTTCTCAATGATTAAAACCTTTTTGGCAAATAAAGAAGCGTAATCTTCTTCCATTTGCAGTTTAATCATCAAATTCCTATTATCAATCAACCCCAACTTCCAACCACCAACCAAATGCAAATCAAAAAAGAATTTACGAATAATATCAAATTTAGGGCGCCCGAAAGAAAACTTACCAATCAATGTAAATCGTAAAGGCTCCATTAGAATTTCAGTGTCTTCTTTAGTAAAGAAAAGGGCAGGTTTACCGTTTTTCCGAGAAGCTTTCTTAAGAAAGCCATTAGCATCACAATCCCTTAATTTCTCATGAAAATCGGATGGAAAAATGAACTCACCCATACCAACAGATTTATCTCCAGTGTTGACAGATTTACCTGCCACCGCCTCTTTGTAAGATATCACCATAGCAATCAAAAGGGAAGCCCGATTAAGAAAATTAAGTCAAATCCTCAGAACAAACAAAGATATAAGGAGAAAACCCTAAACTACTCGCAGGCACCAAGAAAGCTTCAAGAAAGATATAAGAGAGATAAATATAAATAATTTGTTGATATAAGAGAGATAAATATAAGAAACAAAATGCATATAAATAGTTTGATGATATAAGAGAGATAATTTATCTTTATATATTTAAATTTGTCCAATTTATTTTCTTCATCTTGATGGCATTAAGTACTTTGAACTATTTTGATACATCCTAAAAGTGGTTTTTCTAAACTACCAATAAAACCTAAATGTAAATGTGCCTTCTAGGCATATTAGATCACGCAATTTTTAGATTGAAATATTATCATGCACGTAGAGCCTATAGCTGACATATCTTATTAGCCAACCACGTCCATCAAAATAATAGCTACAATGATACTTTAAAGAGGACCTAGCAAGTTCCTCCGCTGAGCTCGCCCTTACTTATTTTGCCCTTTCGCTGAGCTCGCTTGTACACATCATGCTTCTCAATTGAGCTCACCTATATACATCAAGCTTGTCTGTAGAGCTCGCTCGCTTGCATTTATCAAGCTTCACCACCGAGCTCATTTACCAGACTCTCTCGGTGAGGGAAAAGAAAAAGCAAGTGGCATTAGGAGTGACACATAAAAGTGGGAACTTTATTCCTTTCCACCTCCTTTGCTCAACTAAAAATAACAAGTTATAATATTTGTAAATGTTAAAAATGATCAGTAAATAATTAAATAAACCTATTGAAATCGTATTTGATTTGCAAACAAATCCTTCTTCAATGATCATACCAGTTTCATTTTATTAGAAATATTCTTTCAAAAGAATTCTCTCTCAAGCTTCGAAGGATTAATGGAGATAGAAAGGAGATCTACAGCCTAAGAAGATATCATATCAATGCTGATGTATAAACAAGTACATTTCTATCAAACCAATATCTCATTTACAACCTCCATAATTGTGTAATTAGGTTTCTGTCCATGTCAAATCGTCAAAATTTTACGGCTTATTCACGGCGGCCTTACACCCTTTTTAAAATTTATACTATTATGATATAAGTTGACTACTAAAAGGATATATATTATAAAGCAGTAATATTTTTTAAAATATTTAAATGACAAATTTTAAATAAGGCTGTCAAAACGGCTCGTTGTTCGCGAATAGCTCGTGTTCGGCTCGTTAAGAAGCTCGTGTTTGACTCGTTCGCTAAGTAAATAAACCTTAATGAGCCGAACACGAACGAACCCGAACACGAACAAAGATTTGTTCGTTCGTGTTCGGCTCTTTTTGGCTCGAAATACTATTCCTCAATTATATATATATATATATATATATATATATATATATATATATATATATATATAGGTAAATGAGACTCATGCTCCCTACGCGTTAATACTAAAATAAAAAGTACAAAACGGGAAATAGGTCCCTAACTCACGCACCCTACAATCCCAAAAAGAGAAAAAAGGATGGTCCTATTTCCAAAAAATAAAAATACAACTCAACACGACCCAACACAAACACTAAAAAACACAGCAATCAAGCATAATTATCTAAATATATAATAGGGACTAAGAAATCAGAAATAATACTAGACACAACAGGCTTCAAAAGATTAGCTCCAAGCTTAGAAATCTAGTCAGCAACTTTATTTCCTTCACGCAAAGTATGGCTCCAAACAATATTCATTCCAGAAATGAGATATCTGATTTTATTGACCTGCAATAAAACACTCCAATGACAGACTAAGGTTAAAATTACAAATTTGCCAAAGATATAAAGAATCCATTTCTATAACAATGTTATGCCACCGCTTCTTCTTTGCAATCATAATAGCAAAAATTAAAGCTTCGACTCTGCGAGTTAGAGGAGAACGAGTGATAAGAGGAGCAGCAAACCAAAATAAAGTTAATACATTCCAATCCCTACAAATCCCTCCAATACCAGCACTAGCAGGTTTCCAAGAACCATCCAAATTAATTTTAATAAAAGGAGGCAAAGGCTTAATCCAAGAAATATGCAAAAAATTTCTGCACGGCAGCTGTAGATTAATACCAAGAGAAGCAGCCATAGAATTAAACATTCTATTGTTGTTATGCCTAAAAGAATGAAAGGATAAACATTTAGATATATAAGAAATGATATGACCAATAATATGATTCCTATTAACAGGGATATCATCAAACTTAACCCTGTTCCGAAACACCCAAATAAACCAAATGATGATAGCAGGAATAACAGAAATAAAAGGGTGACCATGACGGCTCCAATCACGAAAAATATCGAAACGTAACTATAACCGGAAAAAGAATCAGATCGACCACACAAAGCAAAAATATAAGACCAGATATCTTTAATAATACTGCAATCACTGAATAAGTGAAGAACAGACTCCTCACAACTCCTACAGAAATAACACATAGACACAATTCTTAACCCCTTAAGCTTGAGGATATCATCAATAGGAACACAGTTGTGAAAAACACGCCAATTAAAAAAGAAATAGATGGCTTCAACCACTTATTCCATAACCGGGAAAGGTCATAACCCGGTGGAAAATATTCTAAAGAAGCAAAAGACTTAGTAATCGTCTCACCAATTTTACCTTTAATCTTAGGAATATCAGCCTTATAAGGTCGCACTGAGAATATTAGAAATAAAATCAACATCCTTAGCATTGATATTACTATGTAACAAATCCAAATTCCAGGTAGAGGAATTCCAGAAATCATTAACAGCAACATTTATATTATAAGGACCACCATAAAGATTGGCCAAAGGACCAAAAGAAGTCCAATCATCATACCAAAAGGAGATGTTACCATGCCCAATGTCCCAACATATTAAGCTTTCGGCCTGTTGCTTCACTTTAAGCATCTCCCTCCAAATGTAAGAATCGAAGGAGAAGAAGTAATAGAAAGAGGATGGTAAGAACCACGAGTATTTAGCATTAATAAGATTGGCCCAAATAGAGTTATTTTCTCTGAAATGAAACCACAGTTTCATATAATTATACTTAATAGAATCAACAATCTTGCAAAAGCCTAAACCTCCACAATTAGTAGGCTTACAAACTTTCTCCCAACTCTTCCAGTGCAAGCCTTTTCTCCCACAACCATCCCATAAGAAGCTATTAAACATAATTTCTAACCTCTTAATAATTGAAAGAGGCATATTCATAATAGATAAAGAGTAAAGAGGTAAAGAAGTAAGGATACTTCTAAGGAGAGTAATACGACCCCCAAAAGATAAAATTTTATTCTCCCAAGAATGAATCCTTTTCTTAATCTTATCTACTAAATCAGCAAACATAACAATCCTCTTGGACCTCTTGTCAAGAGTAAAACCAAGATATTTTAAAGGAAAACAAGCATGCTGACAATGAGTAAAATAATTAATCCAATGAAGCTTATCATGAGAAATAAACTTGGAACCATAAAAAAAACACTTAGAAGTATTAAAATGTAAACCGAAGCATTTTGAAAGTGAGCAATGAGATTCCAAATCTTTTTAATGGATCTCTTATTAGAATTAGTAAAGATAATAAGATCATCAAGCATAACAAATATGAGAAATGCTTAAATTAGCTTTATGTATATAGTGCGAAAGTAGGATAATCCTCATAAAGCTTATTGAGGCATTTAGAGAAATAATCAAAAGCCAAAATAAAAAGATAAGGAGATAAAGGGTCTCCCTGCTTGATACCTTTAGTAGCCATGAAATGACCATGAGCATTACCATTAATAATAAGAGAATAATAATTATTATTTAGAATTCTGTAAACAATATTACAGAATTCATTATTAAACCCATGAGCTTTCAAAACCTCCATAATAAACTCCCACCTAATAGAGTCAAAAGCCTTCTTAATATCCATTTTAAAAATAACATTACCATCTCTTTTCCTCCTATCAATATCTAAAAGCAGCTCTTGAACAGTAAGAGCATTATCACCAATAAATCTACCCTTAAGAAAGGCAGATTGATTAAGAGAAATCATGCTGCCTAAAATAGGCTGAAGCCTGTAAACCATAATTTTAGAAATAATTTTAGATATAACAGTATTAATGCTAATGGGTCTAAAAGAATCCCAATTATGCTTACCATTCTCCTTAGGAATTAAAATAATGCTAGAACATTTGAAAAATTTTGGCAAATCAATGCCCTTAAAAAATTCGAATGGTTTGGCAAACCTCAGAATTAATAGTATCCCAAACAGATTTGTAAAATTCCACAGAGAAACCATCGGGACCAGCAGCCCGGCCATCGTCCATAGAATCAAGCACAGATTTAATCTCAGCAGCAGTAGGAACAGAAGTAAGGTTAGAATGCTGCAAATTACGATAAGGCGGGAAAACGGATGTATCGATAGGGTCCAAATGACAATTATCACTAGAGAAAACGAAGTAAAATAATTAATGCCATCAGAGATGATACTACTCTCATTGAGAATGATACAACCGTTCGAATCTTTAATACTGGAAATAAAATTCAAATTCCTCCGAGTATTAATGCAAGCATGGAAATAGGCAGTATTTCTATCCCCATCAACATAATTAGATCTAGAAGCTCTTTGGGCATAAAAACACTCCTCAATATTAATAGCACTAGCTAAATCTTTCTGAGCCTGGACGAATAAATCAACAGAAATAAGATTTTGGTTATACAAAATCTTTAATTCCTTAACTCTGCAATCGAGCATCCAAAACATTCTTATTAATATTACCAAAAACGAGACCGATTCCGAGCTTTTTAAAACTCTAGCAAGGTGCTTATGAAGCAACCGAGTTTACAACCGAGGTCTACGAGTATAAAAGGCGGATGATTAACATCCCAATTATCTTTAATAAATTGAAAAAATTCGGGATGTTGAATCCACATGTTAAGGAAACAAAAATGATAAACTTTTTTATAAGATCTGTTATTAATCTTAAGAAGAATAGGAGTATGATCAGAACCAAGAAATGCAAGATGCTGAATGTCAAAACTACCAAACATATTACACCAACTAGAATTAGCCAAAAACCTATCTAAACGTTCAAAAACATCCCCACGATGCCAAGTATAAATACTTCCAAAAAAACCCAAATCAAAAAGCTCGGCATCCAAAAGAATATTGTTAAAATCATAAATTAATTTAAGATTAGGGGAAATACCACCTCTTTTTTCATTAACAGCAGCAATAACATTAAAGTCGCCTCCAACTAACCAAGGAACATCAAGAGGACCAATAGAAGTTAATAGCTTCCAAAGCTCAAGCCTATCATGCTTAGTACAGCCAGCATAAATAATAGAAAATTGAAAAGAAATATTATGATAAGTAATTAACACATGCAGCAGCTGACTATGATTGATAATCACATCAACCTTAATAAAGTCCTTCCAGATAAACCAAATTTTGTTATTAGAATTTGCAACATAATTAAAGTTGCCAATTCTCTTAACATATTTCAAATTATTACAGGAATTAACTAATGGCTCAAGAATCCCAAAGAAAGTAATATGATAAGTCCTAATCAAGTTTTTAAGCCTATTAGAAGCATCACACTTAGCAATGCCTCTAATATTCCAAATAAGAGTATTAAAATTCATTTTCAGATTCTTTCCTACCTCTAGTAATTCTAGAAGTAGAGGTAATTTCACAATAATCAGCATTATTCTTACCCGATAGATGATCAGAAACGGCCTTAGGGTTAACATAACTAAGTTCACGGCTTCCCTTAAATTTCTTCCTCCTAGAAGCCTTCTGCACCATCCAATCTCCCTCAAGTTCTGCCTTGTTGAGAGTAACTGATTCAGAGTCCATGTTATCTGCCACTGAATCATCAATTTTATCTTTACCTTTGTTATGTAGAGAAAGATCTACATTTTCAATAGCTTGTACAATAACGAGGTCAAACTGTAAATCAGAATCCATATTTTTCATCAAAGGAGCATGAGAATTATCATCCATAGTTTCTTTTTGCAAATTAACAGGTTGAGAAAAAACAACCATAGGTAAAGAATGAGAAGAAAGATGAGCAATATTATCATCAAGATTAGGATTCTGATTAGAATCGGTCGATGTAAAGATCTTATGGAATCGGTGTTATTAATATTGTTATTATTAGCAATAATAACAGGATTCTGATTTTGTTCCAAAAGATTCACATCAACAGCGGTCTTGGAAGGATTTTTAACATTCTTTATTTTTAAATGAGGATGCACGATATAACAATTATTAATAGTATGACCAAACATGCGACAGTTATTGCGAGTAAGGAGGTATATATTCCATCTCGACGATCGCCGGTATCCAGAACTGAAATCCTCTAACCAAATTGAATCAAAGAAAGGAGCAGTAACATCACGTTCGATCAAAACACGAGCATTTGAAAGACGATTATAGTTCACCGAAGCCATATCAATCTTCATAGGAGAACCATAAATCTTGCCTAAGGAATACAAAACTTTCTTGTTATAAAATTGCAGTTTCAAGCCTGGAAAACGAAACCAAATAGGGACAATTGGAGGTTCCTCCTTAGGATTGAAATCAACCGTCCATTTAAGAATTTTCATGTAAACCTTTTCAATTTGAATAAACTTTTTGAAAATAAATGAGTGTAATCACACTCATTATCCAATTTAATCATAAGATGTCTTCCATCTATTAAGCCAACATTCCATTTACCTAAAAGTTTTAGATCAGAAAAGTACATTCGAATAACTTCCATCTTTGGATGCGCATATGTGAATTTACCAATTAAAGTATATTTCAATGGCTCGGCAAGAAGAACAGTTTCGTCCTCGTTAAAAACTAGGGCTGGCTTACCGTTCTTCTTAGTAGCCTTCTTTAGCAAACCGTCAGAACCATCTTCTCCGAAACTATCTCTATAAGATGTAGGAAATAAACAAACATTAGTAACAGATGTAGAAGATTCCATGTTACCTTTCAATGCATCAAGAAACGATGGCCGATTAAGAACAATATATATATAAATAGATAGATTAATGAGTAGTATTTTTAAAAATTTAAAAGATTTATAATCAATTTAAGTTATTAATTAAGTAAATATATTAAAAAGTATTAATTAGATTCAAATGATGTTATAAAATAAACTATAATTCTTAAATATTGTCTCAATTCTTAACATCTTATGGTTACATGATTATGATTGTCAAAACGACGCTTTGTTCGTGAACAGCTCGTTTTCAGCTCGTTAAGCAAACGAGGCGAACACGAACACGCTTTTTGGGCTCGAAATATAAACGAGCCGAGTTCGGCTCGTCTACACCCCTAATTTTAAATGAATAATTTTTATGAACAAAATTTATTTAAGAATTAATTTAAAATAATTTTTCCGAACAAAATTTAATAATTGATATAATTTGAGCCCAATAAAAATGAGAAGAAAAACATATATAAATAAAATAAAGCCTATTTTTTTAATTTATTTTATTTAAGAATGGTCCATTGATGAGCATTTTTTTAGCCAAGAAAGAAATATTATGCATCTTTGCTTTAGGGGGTTTAGACTTATGTACCATAAAATTTTTAAGTATTTACATCTCTAATAAATAAATTCTAATATTTACTTATGTAACACTCCAATGCTTAGAATGACGGCTGTCAATAAAGCTCGTTGTTCGTGAACAGTTCGTGTTCGGTTAGTCAAGAAGCTCGTGTTCGATTCGTTGGAAACAAGACTAACACGAATAATTTTTTTCGTTCTGTTTGTTAAACGAACCAAACACGAACAGTGATTTATTCTTTCGTGTGTGGTTCGTTATTGTTCGAAATATAAAATAATTTAAAATAATTATATATAAAAAAATTATGATATTTTAAAAAAAATTATATATTATAAAAATTTATTATATTTTAAATAATTAAACTCCTATAAATTATAATATAGGATAAATTATTAATAACAATAATAATATTATAATATTAATTATATTAATATAAATATTATAATATTATAATTAATATACTATACTATTTATTAAAATAAAACCTCAAACAAAACCCTAAACGCCTTATTCGATTTGCTTCATTTTGAGGAAGTATGGTTTATCTGATGTGTACAGAATACCTGATCAATTTGCTTCATTTTGAGGAAGTATGCTATCAAAGCTAGGGCTCTCAAAAAAACTCGTTGTTCGCGAACAGGTCGTGTTCGGTTCGCCGGAAAGTTCGTGTTCGATTCGTTCGATAAGCAAACGAGACGAACACGAACAATTTTTTTCGTTCGGTTTGTTAAACAAACCAGACATGGACAGTGATGTGTTCGAACATTTCGAACACGAACACTAGCTCTGTTCGCTCGTGTTTGGTTCGTTTACACCCCTACTTAGAACCATATTATGCATAAAATATTATATAAGTAAATCTTTAATTTTAAATACTAAATATATAAATATATAAGAATTATATCATATGCATATAATCTTTTATTTCAATATGGTATGAAAAGTTAGTAATTAAATTTTAATATTTATTTATGCAATATTCAAAATTTTAATATTACATATATTTACTTTTATAAAATGAAATATATATTTCCACACAATATTTTGTATATAAATTATCTTTTTAAAGAATATTACTCTATTCTCTCTCTCTCTCTCTCTCCTTTAAAGAACGGGCCCATGACGACAGACGGACTTGGAAAATCTTCATTAATTTTTAGATTTCAGCTCACAGCGTTTGAATGGAAGCCCCGTCGCCGCCACCTTATCTTTCTCTCTCCCGCCCCCGCAGTTGCGCTGCTCTCGCCCATCTATTTCGAGCTTTTAGGTCTTTGCTTGTATCCTCTCTCTCCATGATATTTAATGCAAGCACCCACATGTTGATTCATCGTCTCAAGTCTCTATAGTTTATCCAACCTTCAAAAACCAGATTTCAAAATCAGATTTTGTGTTCATTTTTCAATCCCTGGATCTCAGACTCGAAGACACTGGCCGTGATGGGAAACACAGAACTGTCTCCTGGTATGGATATGAGATCTCATGGCTCAGTAATGACTGTGAAGATCAGCGGAAGGGTCATGACAGCTGCAGTCATATTTCTATTTCTATTTGTGATCTTCTCCATCTTCCTTTATTTCTATTTGAAGGACCATTGGGTGCGAAGATTCGCCGCCCAAAGCCGGACCCAATTCATCATCACCACCGCTGTTGACGCCCCAATTCCCAGACAAGGCCTTAGCAGAGACGTTCTTCGCTCTCTTCCATCCACTGAATTTTGGCGATGCGATTTCAAGGACGGGATTGAATGCTCTGTTTGTCTCTGCGAGCTCTCCGATGGAGAGAAGTTTCGGTTGCTTCCAAAATGTAACCATGGCTTCCACCTTGATTGCATTGATATGTGGTTGCATTCACACTTTACGTGTCCCGTTTGTCGGAGCCCAGTAGGCCCAGTGGCTGCCGGAGAAGGTGAAGTTTTCCCGGTGATGGCGCCCGGACAACCCTGGTCGGAATCCCCTGCTTTGCCAACCAATATGCTGTTTTGGCGAAATAATGGTAGATTTAACACTAGGGGGTTGTCGCTTCAGTCGGACAGGAGTCTGGTGATAAGCATACCGAATCGATATGCTGACGAGTCGCCCAATCCGATATCGATAGCGGGAACGAGCAGGTGTTCTGGGGAGAACTTGACGTCGCCGGTGGAGGAGATGAGATCACCCGGAACGTCAAAGTTTGGATCTTTAAGAGGGATTTTGAGCAGGGGAAAGAGGAGTAGTGGTTCTTGTTGCAGCAGCCCTGTTGAAGGTGATATTGAGCAAGGACTGGGGAGATGTGGAGTAGTAAGGGAAGAGGGAAGCTCCAATATTTCTATAACTCTTAACAGCACTTAATTCAGTTGCTTCTTTTCCGTGGCCATGGCCAAGGCTTGAGTGTCGAGTTTGTAAGTTGGGCTTGAGGTTTTCGGGTATTTCTAGCCGTTTAGCAGGGTAGATAACTTTTCTATGATTCGTTGATGTGAAGAAACAAAATGCTTATGAATTTTTATTTTTTTTATTTACATATGTACCTTCTAATATTCATCTTTATATATTTTGATGATATAAGAGAGATAAATGTTAGGTATGGCTCATATCTAGGGAGTTGGAGTTTCTTGATGAAGAGGTGTGACTCCTAGTGAAAATGAGTGTCTCTTGGAAGTTAGTGGGTTGAGGGGTAGCGAGGGCGAGTTAGTAATTTATCCGTGGGTTTTATCTATAAATAGATGTGTAATCCTATGGATATATGAACCGAACAATTGTAACTCCTCTGAATAGTGAAATTCGCCGCTCTGCTCCCGAGGACGTAGGCATGTATATGTCGAACCTCGTTAAATCTCTATGTTCTTCTTCTGGATTTGTGTTGTTTTTGCCCTAAATTTCATAACAATAAGTATAAATAGTTTGTTGATATAAGAGAGATAAATATAAGAAACAAAATGCATATAAATAGTTTGATGATAAAAGAGAGATAATTTATCTTTATATATTTAAATTTGTGCAATTTATTTTCTTCATCTTTAAGTACTTTGAACTATTTTGATACATCCTAAAAGTGGTTTTTCTAAACTACCAATAAAACCCAAATGTAAATGTGCCTTGTAGGCATATTAGATCACGCATTTTTTAGATTGAAATATTATCATGCACGTTGAGCCTATAGTTGACATATCTTACTAGCCAACTACGTCCATCAAAATAATAGCTACAAGGATACTTTAAAGAGGACCTAGCGAGTTCCTCCGCTGAGCTCGCCCATACTTATTTTGCCCTTTCGTTGAGCTCGCTTGTACACATCGTGCTTCTCAACTGAGCTCACCTATATACATCAAGCTTGTCTGTAGAGCTCGCTCGCTTGCATTTATCAAGCTTCACCACCGAGCTCATTTACCAGAGTCTCTCGATGAGGGAAAAGAAAAAGGAGTGTGCATTAGGAGTAACACATAAAAGTGGGAACTACATAAAAAAGCAACGCGAAGGATTAATGGAGATAGAAAGGAGATCTTCAGCCTAAAAAGATACCATATCAATGTTGATGTATAAACAAGTACATTTCTATCAAACGAATATCTCATTTACAACCTCCATAATTTGTGTAATTAGGTTTCTATCCATGTCAAATCGTCAAAATTTTACGTCTTGTTCACGGCGGCCTTACACCCTTTTTAAAATTTATACTATTATGATATAAGTTGACTACTAAATGGATACATATTATAAAGCAGTAATATTTTTTAAAATATTTAAATGACAAATTTTAAATAAGGCTGTCAAAACGGCTCGTTGTTCGCGAACAGCTCGTGTTCGGCTCGTTAAGAAGCTCGTGTTTGACTCGTTCGCTAAGTTAATAAGCCTTAATGAGCCGAACACGAACTAAGATTTGTTCGTTCGTGTTCGGCTCGTTTTGGCTCGAAATACTATTCCTCAATTATATATATAGATTAATAAGTAGTATTTTTAAAAATTTAAAAGATTTATAATAAATTTAAGTTATAAATTAAGTAAATATACTAAAAAGTATTAATTAGATTCAAATGATGTTATAAAATAAACTATAATTCTTAAACATTGTCTCAATCCTAAATCCTTAACATCTTATGGTTACATGATTAGGATTGTCAAAACAACTCTTTGTTCGTGAACAGCTCGTGTTCAGCTCGTTAAGCAAACGAGCTGAACACGAACACACTTTTTGGGCTCAAAATGTAAACGACCCGAGTTCGGCTCGTTTACACCCCTAATTTTAAATGAATAATATGAACAAAATTTATTTAAGAATTAATTTAAAATAATTTTTATGAACAAAATTTAATAATTGATATAATTTGAGCCCAATAAAAATGAGAAGAAAAACCTATATAAATAACATAAAGCTTATTTTTTTTAATTTATTTTATTTAAGAATAGTCCATTGATGAGCATTTTTTTAGCCAAGAAAGAAATATTATGCATCTTTGCTTTAGGGGGTTTAGACTTATGTACCATAAAATTTTTAAGCATTTACATCTCTAATAAATAAATTCTAATATTTACTTATGTAACACTCTAATGCTTAGAACAAGGGCTGTCAATGAAGCTCGTTGTTCGTGAACAGTTCGTGTTCGGTTCGCCAAGAAGCTCGTGTTCGATTCGTTCGATAAGCAAACGAGACGAACACGAACAATTTTTTTTCGTTCAGTTTGTTAAACGAACCAAACACGAATAGTGATTTGTTCTTTCGTGTGCGGTTCGTTATTGTTCGAAATATAAAATAATTTAAAATAATTATATATAAAAAATTTATGATATTTTAAAATTAATTATATATTATAAAAATTTATCATATTTTAAATAATTAAACTTCTATAAATTATAATATATGATAAATTAATAATAATAATAATAATAATATTATAGTATTAATTATATTAATATAAATATTATAATATTATAATTAATATGCTATACTATATATTAAAATAAAATCTTAAATGTCTTATTCGGTTTGTTTCATTTTGAGGAAGTATGGGTTACCTGATGTGTACGGAATACCTGATCAATTTGCTTCATTTTGAGGAAGTATGCTATCAAAGCTTGGGCTGTCAAAAAAGTTTGTTGTTCGCGAACAGTTCGTGTTCGGTTAGCTGGAAAGTTCGTGTTCGATTCGTTCGATAAACAAACAAGACGAACACGAACAATTTTTTTCGTTCGGTTTGTTAAAAGAACCAAACACGGACAATGATGTGTTTGAATATTTCAAACACGAACACTAGCTCTGTTCATTCGTGTTCGATTCGTTTACACCCCTACTTAGAACCATATTATGCATAAAATATTATATAAATACTAAATATATAAATATATAAGAATTATATCATATGCATAAAATCTTTTATTTCAATATTGAATGAAAAGTTAGAAATTAAATTTTAGTATTTATTTATGCAATATTCAAAAGTTTAATATTACATATATTTACTTTTATAAAATGAAATATATATTTCCATAGTATATTTTGTATATAAATTATCTTTTTAAAGAATATTACTGTATTCTCTCTTTCTCTCTCTCCTTTAAAGAACGGGCCCATGACGACAGACGGACTTGGAAAATCTTCATTAATTTTTAGATTTCAGCTCTCAGCGTTTGAATGGAAGCCCCGTCGCCCCCACCTTATCTTCCTCTCTCCCGCCCCCTCAGTTGCGCTGCTCTCGCCCATCTATTTCGAGCTTTTAGGTCTTTGCTTGTATCCTCTCTCTCCATGATATTTAATGCAAGCACCCACTTGTTGATTCATCGTCTCAAGTCTCTAGTTTATCCATCCTTCAAAAACGAGATTTCAAAATCAGATTTTGTGTTCATTTTTCAATTCCTGGATCTCAGACTCGAAGACACTGGCCATGATGGGAAACACAGATCTGTCTTCTGGTATGGATATGAGATCTCATGGCTCAGTAATGACTGTGAAGATCAGCGGAAGGGTCCTGACAGCTGCAGTCATATTTCTCTTTCTATTTGTGATCTTCTCTATCTTCCTTTATTTCTATTTGAAGGGCCATTGGGTCCGAAGATTCGCCGCCGAAAGCCGGACCCAATTCATCATCACCACCGCTGTTGACGCCCCAATTCCCAGACAAGGCCTTAGCAGAAACGTTCTTCGCTCTCTTCCATCCACTGAATTTCGGCGATGCGATTTCAAGGACGGGATTGAATGCTCTGTTTGTCTCTGCGAGCTCTCCGACGGAGAGAAGTTTCGGTTGCTTCCAAAATGCAACCATGGTTTCCACCTTGATTGCATTGATATGTGGTTGCATTCTCACTTTACGTGTCCCGTTTGTCGGAGCCCAGTAGGCCCAGTGGCTGCCGGAGATGGTCAAGTTTTCCCGGTGATGGCGCCCGGACAACCCTGGTCGGAATCCCCTGCTTTGCCAACCAATATGCAGTTTTGGAGAAATAATGGTAGATTTAACACTAGGGGGTTGTCGCTTCAGTCCGAGAGGAGTCTAGTGATAAGCATACCGAATCGATTTGCTGATGAGTCGCCCAATCCGATGTCGATAGCGGGAACGAGCAGGTGTTCTGGGGAGAACTTGACGTCGCCGGTGGAGGAGATGAGATCACCCGGAACATCAAAGTTTGGGTCTTTAAGAAGGATTTTGAGCAGGGGAAAGAGGAGTAGTGGTTCTTGTTGCAGCAGCCCTGTTGAAGGTGATATTGAGCAAGGACTGGGGAGATGTGGAGTAGTAAGGGAAGAGGGAAGCTCCAATATAACTCTTAACAGCATTAATTCAGTTGCTTCTTTTCCGCGGCCATGGCCAAGGCTTGAGTGTTAAGTTTGTAAGTTCGGCTTGAGGTTTTCGGGTGTTTCTAGCTGTTTAGCAGCAGGGTAGATAACTTTTCTATGCTTCGTTGATGTGAAGAAACAAAATGCATATAAATTTTTATTTTTTTATTTACATATGTACCTTCTAATATATATTTTTATAAAAAAATATATATATTCAACATTTAAATTTTATTTATTTATTCAACACTATTATATGCGTTCTCTAACTCTCCTTGTTGAGCCAAGAGAGTAAGGTTACTCTCCAAAGATAAAGGCTCTCTTTGGTGCAACTGCAGCTTCTCAGTTTTCAGTTGCAGCTGCGCTAAACACATACTATTTTGTTCTCCCTCACTAGACAATAACAAGCCCCTGCTTACTCTACCAACAATACCATGTCGCTGCTTGCTCTTCCAACTGCACTTCACCATCCTTTTTTTATGCTGCTAAAACAACCTTGTTGTTCCCCTCACTCCTGAAGATAGCAAGTTGTTAACTGCTCCCAAGCAAAGCGCTCGCGCACATTGAGTTTCGTCACCCCCGTTGCCACGTCGAGTTCGTGCTTCAGAGTTAACAAAGGATTCTACACATTAACGTCCAACTGGGATAGGGAAGGTAATGTTGGGATGGAAATTTAATACACCTTAGGCTACGATCAATCAAAAATCAAAATCACATTGTAGAATAGGATTATACCGATTTGAAAAATTCTAAACAAAAATTTAAACATAAGCACTACAAAATAATTCTAAAGAAAACACATCAAGATTTAACATGAAATAACACATTGACGAAAAAACCAATAAGTCACAACATCTAAAATTTCCACTATTAAAAACAAAAAATGTTTAGAAATACTCGCTTCAATCTTCTCTCTACAATTAATATAGCTTATAAAACTTTGCTATAAACCTTCATCTCAATCTCACAATGGAAAGCTCTGGCTTTGAAATCCACCTCTCAAAATTACCGCTCTATACCAAAGTCCTCAACAAAATACAACGCACGTCAGAACTTACCTTTGTCGTTTGAACAGGGGGATTAAGAACGGATTCATTGAGGAGGTAATCATCGGCGTGGTCACGTCGTCACACGACATAATTTTTTCATGCATTCAGAATGAAGCAGCCAAATTGGCGGCGTAGTTATGCCATTTTTCGATGTAGGTATGCCATCTGGTGCAGCTACTTTCATTTTAGTCATGGCTACACCAAGCCATAGGCATGGTCCCTGCATTGTGCTTCTTATGGTTGTGGATGCTTTCAGGCTTCACAAATCCAATAATCTCTCACTTGGAGACTAGTAGCACCTGACTCATGTCCTTCGGATCTTTTTCTTCCTTTGTACCATCTTCATAATCGTGTACCGTAATGTGGCTCACCCCAGTCGAAACCTTCTTGATCTCTAACTATAAAGCTCCATTTTCTCTATAGTTACCACCTTTATCAATATATCTACAAGATTATGAGTCGTGAGTATCTTTTCCAACAACAACTGCCCATCTTCTAGAAGAAAACCTATAAAGTGATGCAACAATTAAATATGCTTTATCCTGACATGCAAAATAATATTCTTAGCAGGATGAATTACACTAATGCTATAATTTTGAAGCCTTACAATCCCCTGCTCCTTGCCCAATTTTTCCATAAAGCCTTATAACCAAATCATCTCTTTGCTGGCCTTAGTAGTAACAATGCATTTGACCTCTATAGTTGAGAGTATAACAGTATTCTGGAGATTAGAAGTCCCTGTCGACTGATCCCTGCACTTCTAAAGTAAAGTGCCTTGTTGTATGTTACTCTCAAATACCCGAGAATCCACTTCACTACCTCCCAATGATGTCTATATGGGTTGACCATGTACTTGCTAATTACTCTCACTGCAAATTCAATATTTTGTCTCGTATGAATTATAATATGCATTAGATTCCCAACTGTTGAAGCATACAAAGTTCTCCCCATCTATGCCTGCTCTACTTCATATTTTAGTGAAAGATCCTTAGATAGCTTGAAGTGACAAATTAAGAGGGTGCAAACTGGCTTTGCGTCACTCATGTTTAATCTCGATAGAATCCTTCCAACATACTCTGCCTAAGAAAACTTCAGTTTACATGCACTCCTACCCTTGTTGATTATTGTACCAAGGATCTTCTTGGTTGAAGTTAAATCTTTCAGCTCAAAATCACTTAATAATTCCTCCTTAGTCTTTAATTTTCTCATCATCTGCCCTTTCAATTAGCATGCCATCCACATACAAAAGGATCAAGACATAACAATTACCAATTATTTGATGAAACAATAGTGGTCAGCTTGACACTTCATGCACCCACTAGCTAACATGAACCTGTCAAACCTTCTGTTCCATCATCTCGGGCCCTGCTAGTAGACTAAATTTTCTTTTCCTAGAATCTTGTAACCCTGGAATTGCATCATATACAATTCAACGTTCTGATTACCATATAAGAAGGTTGTTTTAACATCCATCTACTATAGATGTAGATCTCCTTCTGCTACTAAAATCATAAAAAATATGACTATTGTCATCTTTTCAACCAGAGAAAAAATCTCCATGTATTCCACTCTTTGTTTTTATTGGAACCCTTTCACAACGAGCCTTAACTTATAGAGTCTGTTATCATCTAACTCCTTTTTCAGCTTGTATACCCACTTGTTGCGTAGCCATCTAGTAATACCATCAGATCCAAGGTCCAATTTGACTCAAAAAATTGCATCACATCATCAATTGAAAACACCTATTTCCTAAACTCATCAACTTGAGTGGCCTCCTCAAAGTACTCTAGTTCACCACTATTAAGTAGAAACAAATAGCATAACAAAAGAGAATACATGCATATCCCTCCGCTGGACCTATTGAACCCATAGCTATTTTAGCAAGCCTGCATACAGCCTCGTGCTCCTAACACGCTCTGTAATTGTTCTATTCATGCACTCAGCCACACCATTTTGCTGCGACATCCTTAAAATAGTGAACTCATGCATGATATCCTTTGTAGCAAATAAATTCTTGAACTTTGATCTCGATGCTTACCTAGTATTTGATCTAAGTACTTTAGCTTCAAGCATGTCTCATTTTCTACCGTGACCTTTCACTCCTTAAACACTTTAAATACTTTTGATTTTTGTTTTAAGAAGTAAGGCAATACCTTTTTGGTATGATCATCTATAAACGTGACAAAGTAGTGCAATCCCTTAATGGACTGAACTAGGGTAGGACCCTATACACCAGTATGCACTAATTTCAGTTTATTTGAATTCACCTTTGACCCATCTTTAGATAAAAAATAAAAACTTTTTTTGCCTAAATTTTTTTTAAAAAAAATTGGAGACCATACCTTTCTTACTCATATGGCCAAGGCTATAATGCTAGAAACATTCATCAACCTTGATTCCAGCCAAACCAGTGAAATCTGCCATCTCATTGATCAGTTAAGCGTGCCTCCAATGTTGGCTTGAGCTATTATCTTTGATCCTCTGGTCATATTCCATGAATCACCAATAAATGTAGTCACATAATATGAATTTGTTGGTTTGCTCACTGAGATCAAAATTCTCTTCAGATTTTGAACACGCCTAACTTCAGTAAGCTTCCGACCATTCAATTTTGCAACTTGATATCCATATGATCTTTTCCCATGATATTGTAAGCTTTGTTATCTCCCAAATAAACATTTTCCAAAATCAATACGAGTATAATTTTTGAAAATCTGTTTATTGGGGCATGCGGTGCTGACTAGAGATAAAACTGGGGAGTTGCCTTGGATTTTGCCTGTGGAGATTTGTAGAGAGATTTTTTTCATGTCCTCCACCATTAGATTTCTTTGGAGCCTTGCAGTCCTTAAAATTCCTTTTCTTCCCGCAACTCCATCACTCTCTGCCATTTCTTCTGCTTGACCGAGAATTTCCTCTCCTTAAATTAAATCTATCTCTACCTATATTCCTATCTAGATTCTTTTTCTTATTTTCAACATCCAATTTAAAACTTGAAAATTCATCATTCAATATCTTTCTGCAAACTTCAACACTAAACCTACGATGTTATTGAAGTTAATCTTCATATTCCCTAATGAGATACTCGCCGCCATGGCCAATCCATGCCAACTGTCCGACAATGAAAAAAAATTAATAGTGATCTGACCTTATCATCAAATTTGATCCTCACAGAACAAAAATGACTCGTTACAGTGTTGAAATTATTCATATGTTCTACCAATGAACTGTGTTCCACCATCTTCATGCTGAATAACCTCTTCATTAGAAAATCTTATTAGAAGCCTAAGGCTTTTTCGTATATCTTTGTCAAGACCGCCATGAGATTTATAATTGTTTTCTCATCCAGTATATTGAATGCAAAAGATGAAGAAAGTAAAAGATGGATCAAACCAAGGGTTGTCCAATCTAGCATCTCCCATTTCTCCAAATTAATAGATTCGAGTTTTTTGTTGATTCTATGTAGTGATATATAGGGGTGTAAACGAGCCAAAACGAGCAAGCACAAGCTAGCTCATGTTCGGCTCGTTTATATTTCGATCCCAAAAAGTGTGTTCGTGTTTGGTTCGTTTGCTTAATGAGTCGAACACGAGCTGTTCACGAACATAGAGTCGTTTTGACCCCTAATTACATAACCATGAGATGTTAAGGGTTGGAGCAAGATTTAAGAATTATTGTTTATTTTAAAACATCATTTGAATCTAATTTAATAATTTTTATTATATTTACTTCATTAATAATTTTAATTAATTATAAATCTTTTAAATTTTTTTAAAATACTACTCATCAAAATACATATATATATATATATATATATATATATATATATATATATATATATATATATATATATATATATATATATATATATATATATATCGATAGAAATATATATATGTATGTAGATACATATATGATATGTATATATACATACATATATATCTAGATATGTATATACATACATACACATATATCTAGATATGTATATATATACATACATACATACATATGTATGTATATACATACATACATACATCCATATGTATGTATGTATATATATATATATATATATATATATATATATATATATATATATATATATATATATATATATATATATACATACATACATACATACATACATACATATATGTACATCTTGTTTATGTTCGGCTCGTTAAGGCGCATTAACTTAAGCAAACACGAGCTTCTTAATAGCTCGAACACGAGCTGTTCGCGAACAACGAACCGTTTTGACAGCCCTAGTGATATATACATTTTGTTGATACAACAGATCCTTCATATGCATCCCTGAGAACTCGAAGTTCAACCCATTGAATTTCTCCACTTGGTACCTCGCTTCGTCGGTCGTTGCTCCCACTAAAATCAAACTCCATCACTCTTATACTACTTGTTGAGAAAGAGATTTAAAACCCATTTGGCTTCGATCAATAGAAATTAAAACCACATCACGGAATAGGTTCACACCGATTAGAGAAATCCGTAATTAATATTCAAATAGATACACAAGAAAACAATTCTAAGAAAAACATACTAAGATTTAACTTGGAAAAACTTGATAAGGGGAAAAATTCACGGAGCCACACCACAAAAAATTTCTACTACGAAGAACAAAAAATGTGCAGAAATACTCGCTTAGATTTTTTTCTCTACAGTCAACTCTAGAGTCAATAGATGGTACTTATCTTTGCTCAAAGTTTTCCTCTCAATCTCACAAGAGAAAACCCTCGCTTTGAAATCTACTGTTCGCACCAAAGCACTCGAGAGAATATGCCGCACGTCAGAACTCCGAACTTATCTTCGGTGCTCGAACAAAGGGATCAAGAACCAATTTCGCTGAGAGGCAAGTGTCAGTGTGGTCACACCATCACATAGTATAATTATTTCGTGCTATTGAGACGAAGCGACCCAACCAGTATCATGGTTATGCCGTTGTTGGCATCGGTTCGCCATTTTGCATAACAACACCCATTTCAACCATGGCTGTGTCATGCTACAATTGCACAAAGTCACTGTTTTGTGCTTTTTGCGGCTTTGGGTGCTCTTAGGCTCCACAAATCCATTAGGTAAAGGGGCAGTATATTTGTCGTCTTTTAAGAAAAAAAAAGGGGCTATTTATATGCTTTCCACTCAATTTTTATGTATTACATATCTAACAGCTAAATTTTAATTTTTACATATATATATATATATATATATATATATATATATATATATATATACTATTTTTTTTATCGATAAAAATATATATTTCACTTCTTAAAAATTAAAAAATGATATTTATTATGTGATACGAAATATTTAGATATAAAAAAAATATTTGTCTTAGATATATAAATACATAGAAATTGGGTGGCATGCATGTACATGCCCCAAAAATTTATCTATGAGATGAGAAAATATGAAATTATAGGTAAGGTGATGTGCGTGAAACTACTCCCTTCTTGGAGAAATGTAGAAATACTTTTCATTTTGATGGATAACTACTACAAACAATTCTTAGCCCCTTGGTAAGGGCCCCATATTGGCGACCCTCGTTCAATTTGCTCAGCTTAGTTCAAAAGATAAGTAAGTTGTTAATTTTTATGTTTCCCCCTCTATTGAGAATACCCAAAAGTGTACAGGATTAGGGTAGAAAACAATATAAATATGAAATGCTATTTCACACAATAAATAAAGTTTGAAAAGAGAAATACTAGATTTTTTAGCAGACATTGACAACTACCAGCAAGAGAGAGAATACAGTGCATAACAAAAATGAAGAAATATAGATTAAAAGATTTAAAAGAATTGGGAGATTAAATTGTTGAAACTGATTCGAAAAATTCGAAACAAAATTTTGAACAAATACACAGAATAGAAAAAAAAAAAACATAAAATTTAATGTGAAAAAAAAATTATGGAATCACATGCACGTAATGTGGTGCTGCAATATTATCTTCTCGAACTATGAAATGAGCAGAGACACTAGCGTTGGGGTTGAAAATTGATTAACATAATCAGACTTAACATAAAAACAAAAAGTTTTCAAATTCTTTTATTAGTAGATTGAAGAGGCGGATCAAGGTAATCTAATCAAAATCTTGAAGCTACCTTTCTTGAGAAGAAGAATTCTTTTACAAAGTATCCAATAAACCAAAAATAAAGGCGAAAACCTTTGTTATATGTACTACATTTTAGATTGATCTTACCTAGAATTATTGTGTTTATATCCCAATTAGAGTTCATAGAAATTTCTTATAAGATCATAATTATGATAATTGGCTTACTATTACTATCAATGTAGAATACAAATTTTATCTAGTCCTACTACAATTACAACAAGCAAGTCAATCATAATTATGGTCTATAAATATTATAAACATAAAAATATATCCTAGTGCCGGTATGACCTCACGTAGTCACATGTCAGAATAAATTAGTCCATGGTAGGTTTGGTCCTATGAACTTTGGCTTAAAAAAAAAAAAGCTTCTAAAATGCGATAGAAGTAGAACTACAAAGTTCCAGCATTTTGACTGCAAAACTAGCCTCTTTTGATAATAGCCTCTTTTGATAATCTCTAATAGCCCTACTCTAAACTCATGCCAAAGTCTTGCATAGCATAACATAGTCGTATCACCTAAGAAAAAATTTGCCTCATCACTTGCTACTTGGCATTATTGAAGAAAAATGAGATTGTCAATCACCATTGCCTTTATTAAACCTTAACCCCTTGAATGTATGTAAAGTTTCATCTTCAACAGTGAATTTGCATTTAGTCCAAAATACAAAAAAATAAAAAAATAATTTGTTTAAAGTTAATACATTTTAGACCCACCATAGAACACTCACGACTCCATTATATTTATCATTAGTTGAATATCTACTATGACAATAATATCATATATATCATATCAATCGATATAAACTTTGTACCATTACTGTATATATAACAGGTAAACTAATCTTCATATGAATCATGTGATAGAACCTTCAAGTTCAGTTTAATATTAAATTAAAAATACAATAATTTATAGCTATGTGAACTATAACATGCCTATTCTTCTGCCCATTTGCCACTGATGCTACTTCAAACCAGGAATTGCTTTTTATTATCTTTTTTTTTTTAGCTTTTCTTAAGATAAATTTAAATTTTGTTTTAAAGTATCAATCTCCTTATAATAGTGGCATTATTCTCTTTGAATTTTACTTTTATTTATTTGCTTATTTATTTCTTCAGGCTGGTGCATGACCTCACAAACAAGCCCTTATCAGACTTTTCTTTTTTGCAATTGATTTGAATAGTCATTTAATATTCGAGTGTACATTAGTTTTGCTAGGAATGTTATGTAATTTCTATATAGAAAAAGTGTAAGAACATATTCATTAGTGTTTATTAGAAGCATAACAAATCAAAATGTTTATCGACACCTACACTTGAAATCTATAAACTTAAAAAACAGCATAAATTTGTAGTGTTAGATTATATATGTGTGTATGTGCAAATGTGCAAGGTATACCAAACAATATGCTTATGATTGTTAATTTTTCTTGTTGTAAAGATTTGAGAATCGGCTGTCGGTAATTTTTGAATGTTTACAAATATTTTCTTTAGCTTCACATTTTTGGTGCAACGAGAAATTATAAAATTTTAAGTTTTATGAACTCCTAGGCTTAGAAAGTTGTGGTTTAGGATTATAATAGTAGAAAGTTTAATAAATTTTCAATAAAAAATTATATCAAAGTCATATTTCCCATTACTTCATCTGAAAATTATTTCTATAGACAATATTAGGCTAAAAAACTTACAAGTGAAGGAAGGACAAGGAGGGCATGGGGTGGGGGGTGGGGGGTGGTGGGTGTGGTGGGTGTTAGGGCTATCAAAAAGCTCGTTGTTTACGAATAGTTCGTGTTCAGTTCACCAAAAAGTTTGTGTTCGGTTCGTTCGATAAGTAAACGAGACGAACACGAATAATTTTTTTCCTTAGGTTTGTCAAACGAACCAAACACGAACAAGTAATTTGTTCGTTCGTGTTCGTGTTCGGTTCGTTATTGTTCGAAATATAAAATAATTTAAAATAATTATATATAAAAAATTTATGATATTTTAAAAATAATTATATATTATAAAATTTATCATATTTAAATAATTAAACTTCTATAAATTATAATTATGATAAATTATTAATAACAATAATAATATTATAGTATTAATTCTATTAATATAAATATTATAATATTATAATTAATATTCTATATTATATATTAAAATAAAACCCTAAACAAAATCTTAAACGCCTTATTCGGTTTGCTTCATTTTGAGGAAGTACGGACTACCTGATGTGTATGGAATTCCTGATCAATTTGCTTCATTTTGAGGAAGTATGCTATCAAAGCTAGGGCTGTCAAAAAAGCTCGTTGTTCGCGAACAGTTATTGTTCGGTTCGCCAGGAAGTCGTGTTTGATTCGTTCGATAAGCAAACGAGACAAACACGAACAATTTTTTTTCATTCGGTTTGTTAAACGAACCAAACATGAACAGTGATGTGTTCGAACATTTCGAACACGAACACTAGCTCTGTTCGTTCGTGTTCGGTTCATTTACACCCCTAGTGGGTGTGTCGGGGAGCTGGGGTGATGGTTTCTCTATTATTCATTGTCCAACTTTGGACTTCTTTTGTATAGGTTTTATTATGTCATTTAATCTTTTTACAAAAATTATGAAAATTTTAATAAAAAATATAGAAGTACTTGAAAATACATAATATCATGTTATGTCACATAGTTGTTCATGCCATTTCTTTAGCTGAATGGAACATTGGGCCCAAGGGCAAATAATGGTTAGAAAGACAATCAACTTAGCATTACATAGCTTTCGACTTAGTTATCAACCAAGCTTTTCCAGGCCAAGTTGTGAGTTCGATGTATTCAAAACAAACTAGGTTAGCTCTATCAAATTCTTTCTTTGGTGAACCTGATCCAAATTCATTCATGAATAGAAAGACAATCAATATAGCATTACATAGCTTTCGAGTTAGTTATCAACCAAACTTTTCCAAGAGAAGTTGCGAGTAAATGTATTCAAAACAAACTAGGTTAACTCAATCAAATTCTTTCTTTGGTGAACCTGATACAAATTCATTCATGGGCCATACCAATAAATTATCAAGTCAAACTCGCATTGCAAGTTTTTGGGTAAATCTTCCTTTAAAATATAAGAAATATCATATCATAGCCTTATTGATTAGATTGGTTAGATTGAATTAAAAACATATGTTGATTTTTCTGAAGTCAAGTCTCAAGCTCTCAATCATAGAGAAATGTTCATTATTATTAATTTTCTCTTAGAATGATTCAAATCCAAGCTCGTAAATATTAACTAAATTTTCATCATACATAAAAGGGTCAACAAAATGAGTTAAAAATTATAAATTATGTGTTTAATTGCAAATTTTTAAAAATAAAAATTACATATTTCAAATTAAAAATATTCTCAAAATAAAATTCATAATTGACACCATTAATAAATGAATTTTTCAACAAAAAAAAAAATGGCAATATTTTAATCAATATAGGACATTTAATTTTGAAAAAAATATAATAGCATACATTAGAACAAATTGTTGCCCAAATTCATAAAAAACTCACAGTTGAATAATTGACCAGTTTAGTAGCCCTATATATTTATTTATTAGTAGAATATTTTTTCTACTAAGCTATATAGTTAACTATCAAACTATTGCAAGAATTTTAAGTTACTTAAAATCTAGTGTTTTAGGACCTGCAGTCATCATGACTCCATTAGTGATCGAAGATCAAGTAAAGCTTTAGTTGTTTTACATAAATCATATATATTTTTGGACATAGTGATTTTATTTTCACTAATTTATTGGTGAAACAATATTTGTTTCATTCAAAAAACTTTATCTAAAGTAAATTTAGTGTATCCAATCAAATAATTGATTAGCAAACTTCATTTTAACATTTTTTTAACTTCAAATAGCCAATTTTGCCTTTATAAGGCAGCCAATATTTGCGTGGCTCACCCTGGCTAATCTCAAAACCAAAGTGGCTGATAGATAACACAATTCTTCTTTTTTCTCAATATTGTTATGCCATCTCTCTAGTTCTTCTTCAAATTTGCGCATGATTTTTATATAGAATGAATTCTGACTAGAGAATTGGATAACAAACTAAGGAAAATAATCAAATTCCCTGGCCTTGCTACCTTATGCAAGCTGACAAGTTGACGAATAAGAGTGGTTGATTATCAACTGCCGTATATGAAGTGCCGATGTGTCTGTCACAGTTGGCCCATAAGTGTGAAACGTGGCGGACATCGCTCGCCCACTTACTGAAGGGACCAAATATGTCTCATTATTTAAGAGATTGGCTCAGTCGATGAGGATAATTCGCTCTGAAGCAAAATTGCTTAGTAGCGTGAAAAAGAAGAGCGTTAAGAAAAATAAATCTTGAGATACGGCCATACCAGAGATAATATTAATTATAATGTCAAAGTCCAAAGAAAATAAAAAATGTTACGTCGAACACCTTTATAAATCTATGTAATGAGTAGCTATTTTATAATAAATGACAAGACCTTCAATAAATATAGGAGAAACCATGTAAATGAGGGAGTTTTTCCCTTCCTTTTCTCTTTCAAAAAATAATGATTTACCTTTTATTTGGCTCATTATCAAACTCCTTTCTAACTCTTTCTTTGAGTTGTGACTCCACAAAGAAATTGAGATCCAATAATTACTTCATTAACTATGCCTATCGAAGATAGAGGAAAGCATCGTGAACCCCTTCATATTTTAACAGTTCCGAATGCTTGGTCCTGACCGATGTTTTAAACTCTGTTACTTCAACTTAAATACATTTTATGTCAGTTTCCTGAATGTGATGGGACCCACTCCCACTCCACCAACAATTGAATTAAACGCTCATTATAAGGCAATAAAAACATGGTAGGGTTCAAGCTGCTTTTAAAAGCAGATGTTTTTATCTGGCAAAGTCGAACAGCCAACTAGGATTACACCAATCTTCTTAAACATTAGTGCGTAAAGTTAGGGTCGGTTGTTCAAAGTAGACTTTATCATGATCAGCCAAGGCTATGTCAAATAGAGTGGGTTTGTCCTGGGCTTCATTATGTTGTTAACATTATTATATAAATAATTAGTACTTATTTATATGATTATTTTTGAAACTTTTTGGGCTGTTTGATTTGCTCAAAAAGTAGTATAGCAGAAGGAATATATTATAGAACTAACGTATAGTTAAAGTGTAGAATATTTTGGAGTTGCTTGGTTTAGTTTAGAATAAAAATAATATAAAACTCAAGGAAGACGAGGCATGCGAGTAGGCATGCAGTTGGGCGGCCAATGGCAACAAATAGTTCGCCGCAGGTGGGCATGAGAGATGGTGGTAGTGGCCGGCGACACCCAATAGCGGCATGCATCAATAAGTAGCGGGTAGAGGATGGTCGAAGGCGAGCAGCCTTGGGCCATAGATGGTTGTGACAGATGAGTGACTGATGGTTGTGGCAAGAAGCTAGTGGTTGCGGTAACTACTGAAATTGAGGTTTTTTCAAACGGTCACAATCCGCCATTTATGATAAGAAAAACTGTTGTTTTTAAAGTTACCGAAGGTTTTAATCTAGAGGTAAAACGTTTGTTGGTAATTCCGAAACCAAGCAATATTCTGACAGTATAAATATTACTGACAATTATTTGATGATTTAATATTGTAGTTTTTTAACGATTTAATGTTGTATTTTTTTCTATAAAATTCGAGTCGTCGGTAAACGTAGGTTGGAGTAACAGATTTTTATTCCACCAGTAATAGTGACGACATACATGTCAAAAAAGTGTCACACATGTAGTTTCTTTGAAGCTGGCAAAACCTTCGATTATGTGTCTTTTTTATAGCAGACTGGTTAACCGTCAGAAAAGTATCACACCCGTCGGCTTTTTGGCGCAAGTAAAATCGTCAATAAAGCATCATTTATGCATCGTTCCTTATAACCGATGGGTTAACTTTTGAAAAGTTTTGCACCTGTCATTTTTGTGTGACGCACCTTTTGCCATTTGTTATGTGTTGGTTAGATGTCGTTAAAAATGTCCATCGCCTAGCCATCAGTTTTCCCTACGAATAAGTTTGGAACCATCACAAAGAGCGATGGTAAGCTGTCGGGAACCTGTAGCTTTCTTTAGTATTCACATTACCACAACTATTATTACATCATTTAATATACAATTCCAGTCATATAACGAAATAACATAACTGTCAACTAGTGAATTATACAATCAAATAATCAAATAAATAAAATGCATTTACTCTAAAATATGTACATCACTGTTCACAAAAAATATATATGTCCAAATGTACATAAACATAAAAAATATATATATATTCCTCCTAATCATCCTCCTCTATCTCGTCAACTTCATCCTCATCATCCTCCGTCGCTTCCTCCTCCTCCAATGTTGTCACTGTCTTGCGGCTCTCATTGCTGGAAGGAAACAAACTCAGTCTTCAGCTTGGCCTCCAGCTCTGACCTCATTTGAGAGAAGTTGGCCTCCATCTCCACAGAGAATGTTGCAACATGCCTGGAGATCTCCTCATCACGTGTGGTAGAGGTGGAAGCTGCAGATGCACTGGGGGAGGGGTAAGCGTCATAGGCAAACCCCTGCGACTCGAGCTCGTAGACTCGATCCTTCTTCTTTCTTCCAGCACCTCCCTCTGTGGGTCGTACTCAGAAGGATCACACTCACATATCATAATACCTCCCAATGGCTGAGATCAGCTCTCCTTCGCCTGTTGTAATATATCTCGTAAACAAAAGTAGTTACATTCAGTTAGAGCTAACAATTTTTAACATCAAACTAGTTTAGCTCGTTAATTAACTAGGTCATACCAGATTTGTCATCAATCAGGACTGATCTAACTGTCTCCTGTGGGTGCACTCACGTACATCGATAATGAGGGCTCTCGTCCAACTTCATATTCATTCCATAAAACGAAATAATTAGAATACATATTTGAGTTATAAAAAAACTTATAGAATAAATGAGATCTTGCCATCCTCTGCTTGTATTTCGTAAGTGGGAGCGCCTCACAAGTGTGCTTGGAGGGTCCCATGCCTCCACAGTTCGATCGCCTATTCTGCTTAGTTGCTCTCTCTTCTTCTGGAAGTGCGGAGAATCACAGATCTTAAACCATGTGGCAAGAACATCCTCTCCGAGCCACAGGGAACTCTGTCGCTATTTCTGGATATCTCCAAAAATGTCCTGGAGACCAACACTGCCCTTGCGCTTGAAGTTGCATCGAATGTGTGCCTGGTGGTAAGGGCACCAGGAGTATTATTTACGCAAATATTATATGAATTATGTTCAATTGATAAATAAATTAAAATAACTTAAGTTATTAGTGAATGACACTTACCGCAAACTCCTGAAACCAAACATCTCAAATGGTCATCGAGATCTCCTTCCCCAAAAAAGTATGTTGAGACAAACTTGCTCTGAATGATATCCTGAATGACATGAATAGTATGGATTGGGGGGTATAATCTTAAAACAACAATTTGTTAGATTTATATTCAATTGAAAAAATAAAACTATTACTGAAAAAAATCTTTTAAAAAAAACTTAAGTGTTCCCGACAGGCTCGATGCGGTAGTTGCTGCTCGTCAACTCATGCCCGGTGGAGATAGCACGTGCCTCTGATCCATTCAACCCCGCTGCAGTCGAGGTGGAGGTAGGGGTTGGAGTGGGGATGGGGGTGGGGGCGTTGGCTAGGTCGGGGGCGGAGGTGGGTGTCGGGGCGGGGTTGATGGCTATGCCTCCCCCCCTCATGATCTCTCCTGTTATTCTTTTTAATTAGATTATTTTCTAGCTCATATCGACTCAAATTGAAGTGCCGAAATGAGCATGTTTAGATTTTTATCAAATTAACTGAAGGCCGGATCAATAGATAAATATACTAAACCATCTGTAGACACATGAATTTGGTGTTCAACGTCTTATTATTGTACTAAAATATGTTCTTAAATAATTTTAAGAGTAGCTCAAAGGAGCCACGATGCTTTTTAAATGAAAAAATCAGCAGAAAAAAATGAAATAATCTATACTCAATTGAAATAATTCTGCTAATACGAGTTTTTCCCTTACAACTAAAAAAAAGGAAGATTTAAATACATAACCTCAATTCTTATGTATTTACAAATTTAGTGCATAAACTTCATTTTTATATAATTGCCGCCTCACCTATGGAAAATAAAGTGTCTTTAATTTTTAAAAAGTTAAAATAAAGATATTTTTATGGATATTAAAGATTTAGATGGTAGAAATATAAAAAGCAAAGTTAAGATATTAGATATGTAAACACGTGGAAATAGAGAGTTATGTAGGTAAACGCCCCTCAAAATGTAATATTATAATGCATGAGGAATGAACTATAAGTATAAAGCAAAATGCTAAGTGCGAAATACATTAAATGATTGCATAAATGTTGAACTAAGAATTTATCTCATGAGATACTCAAATTTGACACTGCGAATCACACCGTATAGAGCTTGAGATGAGAGTAGTAAGATAGGGGGAAAGAGATGATTTCCATAGTAGAGCTATAATCTCTTAAATGATCATTAAAAATAGTGGAACCTCTCTTCAATAAAAGCTTCCTTCATTTATAGGATATTTAATATAATAAGTATATTACATTTTTGTCTATATTTTGATAGGGACTACACTGATATGTTTTTGATATATCATATAACAACTCATCATTTGGTCGTTTTCTGGCTCGGTCAGCACAACTTAGTAGGCTTGGCTCTGCCGATAAAGCTCGATTGGTTATCTCGATCGGTTTAATTCAATTGACTATTTTAAGAGATCTCATCTACGACAAGAGGCTTTGATACTTATGAGACGTCTGAAGATATTTGTGGAACTGACCTTCCCATTGGTTCGGCTTTCCTTTGGGACAAACCTCTGTATCAGGTCGGCTCCTGCCAATTTGGAGTCTTAGACACCCTCCTGATTATTTTCCGGATGAGTTGATCTATCGGCATGGATTAGTCATCCTCCTATCAATTTTTGGGTTTGGTTTTTTTTGGTTGATTTGGCTTGGCTCCCCTATCATCTTCATTAGTTTGGTGGGCCTCACAATCTCTTTATACTGAATCTGGACTGTTAGATCTCTGTAAAATCAACCAGTACCTTCTTAATGTAGATATACATATCCCTTATAAGTTGTGCTAATTAAAATTTACATATCTATTTGAGAATTGAGGTGATAATTTATACAAATTTGACTCGTCTCAATCAAATGAATTCGAACAAATTCAGACTGATCAGCTCGAAGACCGAATCATTGACGACCATATTTATTACAGCAGGATTCATTAAGAACTTGGTCACCGTCCTGAAGGCAACCTATGTCTCCGATCCAAGTCCACCAAGGACTAGTGTTTCTCCGCTTTCACCCAAATCCAATAAATCATCGATCCTAACTTCAAAAATTAGCCATTTCCGTAAGACACCCACCTGCCGCACTTATCCTTCTTTCTTTCTGCATTTATTTATCTTTCCTCACGGGCTCGAAATCTGTAATTGATCAAATAAATATCCTTCTCATTTCCCGATCAAATCGGCTGATACCTACACCCTCTCATGGCTTCATCTCCACTCGCTCTTCTCCTCATTTTTTTCCTCTTCTTCTGCCATCCAGCCTCCGCCAAAAACTCAAGCCACCATCAGCTGATCATCTGCAAATCCACTCCCTTCCCAAAACTCTGCCTTGAATCCCTCAAACTCTCCATCTCCATCTCCATCAACCCCAACCTCCTCTCCGCCGTCCTCCACTCACTCCAATCCGCCGTCTCCGCTGTTTCAAACATCTCACCACTCCTAACTTCCCATTCCATTGTCGAAGCCCAGCGCGGTGCTCTTCAGGACTGCAGCGAGCTCCACTCCTCAACCCTTTCCTCCCTCCACCGCTCCTCCTCCCTTCTAAGCTCCTCCACAGCAAGCAAAGCTGTCGCCGAAGCTCGGGCTCATCTAAGCGCCGCCTTAACTAACAAACAAACCTGCCTTGAAGGTCTTACCGGTGCGAGGGGCGCGCAGGTACCCGCCCTCGTCAATGCATTGACCAACTCTTACCGCTACGTCAGCAACTCACTCTCCCTCGTATCCAGTTCAAGCACCCATGGGCGTCAAGGCCGAAAGCTGGAGGCCCGGCCTTCGCCGGAATGGCTTAGAACTCGGGAAAAGCTGCTATTGGATAGCGGAGATTACAGTGGGTATGATACGGCGTCGGTATTGACGGTGGCGGCCGACGGAAGCGGTAACTTCAGCACGGTGGGCGAAGCTGTGGCTTTCGCCCCCAATAACAGCGCGGATCTCACCATTATTGTCGTGAGATCGGGAGTGTACAATGAGAACGTAGACATTCCCTACTATAAGACGAACATAGCGTTACTGGGGGAGGGCAGCGACGTGACGTTTATTAAAGGCAACCGGAGCGTCGGCGATGGATGGACGACATTTCGGTCTGCGACCGTCGGTGAGAAATCAGTCATGCTTTTCTCTCTCGCTTTCTATCTCTGTCAAGATTCTTTGTCAAGTTGCAATTTAGAAAATATGGCGCTCACGTGATCTAAATACGTTGATACATTTCCCCTCGTCGTTTGTTTGTTTGTTTGTTCTGTTGGTTGCTCTGGTCAACTTACATTATTATTTTCAAGTATCCTTTCTAGTTCTGATTCTTCCCCTATATATTATTAAAATTACAAACCTATTGAATTATAAAAAAAAATTAATTACACCCTAGTTGTCTATGAAAAAGATGTCAGCACGAATATCAAAGTAAACGAACGGCTCCAGAGGAACGATCGATCGGATGCCTTATTGACGGTCGAAGGATTTGCGTTGAGGTCGCGCGATTAAAGGAATGTGGTGAAAATTTTCCTATAAAGTGGTGATCAACTTAAAAGCCCACGGATGAGTTACTGAGTCCCAGATCATGTACCAATGGAGTTAAGGCGTAGGGAGTGGTCCGCAAATTTCTCATCGACTGAAGATATTCGTCACCCTTATTATACTTTATTGTTCTTTTAATTACTAAAAAGCACTCCCACCCACACACCCTCAAACGTAATAATGAGTGGTTAACTTGTAATAATTGTGACCTATTCATATAAATAAGTGGATCTATGTCATGAATATAGGGTAGTATACTGTTCATTATTGTACTCTCTCTCTCTCTCTCTCTCTCTCTCTCTCTCTCTCTCTCTCATAATACGCTTTATACCTTGAGCGTGCTTCCCAGACATTTTTGGAATTAACATTCTTTAATGTGCGATGAGCGTGAAAACATACCGGTAATAAGAAGAGGAACCCAACAACAACAACAGAAAGAATCTAATTAGAGGAACGCGATCGCATGCACTAGAAAGTTCATGAGAAAATTCGTCCAATAAATACATCGTCGCTTATGAGAAGGCCCATGAAACTGTCAAACAAATATTCTAGAAACGACTGCCACACTATAACAAAAAGTAACTTAGGCAAAGCACACGACTGACCCTGCCACTAACAGAGAGGAAAGTTAGATCAGACATTGAATAACTCCTATGTCATCAAACAGAGAGCGGGCCCGAGGCATACAAGCTGAAAACGGTCGCAGGAAATGATGTTTCTCAAACATAAAGCGGTGACGATCTATAGAAGTTTTCCCTTAAAGTCATCCATACTTGTTGAAGAAACAATACAATGGTTTTGTGTGACACCTTCTTACTTTCAAGAGCCCTCCATATAATGTAACAATTTATTTTTTACATACAATATCCAATAGTTTGGGGTTTATACGTCAAAAATCTCTCTAACAATATTTTCTTCGCTTCTTTTTGAAACTTAGGGAACTAACGTTATCATGCTCAAGGAACTGACACTGTGAAAAGAAGCCTATGGGGCATATCGGCACCCAATAGCAGCAAGCTCCGTGAGGTGCACAAATGATTACCCTGCGCCCAAACTACAAAATTAGCACATAGCAGCAACAAGCTCCGCAAGGGGTGTCTAACGATCTTCCGTGACTTATGGGACTTATCAACACCCAATAGCTACAAGCTTCGCAAATGGTGCGCAAACGATCGTCCAACGCACAAACTACAAAGTTAGCACCTGGTAGCAACACGCCCTGCGAGGCCCGTGGCTTATAGAACGAATCGGCACCCGACAACGAAAAGCTCTGCGAGATGTGCACAAACGATCGTTCTGCACCCAAATTTCAGAGTTAGCACTCGACAATAACAAGTTCTGTGATGGGTGTCTAACGATCTCCTGTCGTCTGTGAGACAAATTGACACTCGACAATGACAAGCTTCGCGAGGGGTATGCGAGCAATCATCCTGCACCCAAACTACAAAGTTAGCACCCGAGAGTGACAAACTCCGACTTGCCTCCAAACTACAAAGTTATCACCCAGTAGAGACAGGCTCTGTGAAGGGTGTTTAACGATCGCCTATGGTTTATGGGACTAACCTACGGCCAAAAACAACAAGTTCTGCGAGGGGTATTTAACGACCGTCCATAGTCATTGGAATGTATCGCACCCGACAACTACAAGCTCTGCAAGGGCTGTACAAACGATCGTCCTGCATCTAACTACATCGTTAAGAACCGACACTACAAGCCCCCGCGATGGGTGTATTGTGACCGTATAAACAAAATATATACACACTCACCAACAACTCATAACAAGTGAGATCACCCATACGTTTCAGCAATCACCATATGAAAGAGAACCCTCACAACCAGTTTCAAAAATTTTTATATATCATTAAAGTCCAATTACAATTACAAATAACAATCTAGAACGAAACTAAATAAAAAAAAGAGCAAAAAGATACAAGAGGGGCTGCTTTAACCTTGAACACTTGAAAATTCCCTTGAATCCGCCTCCCGAGTTCCTTCCATACCTTCGTCGTCCTCAGACTAGTCGTGTGCTGATTCCTCCTTACCCTCTTAATCGAAAAGAAGCATGTCAAACTCTTCCATCTTTTGCCACTTGGGATCGACCAATTTATGCTTGACAGACCTTTCGATCTCAAGGGAGGTGTCGACTGTGATCTAGCGAGAAAGACTCTCAACGTATGCCTTCTGAGTGACCATTGAAGACATCTTCTCTTTTAGTTCCACATTTCCTTCAAAAGAGTCGCCACCTAAACCTCATGCTGTTGAGCATCAAGTTTGCTCTCCTCGACAAAAAGTCTTAGTCTCTACTCTGCCATAGCAGCTTTCCGTTTTCACTTCTGAATTCATGAAGCATATCTTCCAACATTCTCCTCGGCCGTATGTAAAAGGAGGCCCTAGAAGTGTAAAGCCTGCCAGGGGAGGGCATGATATCGATCGACCACTTGGAACATATCTCTCATATCCATCGATGTCAAAGTTTTCTCAAAGGTAGTAGAATAGAACATATCCATCAAAATCAAGGGGTAGTCCCCATTCAAAGGAGTGTTTGGGAACCTCTCGGTCTCCCTGTCGATGAGAATGTAGTGGTCGCTTGTCTAAACTCTAGCTCCACGATCATGTGAGAATGTCTACTCAAGCAGAACAACTCCCTTTACACCGGAGGTGGAGGCATCGAGTATCAGGGACAAGAGTCTTTTCTTCCCTCCGAGGAATATCACTCTCCATCTGATCCGCGACCCCTTGCCTTTCGTCAGAATCAGTCCCAACAGAGATAGGATAAGAGTCGCTACTCGCCTCCTCTCGCTCCTGCAAAGATATGAAAGAGGTCTCCCCTGTCACCGCTAAAACTCCTCCATCCACGAATGCGCTGATTAGTCTTCTGAGTCGAGAATGTTAGGCGATCTGGAGGAGTCCTTCCCACTTCCTTCCACAAATCCCCAGTCATGGTATCGACGCCATCCAGACGAACCATGCATTTGATTAAGTTGGGGTCGAGGGATTGAAACTAAGAAAGGTGTTGGCCCTCATTCAGTGCCCTACGATCGCGAACGTTCCCTGGTAAGGACTTCATTTTCTTCACCTCACACTCTGTCGGAGAAGTGCGGATTACCAATCCATCCGCACACGAGGCTACCGAGAACTTTGCCTTCCCGTCCTTCACTTTGTTTTAGAGTCCCAACGATTGAATCTTAGGACTAGTACCAAATTGAGTATATCCACTGTGACCAATCCGAAAAGAAAAGAAATGGTTGAAGAGTTTGATCAACCATGGGATTCCCATCCTCCGGCAAAAAAGAACACGAGTCATGATGGCGAATATTTAGTTAGGAAGAGCCTGGGGAGGAATGATCCCATAGCGGTTGAAGATCGGCCGTTAACTCTCAACAAAATGACATTCGAAGGCCAACTTAAAATGATCCTTATAGAGAGCGGGTGTTGATTTGTGCGCCACCCACTTGGAATCTTTTCTTTTGTTGCCAAGTAGTCCTCCATTGGAATATCCTTGTTCTTCTATGTTTAGAGGAACACAGTACTTAATTTCTTGAACCAATTCTTTACCATATGTTTGATTAATTTTGATCACTTGGCTTTTAGTTGTAGATTTTCTTAGCTTGAATTCTTTTGACGACACTGAATAACTATAGATGCCAACCTTTTCCTCGTGGTTGAATTAAAGCTTGATTTCGCTTTCTCCTGTTAGCCTTCGATAAATCACTATTAAACAAATAACAGAGCTTCTTTTATTCCATTATTACGTCTTGGAACTAACTTAATTGTTTTCTGAATTAACAAGCAGCTGTCTCCGGACAAAGATTCTTGGCCCGCGATCTAACCTTCCAAAACACCGCCGGTCCGACGAAAGGCCAAGCCGTTGCCCTGCGCATCAACGCCGACTTCTCCGCCGTCTATCTCTGCACCATCGACGGCTACCAAGACACCCTCTACGTCCACTCCTTCCGCCAGTTCTACCGCGAAACCCACGTCCTCGGCACCGTCGACTTCATCTTCGGCAACGCCGCCGTCGTATTCCAAGCCTGCAACCTCATCGCCAGAAAGCCCATGCCCGGCCAATCTAACATCATCACCGCGCAGTCCCGTGACGATCCCAACGAAAGCACCGGCATCTCCATACAAAACTGCTCCTTGTTGGCTTCGGAGGACCTGGCGTCGGATAGAGGGGGGACTAAGACCTATTTGGGAAGACCGTGGCGGCTGTATTCGACGACGGTGTTTATCGAATCGTTTATTGATGGCCATGTGGATCCGGCGGGGTGGACGAAGTGGTCGGAGGAGCGGGGTGAGGAGGGATTGGATACGTTGTATTACGGGGAATACATGAATTTTGGGCCGGGAGCGGCGACGGAGGATAGAGTTGTGTGGCCTGGGTTTCACCTGATGGAGTATGATGAGGCGTATAATTTTACGGTTTCGGAGTTTATATACGGAGATATATGGCTGGATTTCGACTCCGTTCCGTATGATGATGGCATTTGAATTTAATGACTTCATTCAGTATTTTAAGAGTCTTTAATTTATTTTTAAGTACATGTATTGGAGGAGGAGATTACAAGAATGTTTATTTAGTGCTTGGGTGAAGGAATCAAAGCTTTGCTGAATCCTATGGATCAGCCAATTACAATTAGAAAAATGTTGGAAGTATGCATTTTGAAATTGTACTCATTGGCAGTGAAATAAATTTGATATAAACGGGGTTAGTGACCTCTCTTAATTTTATATATCTAACTCCCTATATATATATATATATATATATATATATATATATATATATATATATATATATATATATATATATATATATATAACCATCACAATTATTCTCTTCGTTGTTGACCTCTCTTAATTTTCTTTTTCTTAACAATGTAATGACACATCAGCATACGTCTAATGGTGTCAAGATAAAATGGTAGTTATTCTCCGACAAAGGGGAAGTAAAAAAAACCACCATATCCTCTTACATTGCACTTCTTCTTTCTCTTTGAAGAATAAAACGCCTGTTGACTGCAATAAATTATATTTTCATTCTCTTCCAATAGAATATGTCTTTGAAAGAGGCAGCTCGACAAGAAGAAATATGCGTACACCTTATATCAATTGTAACGACAAAATGAGTTACTTCCACCATAAAAAAAAAAAAAAAGGCAATGACACCTACGTAAGAGTTAGTTTATGTTTACTCAGAAGTTCTCGGGATTAGTCCATGTAAGTGCAGTAAAATGCCCCCAACGAAAGGAAAGTCTAGGCTCTATGATAAGTCTTTGCAACTATGCCCTAAAGATGTACCCAACAATGATTTGTGATGGTGGAAAACACTATTTCGGTTGAATGGAATTCAGTATTTCAATCTCGTTGATCTTTGATCGAGCATAACACTTGCTATGATATCAAAATATATCTATTAGAAATAGCAATGACGAATCCTTTTTTCATTCTGTCATTCTTCTCGTATATTCCCGATGAAAAGGTAGGAATCAAGAAACTAAATGTACATCCCAAAATAACTTTTTTAAAGCTACCAAGGAAGCTGACAAGTAAATGGGCCTTCTGGGCCTATAGAATTAAACCTCCTTTTCTGAAATATAAACAACACTGCGCCCTACAACTAATGGTTGACAGATTGTGCTCACCAACTACATCCCTCAAATTGATAGTTACAATGACTACTTCTCAAGAGAATATGGGAGCTTCTCCACCGAGCTCGCCCATGGTTATCGAGCTCCTTTGTCAAGCTCACATGCACATATCAAGCAATCTCGCTTGCATTTGTCAAGTTTCACTGCCAAGTCCATTTACTTATACTTTAATATTATCTGGATGGCAGAAGGAATGAGACTCCAACTCATCACTTCCTATGCCCATTTATGAGCCGCTTGACACCCTGCATGATGATATCTTTTCAACAACAAATCTTAAATAAACGTCGTATGGTACGGTCTATAATATAGTGTTTCTCTATTTTCTTTTTCTTCTTATATCCCTACAAGAGTAATGAGATCCTATGAGACCATAAATAAGAGGATCTTTATTCTCTCAAAAGAAGAAGGAAAAGAGGGGGAACATTAGGCGTGACATCCATACACAAGCTAGAGCACTATCCCTTTCACATCCTCCGCCCATCTTATAATGTCTCTCCCAAATAATATGAATTCATTAACTAAACTGGACTTTTGTCCTAAATGAATTAAACAATATGAGAAAAGAGGTTGGTAGCATGAGCAATGGGCATACTAAATATTAGTTTAACAAATTTTATATTAATATGACTTAAACAATGTTCTTGAATTTATGGCTATAAGTTCAAAGTAACATAATTTATAAATTCAAATTTTATAATATATATATATATATATATATATATATATATATATATATATATATATATATATATATATATATATATATAACCATTGGATTGAAACTTAAAAATGATTAAAAAATTTTATGTTTGATCCATAAGCCTACACTTCAGATGTTTTGATTAGTTGGTTGGAGTAACATCCATAAGCATACACTTCAAATAAACCCAAATTACGATTCACTCACCTCTCTCAGTCCTAACTTCCTTTACACCAGTTTTCATTCTGCAATCCAAATGCCAAGCTTTGTATGGCCGACAGCCACCTTAAATACTTGAACGCTCGGGCTCTCGGGCGAATCTCGTAAAATTATTTTCTGTATGGTAGTGGACCCTTTTTAAATATTTTTTTTTAATTAAAAATTTTTTGATGATGAGCGGTAGAGTTTCTGCATACAGTGTCCATATGAAATAATTTTCCTGTTGACGGCGTCTTGATTACCAATACCTGATCTTCAGATTAGATATGGAGTTTCGGCGAGAGGAGGGATGGGGTGTGGGCGAGCAAAAATTATTGCGTAAGTTCACCTAAATTTGAGTAGGGTTAATTAATAAAATTCGCTCGCTACAAAAAAATTAAAAATTATATGATAGTGGGCTCTAATTTAATTTTTTTTTCAAAAAAAAAAAAATCTAATTGAACGTGCACACCGAATAATTTCTCCCGATAAGAGCACGTTTCTTGTGTTGTTTTGAGGCTTATTGTAAGTATAGAATCTTCGTAATTATGAAGAGGCAATCACTTTGTAATTATTACAGAATCTTCATAATTATTAGGAGAAAATTAGTCTGTAATTATTAGGAGTCATTCACCTAATAATTTCTTACCAGTATTAGGTCAGATTTTATTTATTTTCCTGTTTAGAAATTACCTTAATTTGTTCCATGTTTTAGGTTATAAATATAGGTTGTAATCTGTTCCTATTGATTTAGAGAAAAGTAAAGAAAAATTCTCTCAATTCTATCTTGAAATCTCAAATGGTAGAGCCAAAATTTTTGCGCTAATCACCGGTAATCGTTGGAGGATAGTGAAGACTCTCTTCTCGCCTGCCTTCTTGCGGGAAAGGAGGAAGTATGTCTTGCCTTGATTCCCCCTCTGTCTTGGAATCGTTCGAAGGCTTCTTCGTTAGAGATATCTTCGACTCCGGCGCCTTCAGATCACTTTGTCGCCCCGCTCTTCTTTGCGCCCGAAGCTCACCGGCCCTTTGGTTCTCGCCGGTCATTCGGTTCTCGCCGGCCATTCGATCCTCGCCAGCCCTTCAGTCCTCGCCGGCCATTCGATCCTCGCCTGCCCTTCGATCCTTGCCTCGCCGGCTCTTCAGACCTAGCCGGCCCTTCGTTCTTCGCAGGCCCTTCGGTCCTCGCCGACCCTTCAATCTTCACCGACCATTCTATCCTTGTCGGCCCTTCGGTCCTCTCCGGCCATTCGATCCTCGCCGGCCATTCGGTCCTCGCCGACCCTTCGATCCTCGCCGGCGACGTCCTCCTCTGCCGACAGAGCTCCTACCCAAGGCTTCTTGCAAGGACTTCGACATTTACTCTCCTCAGCCGGTTCTTCGCACGGGCCACTCGGTACTCGACGGCGACGTATCGCCGGCCTTTCTCGACTTTGGCGTCCAGATCTTGCCGGCCCTAGGCCTCTCTCACGCGGACTTCTAGCGGGATCCTGGATCCCTCCTTTGATTGCTCACGATCGAAACCCCTGTCCGTCGGTTTCCTCTCCTGTCGCAATCAGCGAACTCCTCTGGTTTGCCGCACCTCCTTGTTCGACACTCACGGATTTGGCACTCTCAGCTTTGGCACTCGGCTTCGACACTCACTGCTTGAGAGTTTTTGGTCCTAACAATTTTATCAGTTTCTTAGTGGCAAATTGATGCTTCTTGATGAATCAGCATCAATTTGAGGAGTGTAGAATCTTCGTAATTATGAAGAGGCAATCACTCCGTAATTATTACAGAATCTTCATAATTATTAGACGAAAATTAGTCTGAAATTATTAGGAGTTATTCACCTAATAATTACTTACCAGTATTATGTCAGATTTTATTTATCTCCCTGTTTATAAATTATCTTAATTTGTTCCACTTTTTAGGTTATAAATATATGTTGTAATCTGTTCTTATTAATTTAGAGAAAAATAAGAAAAAATTCTCTCAATCCTATCTAGAAATCTCACAGTAATTTCAAATTTTAGGCCGATGCTTATCCTTTCTCTGCTTCCTATTATCATTTCCAGCCAATATGTTTCTTTTTGGTACTTGTGATGTTTAATAAGTTTTTTAATTTGCCAATTTTATTTCTATGGGGCATCAATGTGTTGATTCATGGATGGAGTTTCTGTTCTTATTTTATTAAATATGCTATAAGAAATCTTACTTTGTTGCAAGATTGTTTTTTTTCATTCTAGGTAAGGTTTATGGATCGACAGTTCATTTTTTTTTTTGGCTTGTAGATGATTATGCAATTGACAGATGTATAGCTGAACTATCATGTTTTAGTTTACGAATCAAAGTTTGTTGGTTATTATTTTTAGTTCTTTTATATGCTGCGTGAATTGTAATTTTTGAGGGCCCTCAAAGCAGTGAAAAAATTGTGGCTTTTATATATAGAAGCTATGAAACGAATGGGGAGGCAGTTCATCTTTGGGCATGGGTCTGGCTTCTTCCTTTGATTGAGCGAGAATCAAGCCCGCCTCTATAAAGGGCCTGAAGAGGGTTCGACCATCGGCTAGAGACGGGGAAGTCATGGATGTTGATGACGAACACGAGCTAGAAACTGCGATTGAGGTCACGCCCATGGCCGCCGGTCGAAGTTGTACTCAAAGAAGGATTCAATGACTCTGCGTAGAAGCTGAAGGCAATAAAGCTTAAAAAGAAGTTAGAGAAGGCGGTTAAGAAATAAGACGGCTCAATGGGGAGGGGCGTATAAAGTCAGTCCCAATCTCAAATCTAGAAAAAATTATTGCATATCTTCACCGTCCATCACACATCAAGGGTGTATTACAGTGGGCCCTATTTGAAATAAAATCTGTGATAAACGGTGGATATCAGACACCGCATATATTAAAAACTATGATGGACGGTGGAGATCAAACACATGTATTTTGTTCAATGGAAAGTGCTCGATTGGAAAGACAAAAAAATTTGGTTTAGCAACAAAATTGTGGTTTTTAAACAAATGAGATGAGTTATTACAAACTTGTCGGAGTCATAGTTTATTCTGTAGTGTTACGATATAATTATAATATAAATAACGATCGACGACGACGAAATGAAAAGTAGATCGAGAAAAAATTCACACCAGAAAAATAGACACAGAGATTTTCGTGGTTCGGCAATTTTTGACTACATCCACGGAGTTGCAGTTGAGAAATTTACACCATAATGTTTCAATTTACAAGAAACACTTATCTCACATTCAAAGAATTACAAATCGATGTATTTCCTTCTTCTTTGCTGAGATACACACGTGGAACAGAAAACCAGGGAGAACAGCACCTGTGTTGCTTTCCTGTGCTTGGAGTTCAACGGCGTGAAAAATTCCAAACTTTTTCTCTCTCGAATCGCATGGAGAACGGCTGTTGGGAGGAGGCAATACGGTTGCTAGAGGAGGTTTTTCTATAAAACCAATTCTTCTGCTCTTAATTAATGGTGGTAGGGCCTACTTAATCAAAGGACAAACCTCTTCCAAAACATTGGAAGCGGGAATAGTTACATAAAAGGCTGCAAGCAATATTTAAGCAAATAAATATTGTAGCATTTAATTAGATTAATTAAATGCCTTCCAATTAAATCAGGGATCGGGCTCCACCTACCCAACAATTCTCCCATTTGCAGACTAAGCATACGTACTACAACGTCTCCTTCCTCAAACTGTTATCCTCTACTGGTGGTGTTACCCTTTAAACACGAATCCTCCACCTCTCGCAACTCAGCGCCCTCGTCTTCGTCTAAGACCAATCGAAGCTCGCGCACGCCTTCGCTCAAGAAGAACACCCTTAGTCAACATATCACAGTGATTCTCACTTCCACAAATTTTATCATGCAACAACCGTCCGTCATCCAACAATGACCGTATAAAGTCGATACTCGATCCGAATGCGCTCGTTTCTGACCGAAACGCCGGATTCCCGACGAGCGAATGTGACACTCTGACTATCACTGTAGAGAATGCCCTTCTGATTATTCTTGCACAATTCATCCAAGAAGCCCTGTAGCCATATCATCTCCTTTGCAGCCTCTGACACTACTATATACTCAGCTTCTGTAGTAGACAAAGAAACTGTTTTCTGCAGATTAGAGTCCCATGAAACTGCAGTGCCACCAAAAGTATAAATATAGCTCGTAGTACTTCTTCTAGTATCTATATCTCCAGCTAGATCAACATCAACATCAACATAGCCTCGTACCTTTAAACTCTTACCTGAGAAACACAAACAAGTTTCTAAAGAGCCTCTTAGGTACCTCAAGATCCACTTCACTGCTTCCCAATGTTCCTTTCCAGGATTACTCATGTATCTGCTAACAACTCCCACTGCATGAGCAATATCCGGTCTGGTGCAAACCATAACATTCATAAGTGAACCAACAACTGAAGCATAAAGAACCTTACTCATGTGATCTCGTTCCTTCTTTGACTTGGGTGACTGATTCTTGCTGAGTTTGAAGTGACTGCCCAAGGGTGTCCTAACTGGTTTGGCCTTATCCATATTGAACCTGCTAAGTACATTTTTCACATACTCAGCCTGAGAGAGTCTTAACGTGTTTCCGACTCTATCTCTAACAATTCTCTTGTCAAGGATTTGCTTTGCAGCTCCCAAATCCTTTATTGCAATGTGCTTTGACATATGTTCCTTCAGATTATTGATCTCATCAATACTAGCCCCTGCAATAAGTATATCATCCACATACAACAGTAGAATGATATATGAATTGTTAAAATATCTGATGTAGGAACAATGATCTGCCTGATATCTGTTGTACCCTGCATTTAGCATGAATTTATCAAACTTCTTATACCACTATCTAGGAGCTTGCTTTAGGCCATACAAGCTCTTCTTCAATCTGCAAACTGAGTCTTCCTTTCCCTGTACCACGAACCCTTCAGGTTGGTGCATGTAGATGTTTTCTTCAAGATCCCCATGAAGAAAAGTTATCTTTACATCTAACTGCTCAAGGAAGAGATCTTCAGTAGCCACCATAGACACTACCATTCTGATGGTTGTAAGCTTCACCACAGGAGAGAAAATCTCAGAATAATCAATATCATGCTTCTGCTGAAAACCTTTTACAAAAAGTCTTGCCTTGTACCTCTTACTGTCATCATGCTCAGTCTTCACCCGGTACACCCACTTGTTGTGTAATGCCTTCTTCCCTGGTGAAAGATCTGTCAGCTCCCAAGTTTGATTCTCTAGCAGAGAATCCATCTCCTCCTTCACGGCTAGCTCCAACTTGCTCGAATTTTCATCTTGCAATGTTTCTTCATAACTCTGAGGTTCTCCACCATCTGTCAACAGAATGTAGTTTAAAGTAGGAGAATACCTCTGTGGAGAGTGTCTAGTCCTTTCTGACCTGAGAACTGCAATTGTAGGGGTAGACTGCTCTGAAACTGACTGCGGAACAACATGAATGGGTGCTCCTGACCCACTCTCTTTGTCACTTGCATCTCTGCCCTGCATTGTGACCTCTGGTAAATCATCAAACTTTACCAACTCAGATTTCTACAGTGTTGTTTCAGAAACTATACTAGACTTGTCCTTGTACATAACATTTTCATTGAAAATCACATTCCTGCTCCTTATGATCTTCCGATCTCGATCATCCCAGAAACGATACCCAAATGCATCATCTCCATAGCCAATGAAGTAACACTTCTTTGACTTAGCCTCAAGCTTATTTCGAGCATCTGGATTAATAAGAACATATGAAAGACAACCAAAAGTTTTAAAGTGAGAAAATCTAACCTCTTTCCCACTCCAGATCACCTCAGGTAATTCACAATTTAATGGAATAGATGGCCCCTTGTTGATCAAGTAAACTGCAGTGCTAACTGCTTCTGCCCAGAAAGTAAGTGGTAGTCCGGCGTGCAATCTCATGCTTTTAGCCCGCTCATTAATGGTTCTGTTCATGCGCTCTGGAACACCATTTTGTTGTGGTGTCCCTGGAATGGTCTTCTCCATTCTGATACCCTAAGCTGCACAATACTCCTTGAATCCACCATCAATGTACTTACCACCATTATCGTACCTTAGACATTTCAGCTTTAAGCCTGTATCTGTCTCAACCATGGCCTTCCAAGTCCTGAACACATTAAATACATCAGATTTATGCTTCAAGAAATAGACCCATACCTTTCTGCTGTGATCATCTATGAATGTGACGTAGTAAAGAGAGCCTCCAAGAGATGCCACTAGAGAAGGTCCCCACACATCTGTGTGTACAAGATCAAGCTTTCTTGCCTTTGGCGTCTTGCCACTTTTCAAGAAACTAACGTTTCTTTGTTTCCCCATAATGCAACTCTCACATATGCCAAGATCAACGGACTTCAATTCTGGTAGCTTGCCTCTGGACTGAAGTTCCTTCATACCTCTCTGGCTCATGTGACCAAGTCTACAATGGTACAACTCTGCTGTGCTCTCTGCAACAGTAGTATCAACACTGTTAATTAAACCAGTAATCATATAAAGCGTACCTGTTTTCTTACCCCGTGCCAGTACTAGTGCTCCTTTAGTAACCTTCCAGGTGTTATTTGAGAACACTACTGAATGTCCACACTCATCAAGCTGTCCAATAGAAATGAGGTTCATCTTCAGTTCAGGAATGTGTCTGACCTTTTGCAATATCCACCTGTTATTGTTTGGAAGTGCAATGTCGATGTCTCTCATTCCAACCACATTCAAAGCTTCTCCATCTGCAAGATATACTTTCCCAAAATCACCTACAACATAATTCCGCATCAATTCCCGATGGAAAGTTGTATGAAAAGAAGCCTCTGAATCCAGTATCCAATCATCAACAAAATTATGAACTGTCAGCAGTAGTGCATCATGTGCTTCTTCAGTTACCACATTTGCGCTGTCATTCTCCGCCTTCTTGGAATTTTTGTAGTTTCTTCTTATGTGGCCAGTTTTTCTACAATTCCAGCAAGTTACTTTTTGACCAGGTCTTGACTTGCTCCTGCTTCTGTGTTTTGATTTTGATCTTCCTCTGTTTGAGTCCTCTCATGTGATCTCCCTCTGGAATCAACATTTAATACTGAACTCGAACCTGAGATCTCACCAGAATCTTTCATGCGAACCTCCTCAGCCAAAATTAAATCACGAATATCATCAAATTTCAATTTAGATTTACCTGCAGAGTTGCTAACAGCCATCCTCATAGCTTCCCAACTATTTGTTAATGAAGCCAACAAGATCAGGGTACGTATCTCATCATCAAATTTAATTTTCACAGAAGATAATGGATTTGTAATAATATTGAAATCATTCAGGTGTTGTACAACAGACGTACCTTCTGACATCTTCAAATTGAATAATTTTTTTATCAGATATACCTTGTTATTCGCCGACGGCTTTTCATACATACCTGAAAGTGCTGCCATAAGATATGCAATAGTCCTTTCCTTGACGACGTTGTGTGCAACGAATCTCGATAGGGTCAATCGAATAACCCCGAACTTGTCGATCCAACAAATTTCATTCAATCTCATCCATCCTTTCAGGCTTTTTCCCCAATAACGAAAGATGAAGTTTCTTCCCATAGAGGTAATCCTCTATTTGCATCCTCCAATAACCAAAGTCCGTGCCATCAAATTTCTCGATCCTTGAAACCTTCACTTCGTCTTCAGTCATTGGCTCTGATACCAATTGTTATGATATAATTACAATATAAAGAACGATCGACGACGACGAAGTGAAAAGTAGAACGAGAAAAATTCACACCAGAAAAATAGACACAGAGATTTACGTGGTTCGACAATTTTTGCCTACATCTACGGAGTTGCAGAGGATTTTATTAATTGAGAAATTTACACCACAATGTTTCAATTTACAAGAAACACTTATCTCAAATTCAAAGAATTACAAATCGATGTATTTCCTTCTTCTTTATCGAGATACACACGTGGAAGAGAAAACCTTGGAGAACAGCACCTGCGTTGCTTTCCTGTGCTTGGAGTTCAACGGCGTGAAAAATTCCAAACTTTTTCTCTCTCGAATCGCATGGAACGACTGCTGGGAGGAGGCAATACGGTTGCTAGAGGAGGTTTTTTTTATAAAACCAATTCTTCTGCTCTTAATAATGGTGGTAGGGCCTACTTAATCAAAGGACAAACATCTTCCAAATCATTGGAGGCGGGAATAGTTACATAAAAGTCTGCAAGCAATATTTCAGCAAATAAATATAGTAGCATTTAATTAGATTAATTAAATACCTTCCAATTAAATCAGTGGATCGGGCTCCACCTACCCAACATGTAGCTGGTTGCCTTTAATTAAATTCAAATACGTATGAAAAAATTAAAAGTGATTAAAGGTAAATAATTAAGAGGGAAGAATTATTACAAACCTGAGTTTAAACACCTTTACGAATTCATGTTGTTGTCTGATGTGATTGTTGAAAGTTCTTACTGTAACGAAAAACAACCACAATAAAATGAAAATTGAAACGAGAAAAATACATCAAAAAACATGGCACATAGATTTATGTGATTCGACAAATTACCTACGTTCACGAAACTGCAGAGAATTTTATTACTTCGAGGTATTACACTGTCAACTACATCGACTTAAAAGAGAAATCCCTGCTCTCTCTCTCTTATCTCCTCTCTCCTCCTTTCTCTCTCTCTCTTTCTCTCTCTCTACTCGAGAGAGCTCCAGCCGGAGAGGTAATTTGGAGTAGCAGCAGAGCTTTTGCAATCCTCTCCACCTTAAACCCAACGCCAAGGAGAAGCCACTACCGGAGCACACAGGAGAGTTCCTTTTAATTCCAACTAAACTTTGGCCATTAAGGAAATTAATCACATATCATTATTTTCTTCAACTGCATTACCAAAAGTGGCGAGTCCCTTCCTCATAAAGGCAGCTTGCCTTAATTTGCAAAAAAAACCTGATGAAGGCGGGAGAGAGTAATGTACGCGGTAAAAAATCAAGAATAATCAAATTAGAAGATAATTAAATAATTAAGGAAAGCCCCTTAATTATTTCCTTTTCTCTTCTGCAACAAATATGGATTGCGGGACTCTCAAAAATAGACAAAGCAAGAAAAGAGTTTAATTCAATCAAATTAAATTCTAATAACTGTCAATTCTCCCACTTGGACTGGGCTTCATAGTGGACCGGGCTTCATATTAAATTAAATTCTAAGTGGGTCAGACTTCATAACTCAACAATTCTCCCACTTGGAGACTGAGACACTGACTGTACCATCAACTGACTGCACCCCAAACATGATATACTTCATCTCTGCAACTCAAAGCCCCAGTCTTCATGCCAAAAGACCAGCTGAGGTCAAGCATAACTTCAGCTTCTCAAGAAAGAACACCCTTTATCGACATATCAACGTCAACATAGTCTTCTACCTCCAAGCTCTTTCCTGGGCTACTCATTTATTTGCTTACAACTCTCATTGCATGGGCAATCTCCAACCTCAGCTGAAAGCCTTTTTCAATAAGTTCAGCCTTCTACCTCTTACTGTCATCAAACGCAGTATTCACCAGGTACACCCACTTGTTGTGCAATGTCTTCTTCCATGTTGGAAGTTCACTCTGCTCCTAGGTTTGATTCTCTAGCAGGGAATCCGTCTCCTCTTTCATGACAAACTCGCACTTGCTCGAATTTTCATCTTGTAAGATTTCTTAATACCTTTGTGGTACTCCACCATCTGTCATGAAACAATAGGAATGGGTGCCCCTGACCCACTCTCCTCATCAATTCCACCAATGTCATGCATTGTGACCTCTGGTTGATCATCAAATCTTACTTTTCTTTTGTGGTCACCTGTAGTCATATATAGTGTGTCCATTTTCTTACCCCGAGACAACACTGATGCTCTTTTGATAACCTTCCATGTGCTATCTGAGAACATTACTGAATAACCATTCTCATTGAGTTCTCTAACAGAAATGAGGTTTATTTTCAACTCAGAAACGTGCCTAACTTTTTGCAAAGTTCATTTGCTTTTGTTAGGGAGTGCAATATCTACGTCTTCCATCCTCACCATGTTCAAAGCTTTTCCATCAGCCAGATATAACTTCCCAAAGTCACCAGCAACATAGTTTCGCATCAACACCCGGTGGGAAGATGTATAAAAGAAAGTCCCTGAATCCAGTATCAAGTCATCAACTGAATTATGAACTGTCAGCAATAGTGCATCTTGTATCTCTTCTGTTACTACATTTGCGTTATCATTCTCTTTCATCTTAGGATTCCTGCAGTTCATTTTTATGTGGACAACCTTGCCACAATTCCAGCAGGTTGCCTGCTGAACAGACTTTGATTTTGATCTTCCTCTTTTTGAGTTCTTGTCTTGTGATTTTCCTCTGAAATCAACATTCAGTGCCGAACTCGAACGCGAGATCTAGCCAGAATCTTTCCTGCGCACATCCTCAGCCAATATCAAACCATGAAAATCTTTCAGTTTATATTTACCTGTAGAACTGCTAACTGCCATCCTCATGACTCCCCAGCTATTTGACAATAAAGCCAATAATATCAACGCACGTATTTCATCGTCAAAATCAATTTCAACATACGACAATTGATTTGTGATAGTATTGAAATCAATCAGGTGTTGAACAACAAACACACCTTCCGTCATCTTCAAGTTGAATAACTTTTTCATTAAATACACATTGTTATTCGCCGATGGCTTTTCATACAGATCTGATAAAACCACCATGAGATTTGCTGTAGTCTTTTCCTTGATACCGTTGTAGGCAACGGATCTCGACAGGGTCAATCGAATAACCCTTAGAACCTGTCGATCCAACAAATTTCATTTCTCATCGTTTATCTGTTTCAGCTTCTTTCCTAGTAACAGTAAGTGAAGTTTATTCCTATAAAGGTAGTCTTATATCTGCATCATCCAGTAATCAAAATCTGTGTTATTGAACTTCTCGATCCTCAATGCCATCACTTCATCTCCGCCCATCATTCTTCCTTAGATCCGAAACCACGGCTTTGATACCAGTTGTTGTGGAAAAAGACTACAATAAAGAGAAAATTGGAACAAGAAAAATAAACCATAAAAGTCGACACAGATTTACGTGGTTCGGCAAATTGTCTACATCCACGGAGCTGCAGAGAATTTTATTACTTCGAGGAATTACACCGTCGACCACGTTGACATACGAGAAAAATTTTTACTTCTCTCTCCCTCTCTCTCCTCTCCTCTCTCTCTCTCTCTCTCTCTCTCTCTCTCTCTCTCTACCGAGTAGAGCTTGAGAGCAGCAGAGCTTTTGTGAATCCTCTCCAATTTACCCAACGCCAAGGAGAAGCCGCTAAAGGGAGCACACAGGACAGCTCCTTTTAATTCCAGCCAAACTTTGGCCCATTAAGGAAATTAATCACATATCATTAATTATTTCCTTCAGCTGCATTACCAAAAGTGGCGGGTCCCTTCCTCATAAAGGCAGCTTGCCTTAATTTGCAAAGAAAACCTGATGAAGGTGGGAGAGAGTAATTTAGACGGCAGAAAATCAAGAATAATCAAATTAGAAGATAATCAAATAATTAAGGAAAGCCCCTTAATTATTTCCTTTTTCTCTTCTGCAGCAAACATGGATGGCGGGACTTCTAAAAACAGGCAAAGCAAGAAAAGAATTTAATTCAATCAAATTAAATTCTAATAACTGCCAATTAATAACTAAGTGAGCCGGACTTCACAACTCAACATCTGCTTAGTTTCGTCTAATGGATATTGACAAAGGATTCATCATACAAATCTTCATATATTCAAACACTTCCCTAAATATGACCACCAATATATAAAACATATATAACTTTGTCTTCCAACATATTTATGTCTCTCTTAATTTTACACTTGTTATGGGAAATTTACTTGCATACTACACAATTCTTAGCTATTTATATATCTAATGCTTAAACTTTTATATTGACATTTATAACATTTTGGTGTGATAATAGTATGCATGAAAAGGTGCATATTTTTCTATTTTTTCTGCCCCGCTGACAAAGGAGCCACCCTGACAAAGAAGCTGATTTCTATCTGGAGTATAATCATCGTCAAGCATGTTTATGCCTCTCGTAAAACATACCTTAAACAGCGGCCTAAACCGTCACTATGGGTCAACACAGCCTTTATGTTGTTTGATTCTATATCATGCAAAGTGAAGCATATTTCGATCCATTAACATTCTTGTGATGCTTTTTTGTTACTTGCTTGAATAATTATTTGATAATATTGTGAAAATGTCTTTCACTGACTAATATATTATCACAATCGAACTTGATATTGTATCATTATTATTATCATTTCAATTTTGTAATAAGTTAGAGCTTTGTTGTTAAATTAAAATGATATATTTTTAATACTTTGGTGCAAAATCTGTTATGCAGTTTACAATCGCGCGTGAAAGGAGCTTTACAGCCAAAGCTATGTTGAGTGGACCAAAAACATAGACCTGATTGTACTACAAAATTATATTGCAATAGCTTGAACTCTTATTTGATGAGAAATTGCCCGTCTTGACCTCATAGACCTCTTGGTTTTGTTCCCCTAGTGCTGAAGTAAATTAAAACCTTTTTTTGTTTTTGTTTTTTGTTTTGTTTTTGTCTACAGTGATTGATTACTTATTTTCACTTTATTATTGTGTCAATCCATTTGATACAACATGAAAGAAGCTGTGAATATGTTAACTGTTTTTGAACTGCAACAAATTTCAGAACAATGGCTATCCAAGGTTTATACTTAACTTCTTAACTTCAATTTGAATCTGCAAATCCTGAACCTTTGGCTGATTCTTGTTGTTTCTGTTAATTTTCAGGGCTCATTTTGTTGCTAAAAGTAAATAAAATTTTTTTTTAAAAATGGTGAATTTATTATCTCCATCATATGGTCGGATGAACTGTTATTTTTTACCATTCTTGAAGCTATACAACAGTTATCTGTTAAAATTACAAGTTTAAAATTGTTAGAAGCATTGTAAGAGTGAAGTGGTATGTATGTGAAGATTATTATGTTTGAAGAAGTTTATATACTTATATTTGAAGAGAACCTGCTGGTTATTTTGCTAATTATTGTCTTTATGCTTTATGCAAATCATATTTGAATTCCTTCGGAGTAGTTGAATGCATTTCTGGGACAAACTGTCATCTTTGAATTCTTTTGATTTTATAAAACATGAAGAAGCCATGCTTCTCATACCTTTGATGTCTATTTATTCATAATCTAATAAGCTGAGGATTTATATTTGGGATTATTTGATTCTACTGATTGATCTTAACCTTGAGATTTGTTTGTTCGATAACTTTGTGTTTTAATCTTAGTGTTTTAATATTTCTTATGTTTGTTTGTTGAATGAGACTTCTTATTATGAAAGCTCTCATTTTTTTTTCTTTGGTGTATGTTTATGTCAGAGTTCAGTGGAGCATCACTTCTCAATGTACTGAAGGTTGAATGAATACTTTGCGAGGAATAACTTCACTTTTAGCAAGCCTCACTTTTTGTATGTTAACTATGGTCACTTTTGACTTAAATTACACCTTCGATATGATATTGAAAACCAAAATTCATGTAAATTTAGAAATTATTCTGATTGCACTTTTTGACAAATTTGTGCCCAAGAATTCTTGTACTGGAATGAATTGTGTAATGTTTGATTATAATCTTTGCCATTGTTGAAAATAAATGCATGACCATAGAATTATGGAAAAATAAACTAAAATTTATATTTTATGTGGTTGATTTGTGTTAGTTATGGCTCATATACCGGAAATTTGGAGTCTATTGGAATAAAAAGGTGTGTCTCTTAGTGATAAGAAGTATCTCTTTGAATTTAGTAGATTGGGAGAACGAGGGCGTTTTAGTAATTTATCTGTGTGGGTTTATCTATAAATAGATGTGTAACCCTATGGGTATGTGAACCAAACTATTGTAACTCCTCTGAAATAGTGAATTTGCCGCTCTGCTCCCGAGGATGTAGGCATCTTTGCCGAACCTCGTTAAATCTCTGTATTCTTCTGGATTTGTGTTTTATTCGCCCTAAATTGCACAACAATTAGTATCAGAGCTAGGTTCTATGGAGGAGGTGATCGATGCAGGGAAAAGAAGAAAGATTTTGAGATTTGGTTTGCGGCAGAGGAGGAAGTTCGGTTCCGGCGCGATAAGTTTGCAGAGTGTCGCAGTAGGAATTACGGATCCGGACAGGAGCATGTTCGAGAGTTCGGTGAGGTGCTGCAGAAGGAACGTCGCGGGTTACTGCGACGCAGTTGGAGTTCGTCGGTTCTGCAACGAGAAGCGCGCGTGACAGACAACAGCGTGATATTCGTCGCAGAAGCAATTCAACGAGAATCTGCGAACAAGATGGGCCGACATCTGGAGGCGTTCTTCTTCCGGTAGGCTTCGCATGAATCATAGCAGGCTTCGGGAATTTTCCGAAGCGGGAGAACGATTGGGCGAAGCGGGATCGTGTGTAGCAGGTTGTTCGTGAATCAGAAGGCCGTCCGAGGTGTTCGCGCCAAGGGCTTAGGCGCGGCGAGGTTCACAGCAGATCGGGCGAAGCGGATAGCTGTTCGAGCAGGGCCTGCAGCGAAGGAGCCCGGTGTTCGCGAGAGGCACTGCGGAAGAGTCCAGCGCTGGAGGCGGAGAAGAGAGGGAATCTTGGATTCCTAGTAGGAGGAATATTCCCTCTCAATTAAGAAATTCCTGCTGCAGAGAAAAGAAAATTCCTGAACGGCCTTAATATGAAAATTAATTAATTTCTAGTGGGATTGACAATTTTTGTTCTGACAGAAGAAAACTGCCTTTATCGGAAAGTTGATTAAGACAAATTCTTAATTAAGGTAAGATTGCTGGAGAAGAAATTTTGGGAAACTTAATTAAGAGAAATACTTAATTAAGGATCTAATTAAGGGAATCCAATTCCGGAAGCAAAATCAAGCGAAATATTTAATTGAAAATATTTCAAACATTTCTGCTGGGAAAGAAAAATTTTGGTCTGTCTGCTGAGAAAGAAAATTTTTGGTCCGCAAGAAAGAAAAATAATTTTTCCGGAAATCTTAATTAAGGGAAATTCTTAATTAAGGGAATATTGCTCAAAAAAAAATTTTTGGAAAGATTTTGAAAAAAAATTTTTTTTGGCCTCAGCAAATTTGAAAATTTAACTGATGAATTCAGCAGGCGCGGAGAAGTTTGTCGAGGAGTTCGGCAAGGGAAGCATTCGCAAATCGCAATTGGCTCGCAGGAACAGATCGGAGGAACAGTTCGACATTTTGATCAAGAGCGGCAAGCAGGAACAGTTCGGCGAATACAAAAGGCTTCCATAGGTTCCGCGCGAGCAGAGGAGGAGCAGGCGCGACAGTTCGCTGTTTGATGAGGTGCAATTTCGCGGTTTGGCGAGATACAGTTTCGCGGTTTGCGCGAGGTACATTTTGTCGCATGAGGATTTGTGACAGGTGGAGTCAGTGAAATTCGTCAGTTTGTCGCATGAGGATTTGCGACATGTTGAGCCAGCCAAATTCGTCAGTTTGTCGCATGAGGATTTGCAAAATGTTGAGCCAGCCAAATTCGTCAGTTTGTCGCATGAGGATTTATGACAGGTGGAGTTTGGTTCCAGTAAATAGGAACCTGATTTTGCGAATAAAGGAGTTTGACCATTGGAGTTTACAATTCTGTTGCAGGTGATTTTGCGACAGGTGAATCACGACAGAGACAAAGCACAGTTCGCAAGTTCGTTGCAAGTGATTTTTCAACGGGTTGAGTTTGGTTACGGCGAATAAGAACCATGTTTTGCGAACAGTGCAGTTCGGATGGGAGTAGTTCGGACGAGAAGCAGTCTGCAGAAGCAGTTCAGCGGCGGAGCAGTTCCAAAGGCGCGACAGCTCGCGCGGAACAGGTGGAGCGGCGATGGTTCCTGCAGTTCTTCGAGTCATGACAGTTCGTAGGGGCGTGCTTCTGGTTCGCAGGGGGTGTCACGACGATTCATGATTGCTTGCAGGAGACGTTCGCGAGGTGGAGTTTATGACCAGGAAATGAGGCTGTCACGTGGTTTGTCAGTTTCATAGAGGAGAGGAGTTCGCGTGCTGTTATCGCGAACATGAGCCTCGTTTTGCCAACAAAGGAGTTCGACCAGCGAAATTCTCCAGTTTGTCGCATGAGGATTTGCGACAGGTGGAGTTCGACAGGATGCAAGAAGCAAGCAGTCGTGAGTATTCGCGAACAGGGGTTTCGCGGAGGTATTCCGTGAATAGGCTTGAAGAGATTCGGAGCTTGCGAGACAGCAGTCGACCGAGGTGCTGGTGCTAACACGATAAGTGTTGTAATTGGCATGGTTGACCAACCCACTATGGTGTAAGAAACTCCATGAAGAATTTGTCCTAAAGGGCTGGATATTCGTCAAGATGGAGATTTGTTAGGTATGACTCATATACCATGTGATGCATTTCTTCTAAGGGGCTGGATATTCGCCAAGGTGGAGATTTGTTAGGTACGACTCATATACCGGAAATTTGGAGTCTCTTGGAATAAAAAGGTGTGTCTCCTAGTGAAAAGGAGTATCTCTTTGAATTTAGTGGATTGGGAGAACGAGGGCGTTTTAGTAATTTATCTGTGTGGGTTTATCTATAAATAGATGTGTAACCCTATGGGTATATGAACCGAACTATTGTAACTCCTCTGAAATAGTGAATTCGCCGCTCTGCTCCCAAGGATGTAGGCATCTTTGCCGAACCTCGTTAAATCTCTGTATTCTTCTGGATTTGTGTTTTATTCGCCCTAAATTGCACAACAATTTGAATGTCAAAGACAAAATGCGCATAGAGAGAATGTAATAACCACAAAAAAATAAAAAAATAAAAAAATAAATTCTTGAATTAAACTAGTTTGACTCGATCCCTTAGTGTTTCTTATATCCTTAATGTGACTTGGGGAAACGTAATAAAGGATCAAATAGGATGTTGTATGAGAGAGATAGATGAGTGACATTAAAGCTTAGGAGAAGTGAGATCAAAGCTTAGGGAAAGTGCTGGAGCAAGCTTTATCGGTGCATGTTGCAACAACCCAAGGCTAAAGCATAGAGATTGAGCGATTGGAAGGAGCACAATCTTGGTTTTGGAGTCTCAAAATCGAGAGAAGGTAATGGTCGGGCAACTTGCTTAAGAAGAGGAAGTTATCTAAATCCTTTACTAATATCATCTCTTTGAATTATCTTATTCTTCCTCTTGATAACAGAAGGTAAAAACCTATCCTTTCTCTCTCTCCCTAATAATCATATCAATTTATGGATTTAATTTTCACTAAGACAAGGTTGTGAGGTGAAAGAAAGTCATTATTTATGCAAAACCAAACCCCTAAATACTTTTCCTTTAATAATTGAATTGTATAGTTTGTCCATCTAGCTTTAGAACAAAATATAACAAGCCTAGTGTTTTTAAATTATTTGTATTAGGCAATAAACACTAAAACAATCTCTCAATCATTTTTTATTAAGAACAATGTCAATGTAACTTTAGAGATTAGATGTTAATATTTTGTTTGAACATGTTATATATTAATATTTGATTTAATCATTTGGTTTGAAGTTGATAGGTTAATTCTTGCAACAAATTTTTTTTTTTGTTGTTATTATTTTTAACGGTTGGTTTGTGATGGTAGATACTTATATTTGTAGTGTGAAGAATGGTTCTATTTCCATCAGCAGCGTTGGATCCAAATTTAGGCTAAGCCATAGTTGAGATTGTTGGCCAGTTAGGAGGGGAACACTTAACTTGGGTTCTTACACGAGTGATCTACATCAAAAATAATTTTTTATCGATAAAGTTTGTGTAGAAGTGTATGAAGCAAAGATAAGATCTTCATGTGCTTTTTTTTTGGGTGAAAATTTACACTAACAACTAATGCATTTACATATCTTGTACTTTAACATTATTTTTGAAATTTATACCATTAAAATCTTTCATATCACATAAAGATGCGACCATTTTAACTTTTAAAAGTTAAAATATATATTTTCATGCAGAAGTAGATGCTATAAAAGTTGAAGATTATGTATTAGATGTGTAAATACATAAAAATTGAATGGCATGTATGTTAATCTTCCTTTTTTATTTTAAACAGCATATTTTTTAATACCACGAATTGATTTGTAGTTAACTGTGGTAAAAATGTTTTCAAATTTAAGTTAATGTTATTAAAGATATAGTGAGGGTATTTTGAAGCTAGAGAACTATATCTTAGTACCTCTCACTACAAAAATAAAAAAATGATATCATATCGTTGACATAGATGATATTAGTAAGAGAACGTAGACCTAGATGAGGCGTGACTTCTAAAGTTAACGTTGCTCTAAATAAGAGCAATTCCACCGGAATTTTGTATGACAAAATGATGTCATAGTGTTTGAAAGATAAAATTCGTAAAAGTGTAATAGGTTGAAGATGCTACATGAATATGAATGTTATCTACTAAAAATAAGCAATGTCGTTCATGTTATATTTTTTTATTTTTTTCCTTTACTGCTTTGCTTTAATTTTAATAGTAGGTGTCTGATATGCTTTATTCATGCAGTGGTTTTAGAACCAAAATGAGCGGTCATAAAGTTTGTGAAGTGTATTCTCCTTCATCTCTTCTTCTTTAGAAATTGAGAAAGTGAGGGAAGGAGAAACGGACAAAGTTTTAGTTATAACACCTATAGTTGTAACTATACTTTAATATTTACATTTATAACATTTAGGTGTTATGAACCTATGCATGAAAAAGGTATAATTCACTTTCAATTTACATTTTTATCACCGAAATCTTTGATATCACCAAGTATATATTTACATTAACTTTTAAAAGGTAAAAATTGAAGTTTTGGTTTTAGATATGTAAATCCATATGGATCGAGTGGTGTGTATGTAAAGCTTCCAGTTAGGTATAACTCATATCTAGGGAGTTGGAGTTTCTTGGTAAAGAGGTGTGACTCCTGGTGAAAAGGAGTGTCTCTTGGAAGTTAGTGGGTTGGGGGGAGCGAGCACGTGTTGGTAATTATATCTGTATGGGTTTTATATCTATATATATATATATATGTGTAACCCTATGGGATGTAATTTGAACTCATCTGAAATAGTGCATTCGCTGGCTCGCTCCCGAGGACGTAGGCAATTCTTTGCCGAAGCTCGTTAAATCTTTGTGCTCTTCTTCTGGATTGCGTTGTGTTCTCATAATTATTTCATAACAATTTGTATTAGAGCCTCGTTCGAGAGAACATGAGGAGATCGAAGAAGAAAAGAAGATTTAGCTTCGAGGTTCGAAGAATTGCGGTGTTCTATGCGGGAGTTTGGCGTGGAGCGGCAGTTCCCGGTGAGGCGTTCGTCGTAGGCGGAGTTCGGCAGACTGAAATTTGCGGTTCGCGGGAACAAATTTCTGAAGGGGTGCGAGGGAGTCTGCGGCATCGGCAGTTCTTCGTGCGGCTCGGTTCCAGGCGCGACAACAGGGAGGAACCCAGGCTTGTCGCGGGTCGGCTGCAAGTTCATCGCGGAAGCAGGAAGGTTCGGTTCCAGTTGGCGGAGCAAGTCGCGGAAATAGGCTTGGATCGCGTCACGCGGCCAGATGCCAAATTTTTCGCGGAGGGAAACTTCGGCCCAGGGACAGGATCGCAGAACAGGAGCAGTTTTCGGACGCGGCGAAGTGGCGCGGAACAGGCGGAGTTCAACTCGCCGGAAGAAGGCCGGCGCCGGAGTTCGCGCGCTCAGAAACGGTGCACAGAGTCGTGGCCTGTGCAGTTCGCGAAGGAAGCAGCAGCGGTCGGTCCTCGACAGTTCGGGAGCAGTTATCGCTCGGAGGCGGGAACGGTTCTGTTCGTGGACAAGGAAGGAAGGAGAGAAAGGGAATCTTCCATTTCTACCAGAGGAATATTCCCTCCCGTTCCCTCAGATTTGGCTGCGCTTATAATCCCTTAATCCTATGATTAAACTTTAATCCCAGGTTTGGGAGAGGGAATCAGGAATCTTTCATTTCGACCAGGAGAATATTCTCCGTCACGCTGCAGAGAAGGAATATTAATTCCTACAGAGGACTTCGGCCGGTTCAAAAAAATTCACGGGAAATAAAGGTTGTTCACCGCGAACAGGTGCCCGTTTTACGGGAAATTGAGGAGTTCAACCAGTTAAATTCACCGGTTCGTCGCAGGAGATTTTGCGACAAGTGGAGTTCGGCAGAGTGCAGGTGGCGAGTAGACACGATTATTTCGTGAACAGGAGTTTCGTGGAGGTTTTCCTCGAACATGTGCGAAGGGTTTCGTGGCTCGCAGAAACTGCAATTGGCTGAGGTACTGGTACAAACACAAAGGTGCTTCGTGTGGAAAATTTAATTCACGAATCACGGGAGAATCGCGGGATAGTTGCTGCATTTGACAGGAAAAATTTCAGGTTTCTTTGAATTTATTTGCGGAGTATTTTCTTTTGTTTTTCGAAGCAAGGCAGGAAAATACAGTGCATGATTAAATTCGGATGACAATGTCTGGTGCAAAATTAGAGATAGTGAAGTTCGGTAGAACCGGGAACTTCGGATTGTGGCAAACAAATGTGAAAGATTTGTTGGCATAATAATGAATTTTGAAGGCATTGCGGACTTCGAAATCTGATGGTACTATCTATCAACTGTTGGGGAGTACAGTTGTAGGTGGAGTACACTCTGTCGGATCATATGATGGAATTGCAGCAGGAACTTTGACCAAGCCAGGTTAGATGGTTTGGTTGCCCAACCCACTTTGGTGTAAGAAACTCCATGATCTATTTCTCCTAAAGGGCTGGATATTCGCAAGGTGGAGATTTTCTCCTAAGGGGCTGGATATTCACAAAGGTGAAGATTGTTAGATGTATTTCTCCTAAGGGGCTGAATATTTGCTAAGGTGGAAATTTGTTTGGTAGGCACATATACCGAGTGAAGCATTTCTCCTAAGGTGTTGGATATTCGCCAAGGTGAAGAATTGTTAGGTATGGCTCGTATCTAGGGAGTTGGAGTTTCTTGGTGAAGAGGTGTGACTCCTGGTGAAAAAAAGTGTCTCTAGGAAGTTAGTGGGTTGGGGGGAGCGAGGGCGTGTTGGTAATTATATCTGTATGGGTTTTATATCTATATATATGTGTAACCCTATGGGATGTAATTTGAACTCCTCTGAAATAGTGCATTCGCCGGCTTGCTCCCGAGGAAGTAGGCAATTCTTTGTCGAACCTCGTTAAATATCTGTGTTCTTCTTCTGGATTGCGTTGTGTTCTCATAATTATTTCATAACACTTCCAAGGGAAAAAAAAGGACCTTCGCACCTAACTGTAGGATTATTGTACCGCTTTGCAGTTTAACAAAAAAAAGGACCAAATCAAGAGAAAAACCCTAACACTTAAGGGATTCGACTATCGAAGAACTCCCAATGTCGAAGAAGGAAGATTTATACATGTTGAGAGATTGATTATGGAAGAAGATAGAGCGGAAATGCCGAAGAAAAGGGAGGAGCAGAAACGCCGAAGAAGAGGAGGACCGAAAATGCCGAAGAAGAGGAGGAGCGCCTAGGGCATGCGAGATGCGAACGAGAAAGGGTAGGGAGCTGCGAACGAGATCAGGGGTCACGAGAGTAATAGGGATCACGGGAGTAATAACCTAAACTAAAACGTAACCCCCGCGGGCCGCGTTTTTAACAAATTATAAACCTCGTTTTTTGATAAGCGGGCAAAAAACGCAATCCAAACGGTATTGCGGCGTTTTCAAAACACCGCCTACACTTATAAGTTGCCCCAAACGGGCCCTTAGATGTGCATTGATAGAAAATACATTACTTAATGCATCTATTGATGATACTGGAAGTCTACTAATGATTATAACCATGCCAAGAACATTAATATGAGTTACCTTTTTTGGGGATAGGTGAGCCCAAAGAGCAATATGTGCAATTCCAACTGACGACCTTATGGTGGGAATCTATACTTTCAACTACTATGTCACAGGTAAGTATGCATATGAATATACTTTCAAGGATTAATGTATCATATAAAAAATGTCCAATAACATGCACCCAAATGTATTCGTTTGGAAGGTGCGTAATATTTGTGGCCCTCAAATCCAACTAAGGGGATGTTTGGCTACGACTTGATTTAACATCAAACAAGATTTTATCAAATCCTCTTAAATTCAGATTTATCAAACGTGACGAGTGAAGGAGATCGGCGACGAGCGACGCCCGTAAATCTTCCTCTCAGATGGATTTAATAAATCCGGATTTACATCGTTTATTCAACGGAACACAATTAATATCCATGAAATGCAAAAGTTATTGTTTTAACAGACCGTTGGATTTAGTTTCTATTGTTTTATGTTTGGTAGGTTAAGTTAAATTCACAGCTAAATCTCATAAATAGCATGCTATCAAACACCCCCTAAACATTATATGCAATCAATCTTGTAAATAAACGATTTCAAACAAAATATTAATGATAAAGCAGAAATACCTCAACTAAAATCTTATTTAAAATATGCTTCAATATAACACAATAAGTTGGCTCCATTCTTTTGAATTTGCTCCCACAACCTCCAGACATAAAAGCACAACCCCTTGGGATGAAATATTCTTTCATATCCGCAAAGGACTCAATGCATGAGCTGAACCATCAACTATCAGTACAAACAAGCTTGATCATGAATTATTTTTAAAATCATTTATAAGTACATATAGTCAATGATATCATCTGTCAAGCCTTAACGATGCCTTCATCCTCCTTATGTTGGTTGGGTGGAAAACGTCCAGCCCCTCCTAAAAACTCGTCATGTTTAGGATAAGTCTTTGTGGCGCAGTACTCATCGGTGTCAGTTGGCAGCCTCGGTTCTCCCAGTTTGAGACAATGGGACTCGCATTCTTTGTCGCAACCAAACCAAGGCATAGTTCTCTTGCAGAAACTAAAGCAACCGCAGTAGCATTCGAAGGCATCAGCTGTTCTCATGGAAGAGAAAGCTACAATCATATGTGTGACAAGCAGCACCATGACGAGCCTCCTCAACGCCATAGTTCCCTTCTTTTTTGTGAGGAAGGCTGATTAATTTGTAAGTTTACGGAGCTTGAGTGGGAGTATTTATAGGTGTCTGAAGGCCTAAAGAAAGTATTCTGCTATTTGTGGTTTGTTGCTGGCCGGCCTGATGGATCACAGAAACAGAAATGAAGGTTGGGATCAGTTTTTGTCTCTTATTTTTTTGATAAATAGAAAAATAGTATTTGTTTAACTGTTTTTTATTTTATTAATATTTTTTATTTTTCCAAATAATACATCTATTTTTAAAATATTGAAAACAGCTGTTTTTATAACACCTAAGGCATGTCTCTAAACATATATTATAAATAAGTTGTGAGAAAATGCACGCCGCACATTGCCGGTCACCTGCGTTACTTGGTGTCACCATCGCCCGCCCGCCGATGCCCGCTGCTCGCGGTCTCCACGCCGTCGCCTACAGGTCGCCGCCCGCCACCGCTTGCCGTCACCCGCCCCTTAACGCTGCCGCCTGTCCGCCTGTTACATGTCGAGGCCGCTAACACCCCCGCCCCCCTCCCAAACATGTTTTATGTTTTTGTATTTTAAAAAACATATAATCATAACAATACCAAAAGCCTTTTCTAAAAATAGAAAATGAAAATTAAATAAAAACAAAACAGTTTAAAAATAAAAATAAAAATTAAAAGCAGAAAGGGATATCATTCAGGTATTCTGTTTTGATATTGGGGAGATTAATATGAGTAATTTGTTTTGGCGGGCTAACCGTAGAAGAATTTTGAAGAGTTGGATGAAAATACATAAACATAGTTTGTTAAACAGCTTTTTTTTAATTAATCTAAATATGCTGTCGGTTTAGTATTTTATGTTGCCTAAATTGCTAAAACAAAGTTAACTGACTTCAAAAATAAAACTTGTTTATATTGCTCGTTTCAGTAAAGCGATTCCCCTGTTTGATTTTTGCTAGGGATTGGAGTTTGAGTGATAGTATTTGAACGTTTGATATTTCATCAGAAAATATGATGGTTTTAGTAGAATCTTTGTTGTTGGTAGGTAACATAATTGTGAAATATTATCAAATTGGATAAGACATTTGATTAATAAAATAATTTTACTGACACGTTTAGGAGATGTGATAAGATTTTCTAAGGGAGATGTTTTGCATAGTAAAGTTCATTTCCTTACTATTAAATGAAAGAAACTTAAAGTATATTAATTAAAATTTAAGCCCCCTTGGAAAAGAGCTAAATTCTCAATCACTTGAGCAATCAGGCGGTCATAATTGTTTTATTAGCTTCAATTAAAATGATGAGGTGAAAGTGGTTAACTACTTTTTTTTTTTGTTAAAGGAGACTATTGCTCCCTACGCGTTTCATAAAAGAAAAAATACAACCCGGGAAAGAGTTCCTATCTATACACAAACCCATACAACTCACGCAAAAAAGAAGAATCTAAGGATCTCTTTCCAGAAAAATAAAAAATACAATCCACACACACACACACGACACAACCAAAGACAAAGAACAACTAAACTAAGCACAATCAGAAGATAAAATACTAATTAAATCATAAGGAATATAAGGAGAAATGAGAGGAGAGTTCAGCTGTAAACCAAATTTGGCTATCCAGTGAGCAGCTTTATTTCCATCCCGATTAACATGCATCCAACGAATAGTGAAGTGAGCAGCCAACCAGAAAATGCGCTTCATAAGTACATTAAGCGTCCAATGATGAGGAATCTGCAAAGTACAATACTTCCATAACAGCAAAGAGTCAGTTTCAATAATAATATATTTCCATCCTCAATTAAGAGCAGTATACAAACCAAAAACCACAGTCTCAGTTTCAGCAACTAACGGAGAAGAAGAAAGTGAGTTAGAAGCAAACCAATAAATGGGAAGCCCCAAAGCATCACGAAAAATGCCCCCAACACTAGCACGTGTAGGCATCCAGCAACCATCACAATTAAGTTTAATAAAGGGGATAGTAGGCTTGGTCCATTTCACAGAATTAGTAACAGTGAAATTGCAGGTAGGAGCAGTAATAGAAATATTAAAGGATCTCAATAAACCAGAAAGTTTACGGCAAGCTAATTTAGAGCACTGAATCCATTTCAGACATTTAATCAAATAACACATAATAAGACTAAAGGTATAATGAACAGAAGCAGTTTTACCATTGTGTTTACTATCATTTCTGGTGATCCAAAGGAACCAGATTACTACAGCAGGTACATTGAAGAAAAAAGGCTTACCTAAATTGTGCCAATAATGAAAAATACCATCGAGAGATTGGAAACCATTAGCAGGAAAAGGAAGCTGCAGCTTATTAAAAAGCTGCTTCCAAATAAAAGATGTAAAAGAACAATTAATGAAAATATGCTCCATAGTTTCCTCATGAAGATGACAGAGATAGCAACGAGAAGAGAGACGTAAACCTTTAAGCTTCATAATATCATCAGTAGGAATGATTTTATGAAAAACCCGCCAGATAAAGAAAGAGATTGAAGGCTTAATCCATTTATTCCAATTCCAGCTAAGATCCATCCCAGGAGGCTGATGAAAAGTATCAGCAAATGTGTTAGAAATAGAATCACCCAACTTACCTTTAGGGATAGGAACATCCTTCTTATCATTGGTTAGAGGAATAGTAGCAATGTAATTAGCATCAATGATATTAAGAGAAGAGGAAAGAATATCCATACACCAAACATTATCTTGCCAAAAGTCCTTGACTTTGACATCAATATCATAAGGGCCCCCATACCAATTTGCAAGAGGACCAAAACCAGTCCAGTCATCAAACCAAAAGGAGCAATCTCCCTTACCAACATCCCAACTGAGTAAAGCATCAGTCTGCTTAGCAACACTAAGCATGGCTTTCCAAATAAAAGAAGCCTTATTATAAACAGCCTTTAAAGGATGGAGCTGGGAACAATATTTATCCTTGAGATAAGAAGCCCAAAGAGAATTGTCTTTACGAAAACGATACCAAAGCTTCATATAATTAATCTTAATAGAGTCACTAAGACTTCTGAAACCAAGACCACCTTTATCAGTAGGCTTACACAGCTTATTCCAGCTTTTCCAATGATAAGAGGAATGCCCTTTACCATCCCAAAGAAACTTATTAAAAAGTCTTTCCATTTTCTGGAATACTTACATGAAAAAAACCTGTTTCATGGTATAAAAACTTAATGCGGTTTTAGTACTATAAAGCTGATTTATAGTACAAAATCACATAATATTTACAATGTTTCTCTGAATTATAATTAATAAACATTGGAATGCAGGTAACTCCAAGATCGATATAGCAATGAGGCAATTTACACTTGCTTCATAAGGTGAGCAGTAGAAATGGCATTAAAACAGGATCATTGATTACTATATATTCAAAAGTGTTCTGTACGGAACTTGAGGTAATGTGAAGCTTGCTTCCATCGAATTGACTACCCTCGGCTAACTTTTTCCTCCGACGGAGGACTTCGGCGAGGGATTTTTCACCCTGATGGAGGACTCTGGGGAGAGATTTTTCTTTCTAACAGAGGACTTCGACCGAAGACTTTTTAGCAGAACACATCAACACAAAAGATTAAATCATCCCGTATTACTCTTTTAAAATGAAGGTAATATCGTAATTTATTATTTAGTCCTCCAGTCATCTATAAATAGAAGTGTCATTTCATGTAAAATGGTTGTTTGGGGCTCTCCTCACTTGTAAGCTCTCTTTTCATAGAATAAAATGAGTCCACGAGTTCAAGAACACCCCATTCCCCCTTGAGGGGAAAAGTCCATCTTCTCTCACTCTGTCACGTTCTTCTTCCCTCGGTCACATGCTCTATTCCTTAGGTACGGTTCATAGGATAGATTTGGATTCAACAATTACATAATTACATTTGTATATATAAACCATAGAGTATTCTAGAAGTTAGAGAATGCGAAAGTGATTTTGCCGCCTGTAATTGTAGCTAAGCTTAATCCGAAGATTGTTGAAGTTAGATGTTCTACGACTCTTCTTGAAGATATCAGCAACTTGATCCGATTAAATGGTGTGCAGAACTTGAATGGCCCCTGAGGCAATGTGGTCACGGATAAAGTCGTAGTCAATCTCACTCTTTTTTGTGTGGGGAAGATTGGATTGACGGTAATAACAATTGCCGAGATGTTGTTAGAGAAGATTGGGGTGGGGTTTGGTATAGGTATTTGGATCTCTTGAAGAAGTCAGCAAATTGATAAAATATCACTGGTAGCTGCAACTTAGATCGTCGTACTCTGCTTCAGTGGATGAGCAGGCCACCGTCTTTTGCATTTGAATTGTCCAGGAGATGAGTGTGCTGCTAAGGAAGGTGCAAAAAACGATGGTAGAACGTCTATCCTGTGAGTTGCCAACTCAATCGAGGAGTGACATTATAAAAAAATTTAAGAGATGTCAAATATTTTGCCGTTCCTCAACTTTAGTTTTCATTTAGCCACTACACCCGAGCGAAACTTATTTATAGATTTCAATATGAGCCTAAATAAACTCAAGCGGAACTTATTAAATTTCTCTCGAAATGCTTGATTTGATTATAAATAAGTCAAATTTGGAGTTTATTTGATCCTTCAATTAGTGTTCTAAAGTTTTCAATTAAGCTTCAAATGTTTGCTTTGAGCTTGATTGAATTCAAGTTGAATCGCTTTTAGTGTAATCAAGAATTTAGGGCTCAGAAAATCATGAATTTGAATTTGAAATGTTTCTTGTTGAAAGTTCATTGAAATTCATGTTTAATGATAAAAATTTGTTAATAACACATTATTTATGTAACTCCTCTACTTGAAAAGAAAACTGAAATTTTGTAACTTCAAAAATATAGTAGTTTAGTTTAATTGGATCAGATCCCCTAAATTTGTCCAATTTCAAAATTTTTCGGCTTTAAAATTTTGGCATCTCCTCATTAAACATTTCGTTTATTTAATTGTATATGGGATCTTCATGCATTACTAGGATGTAACTATTACGGTACATTTTCTAGCACAGAATAATACCTCACTAAGTTTTAATATTTGCATATATATATATACTTTTTATTATCATAATTAGGGTTGTAATTGAGGCAAGCACAGTTATAAGTTATTCATGTTTGGCTTGAACTTATGTCTAGCTTTCACACATTGCTCAAATTTTGACTTGTTTAAATTTTTAAATGTTTGAATTTGATTTGTATTTGATTTATTTATGGCAAGCGAATAATTATTTAAGCGAGCTAAATGTTTAATTGAGTATCAAGCTTTTCATACAAAAAATTCAATAAATCTTTTGACAAATATAATCGCACCTATTAATCTATCGATTATGAACTCTGTAAAAATAAATGGGAACTCATAAACCATGATCATGCGAGATGTAATCTTCATATTTTAGCATGATCAGACTTACAAGTTTGCACCTAACTCTCACATTCAGATGTAAGTGTTGGTTTTCCCATAGTGATATCCACATGTCATTTTCTTAGTTTTTTTTAATAATATTGCAGATGTCTTTCATATTGAGTTGTTACACTATCTTTATTTTAAATCATATATAACTTAAAATAGTTACACTGCACTCTCTTAACATCACTTTTAAATCAGGTAAAGTTTCTGAGCAAAGTGGAAAATGTAGATATACGAGATGTTAGAGTTTCAGATCCATGCACACCTCGATCTCGTCGTTGCCTTAAATTTTTGCACGTCCTAACAACTCAATATTTTGTATGTTTCGAGCAAAATTGAGAAATAAGAAACTGTGAGAGGCTAGAGGGAATGTGAGGTTTGGAGGCTTTAAAGTTAATTTTAAGGGGCCACAGAAATCTTATATATTTTTACATATAAATCCTAAACTTGAATAATATAAATATATAATTAATTAATCAAAAATATTATTGATATAATAATATATGACTATTAAATATATATGCATATAATCTATACCATATATAAGGTTAATTTTTTAAAGTTTTTTTTCCTAAAACTTAAATCTAATGATACTCTAAGAATCTTTCATTGAGATTCGTGCTTACAACAAACAACAACAACAACAAAGCCTTAATCCCACTAAGTGGGGTCGGCTACATAATCTTTTTTCTCCATTGTGTCCTATTTAGTGTCAAATTTTTGTTTAATTCTAATAAATTAAGATCACTTTTTTGCAATAAGCCCAAGTTTTCCTAGGTCTACCTCTGTCTTTCGTAATATAAGTTGTATCTAAAACATCTACTCTCCTAATCGGATCATCAGGTGGTCGACGTTTAATGTGACGAAACCATCTAAGGTGACTCTCTCTAATTTTATCCATCACTGGTGCAACACCAATCCTATTACAAATATATTCATTTCGCATTTTTTCTCTAAGTGTAAAGCCACTCATCCACCTAATCATTCTCATCTCAACAACACTTGACTTAGCATTATGCTTCTCTTTTAAAGGCCAACATTCAGCACCATAGAGCATTGCAGGTCTCACCACCATCTTATAAAATTTTCCTTTCAGTCTAAGCGGTACTTTTCTATCACACAATAGGCCAGATGCATTCCTCCACTTCAACCAACCAACCTGAATTCTACTATTAACATCCCCATCTATATCACCATCGCTTTGAACAATGGACCCGAGATATCTAAATCGTTCACACCTTTTAATAATTTGATCACCCAAAGTTACACTTCTATCACTAGAGTTACTATTACTAAAATCACATTTCATGTATTCAATTTTAGTTCTACTCAAACGAAGACCTTTAGACTCTAATGTAGACCTCCATAATTCAAGTTTTTCTTGGGCGTTTTCTCTCGTCTTATCCACGAGGAGGATATCATTAGCAAAAAGCATACACCAAGGTACATCCTCTTGTAAATGTCCAGTAAGACCATCCATAAATAAAGCAAAAAGATATGGGTTTAAAGCCGATCCCTGATGTAAACCAACATAAATAGTAAAATATTTGGTCAATCCTCCTTCAGTTCGAACACATGTAACAGCTCTATACATATCTTTAATGACTTGAATATAAGTCATATCCACACCTTTCTTTTCAAGGACTCTCCAAAGAATATCTCTAGGAGCCTTATCGTAAATTTTTTTCTAAATCAATAAAAATCAAATGTAGATCCTCCTTATTATCTCTGTACTTCTCCATCAAACCTCTCAATAAATGTATAGCTTCCATAGTATACCTGCCCAGCATAAATCCAAATTGATTATGAGAAACCTTGGTAATATGTCTTAACCTATGTTCAATTACCCTCTCCCATAATTTTAAAGTATGACACATCAATTTAATTCCTCTATAATTTGCACACTCTTGTGCATCTCCTTTATTCTTAAAAATGGGGACCAAAATACTTTTTCTCCACTCCTCAGGCCTGTTTTTAGTTTTTAAAATAATATTAAAAAGTTTAGTAAGCCAAGAAACCTCCAAATCACCTAAACATTTCCACACTTCAATTGGGATATCATCAGGTCCTACAGACTTTCCACCCTTGGTTTTCTTTAAAGCCTCCTCAACTTCTTTTCTACTAATGCGACGGTAAAAATGAAAAGTTTTATTATTATTAATGATATTAAGATCACTAAGGTCGATCATATTTTCAGCATATTCATTAAAAATTTTATCAAAATAACTCACCCACCTATGTTAAACATCTTTTTCTAAGAAAATCACTTTTTGATTTTCATCTTTAATACATTTTACTTAAGTTAAATCTTTACTTTTCTTTTCTCTTTGTTTGGCTAGTTTATACATATATTTTTCACCCTCCTTAGTATCTAACATGTTATAAAGATCACTAAAAGCAGAATTTTTAGCATCACAGATTATTCTTTTAGACTCCCTACGGGCCGTTTTATATTTTTCTTAGTTTTCTACGCTTTTACATTTAAACCAATTTTTATAACATAACTTCTTATATTTTATATTTTCTTGCACATTTTTATTCTACCACTAACTATTTTTATTTATAAAAATTTTTTCTTTTGCTTCTCCAAGTACATCTTTAGCCACTTGTTTAATAGTATTAGTTAATTTTTCTCGCATAGCATTTGCGTCTTCATGGACATACCAAATATTGATATCTTAAATTTGACTTATAAAAATAATTTTATTTGTGTCTTTTAGATACCTCCATCTAATTCTACGATGTTGAATCCTAGTATTATTTATTTAACAACTCTTCATCTTAAAATCTAGAACTAATAATCGATGTTGGGTATTTAATTCCTCACTTGGAATGACCTTACAATCCTTACAATCTCGACGATCTCTTCTTCTCATAAGAAAGTAATCAATTTGTGTTTTATTAGATCCATTCTTATAAGTAATAAGATGCTCATCTCTTTTCTTGAATAAAGTATTTGTAATAATCAGATCAAACGCTAAAGCAAAATCTAAAATGATTCTACCTTCTTCATTAATCTCTCCATAACCGTAGCCACCATGAATATTTCTGAAATCTTCTACCACTCTACCGACATGTCCATTTAAATCTCCTCCAATAAAAATTTTTTCTTCAAAAGGTATCAGGTATATTAAGTCTTCTAAATCATTTCAGAATTTATCTTTAGAACCTATATCTAAACCAACTTGAGGAGCATAAGCACTTATAATATTAAAAATCTTAGTATCAATAATAATCTTAAGTGCTATAATTCTAACCCCAACTCTATTAATTTTAACAACATTATCTTTCAAACTCTTATCTATAATTACACCTACGCCATTTCTAGTGCGGCTCTTACCAGAATACCATAGTTTAAAACCTAAGTTATCAATCTCCTTAGCTTTTTCTCCAACTCATTTAGTTTCTTGAATACATAAGATATTTATCTTTCTATAAATCATAATATCAACCAATTCCATTAATTTACCATTGAGAGTACTTATATTCCAAGATCCTATCATAATACTAGTATCATGGACTAACTTCTTTACATGCATCCGTCCATAATGTGGGAACCCTTGCTTACTTGACACTACACCCGGGCTCCGGTGTAGCGGCCCTTGCACACTTTCCACTGTATTCGGGCCATACAGCGCGTCGCTTCCAGGGCAAGAGCTAGCACTTACACAATGATCAAAAGGATTCATGTCATGATTTTTTTCGACAAGTTTTATGATGGATGTTGACTACCTAACGCAACCCTCCACTTTTCACATCCGGGCTTGGGATTGACAACGGCAGTGTTAATAACACATTATTTTTTGTAACTCCTTCTCTACTTAAAGAAGAAAATTAAAATTTGTAACTTAAAAATATAGTAAACTATTTTAATTGGATCAGACCCACTAATTGTCCAATTTCAAAATTTTTTCGCTCTAAAATTTTGATATCTCTTCATTAAACATTTCTTTTAGTTGTGTATATGGGTCCTTCATGCATTACTAGGATGCACCTATTACAATGAACTTTCTAGCCTACAATAATATCTATCACTTAAGTTTTAATATTTGCATATATATACATTTTTATTATCGTAATTAGGATTGTAATCAAGTCGAGTACGGTTATAAACTGTTCATGTTCGGCTGGAGCTTGTGTTCAGCTTTCATACATTGCTCAAGTTTGACTTGTTAAAATTTTTCAATGTTTGAATTTGATTTGTACTTAATTTATTTATGACAATTGAACGAGTATTTAAGCGAGCTAATAGTTTAAATGAGTATCAAGATTTTCATATAAAACATTCAATAAATAATTTTACAAATATAATCACACTTATTAATTTATAGATTTTAAATTCTGTAAAAAAATAAATGGAAATTCATAAACCATGATCATGAGGGTTGTAGTCTCTCATATTTTAACATTATCAGAATTGCAAGTTTACACCTAACTCTCACATTCAGATATAGGTGTTGGTTTTCCCATAGTGATATGCACTTGTCATTTTTCTAGTTATTTTGGATAATATTGTAAATGTCTTTCATATTGAGTTGTTGTATCATTCTTATTTTAAATCATATAGGACTTAAAATAATTGTACTGTACTTTCTCAACATCACTTTTAAATCGAGTAAAATTTCACAGCAGAGTGGAAAAGGCAGATATACGAGAGGCAAAAGTTTCAGAGATCCATGCATATCACGATCTTATCGTTACCTTCAATTTTTGCATGCTCTAACAAATCAGGGTTTCATATGTTTCGAGCAAAATTGGGAAACATGATACTGTGAGGGGCTAGAGGGAAAGTGAGGTTTGTAGGGCTTTAAAGCTAATTTTAAAGGACATTTCATACACACCACACAATTCTTATATATTTTCACATCTAAATCCTAAACTTTAATAAAATAAATATATAATTAATAATTAATCAAAAATATTATTGATATAATAATACATTACTATTAAATCTATAATTAAATAAATTATAGTTAATTAAATTTTATTTAAATAATATATCATATATAAAGTGAGTTATAATTAAGTTTAATATCAGACATTTAACGAGTTAGTTGTTGAACAACAAACAAGTTTGTTCATGAACATAAAAGAACAAGTTCGACTATGCTAATATTTAATTCATTTAAGCTCCGAGCATTAAAAACTATTCATGCTTGTTTATTTATTAATTTGAACGAACATGATCGAGTCTTAATCAAGCCGACTTCAAGTTGATCATCGAGTATATTGGTTCATTTACTGCCCTAATCATCTTCATGACATAACATATTTATGGAAATACTTATTTCCTTTTGCAAGGTTAATGTTAAGGATTTTTTTGATGGGAAGTCTGAAGTTTTAGTATTATATGTCTAAAAGATAAAGTTTAATTGTTAGATATATAAATATAAAAACATTATGTGATATGTATTTAAACTCTATTTTCTTATTTAATGCAAAGAACATGTCATTTCGTTCAACTTAAAATTTAAATTTATATATGAAGATTAATTATTAGATATTTTTTTACTAATTTATTTTAATAATTCGATGCAACTTTTATTCAAAATTTTATATAATTGGATCATGTAAGAGAAAAAAAAAAATCTCTCAATTTAATCTAGGCCTTAAAGTCCTTGCACAAATTATAAAGACTCCGAATAGCTCAAATTATAATTTTTTTGTTTTGGCGGTGTTTGATAGCCTTTATTTATATGATTTAATCATGAGTTCATCTTAAATCTAGCTTTAACATAAACTAATAATAATATAATAATAATAATAATCCAAAGTTCCTGTTGAATCCAAATCTATTCTATCATGCCCAACAGATACAACCTAGAGACCCAGGAGAGGAAAGAGGAATAGAGAGGGAGAAGAAGATAAGAAGAGCGACAGTTGCCTCATCAACGCGAAGATTGGCGTTTCGGGACTTTTTTACTCCTTTTATTTCCTGAGAAATAAAGATTATAAGTGAGCGGAATGGGAGAGAGTCCTGCCTACATGGGGAGTTTAGAGAGACGAGAGCCCAATGACTTTTAATACATGTCATAGGTCATCATTTTATACCAAATAAATGGGGAAATACAATATTGCATTTTTGCCCTCGCTTTATGGAAGATAATACAGGGTATTGTGGTCTTCTTATCTTGGATCGTCATATTGTATCGAGATTCTTGCACCATTTTTTGAATGTACATAATAAGTTGCCAAATTTTCTTACTCCTAAGGTAGCCACAATTGCAAAAAGGATAAGGAAATTTATTTAGTAAAAAACTTAAGCACATAAATCAGTAATGATGCTCCCTCTTAATTCATTAATCGCTCAATGAACTCCTGAGAGATTTGCCTATTACCTCTCTCGAAGCTTGTCGCTGTCTGATATGGGATCATTTCCGTAGACAAGAATTAGAGCATGTCAGTCTAGGTTCGGCGGGACGAACTTGGCGTCCAGGCCGACCCCCTTTGTTTGGTTAGACAGCTTGTGGGTCTAACCGGCTGATCTTGATGACACACCTGACCATTTGTATTTATGGGCACGATCGAACGATCATGGTGTCACAACCAACCACTTTTTTTTTGGTCGAATGACTTGTGGGTTCAGTCGGATGATCTTGTCATCACAACTGACCATTTATATTTGGTCTGGGTGGGTTATGCTCAAACTAGTACATGTTTGGGGTGTCAAAGCTTGGTTTTAATCCTTCACTCACATGAGTCCTGATTGCTTGATTAGACCTTGGTCTTAGGTTGGGTTCCCTCTCTCTAGAAGGAGCCCGCCTAAACTCCCCTGCGGGATAAATGTAGTCACACCCTTCGGGTGCTTGTCACTACTTGGTAGGAAACCATCTATAAAATTTTATCCAATCCAAACTACGGGACTTGAGCTTGTTGTGAGAAAAATTTCCTGGCTAGCCCTCATTAACGATAGAATGTCTATGGTGTCGTTTTCGGTTATTTTTATCGTCTACCGTTTGAACATCTATGATGTTGTTGTCAATTTTTCTATTCGGTCTGAGTTCCCTGAGTGCTCATATAAATTGCTAAAGACAACATTTAAGAATCTTTTGCCGAAAACTTATGCAGTTAAGGAGTAGTTATTGAATTTATTTAAAATATCAAATAAAAAAAAATTCTCCTGCAATCTCGTTAGTTTTACTAGGTTCTTAGAAGAGTTTTTAGTTGCAATAAATGACTGAAATAACCGTACCTCCTTGGAGAAACGAATTACTTTGTTAAATCATACCTACTTGAAGAAATAGATTACTTTGTTAACATGATTTGATAGATGTCGAGAGTTAGGCAGACCTGATTTTAAGGTGGCTGATCGGCGAGTCCGACGGACTGTAAGGTGGTTGGCCGGCAAATAAACAGTAAAATTTAGATACGTAAAGGCAATGATTGGGTCGTATACACATAAACACCCCCTTTAAATTGTATATATATTTATATATTTATTAATATAGAAGAATTGAGTAATATGTATGTAAATCTTCTCTGGTTTAGAGATCGCCGGCGCGAGACAGGTGGCCGGTCGAAGTCGACTGGAGCGTTGGCCAAATGATGGTTGCCCACTGGAGGATGGCTCGTTGGCCAGAGGATGGTTGCCCACTTGAGGATGGTTTGTTGGCAGCATACATGAGAATTGAGGGGTATGCATGCAAATCTTCTATTTGGGAAGTAGCCGGCCAGATGAGCGGCCAAACTTAGCAGCGACGCGGCCGACTAGTGGATGGTCTGCCAGAAGAGTGAGGTGATAAGCTGGATGAATACATAATATTTGTGTGGTATGTATGTAAATTTTCCGTTTGGTAGATGGACGACCGGATGGGCGGCTCACAAGAGCAGGGAGGCAGCCGACCAGTAGATGGCTGGCCAAAAGAGTGAGGTGGTCGGTCGGATGAATAAACAAGATTTGTGTGGTATGTGTATATAAATATTTCGTTTCTGAGGTGATTGGCCGTAGCAAAGAAGCGGCCGTCTGAGGAAGCGAAGTGACTGGACAGATGCATACACAAGAACTGTGTGGTATTTATGTAAATTTTCTTTTTATGAGGTGATCGGCCGGAGCAGTGAGGCCGACGACCACTGGAAGGCCGACCAAAAAAGCGAGATGGTCGATCTAATGAATACACAAGATTTGTGTGGTATGTAAATTTTCTTTTTGAGAAGTGGCCCTCTATATGAGCGGCCGGTCGGTAGATGGCCGGTCAGAGGAGTGAGGCGGCTGATCGGTTGACCTATTTTGTTGGGTCCTTCGAGGAATGAAGTATACGGTTCTCCATCTGCATATTGAAACCGTTCAAGTATCCTCTATGATTGCGTTGAAAATTGGTCCAAGCGATGTCATGGTGAATTTTCTGGTGAGGAGGAAGATAAATGCAGATATAACTTGTTGTGTCTATAAAAGTCTTCGAGTGTTGACATGAGAGATCTCTGCATTCCTTTCAACTATTCTTCACGATGTCCTCTTTTCAAGGCGGTTTGCGCCTTCATGCCAAAATCTCTCAGGAAATGCCCAGATCTTTTATTTTGCAAGTTTCTTTTGAGCGCTCTTCACTAGGTGCGTCTCCTTGAAGAGTTATTTCCTCGGTGTTGCTTGTCTTTGTTGTTGATGACACGATCCACACTAACCACATCTTTTTGGATATTGAATCCAAATCTGTCTTATCATCCCCAAGGGATAGAGTTTTGGGACTGAGAAAGAAGAAATAGAGAAAGAGAGAGAGAAGAAGATGAGCGAGACTTGCCCCATCAGGGCGAAGATGAATGTTACTGAGCTCTTTGGCTTCTTTTATGCCATAAAAAATAAAAGTTCAAAGAGAGTAGAAGGCGAGAGAGTTCTCCCAACATTGGGGGTTGAGAGAGAGGAGAGCCTAAGGTCCTTAATATATGTCATGGGTCATCTATCTATACTAAATAAAATGGGGTAATACAATATTACCGTTTTACCCTCACTTTATGAAAAGATAGTACGTGATATTTTGATTGTTATATATTAGATCATTAGATTATTGGATCATTAGATTATCTCGAGATCAGTACATACTGTGAATCAAATTTATTTTATCATCCCTTGCAAGTTGTTGCATCCCATTATCGATCTTGACATTTTTAAATCTTAATTAAAATAAAACTACCTTGTAGCCGAACAGCGTCTTAACGCTGATGTCCAAATCCAACTAGGCAACTACAATTTGACTAAACTTTTGACAATAAATTTTATTTTTTTAATCAATTTCCATTGGCGCTCCCATAGTGCTCAACTGCTCGAGCCATTAAAGAACAAGTAACAGACCACACATGCGCCATTGCCCCCAACATTACAATTTGCTGAAAAAAAGAAAAGGAGAAAAAATCGAATCGAGAACATGGATTCCCTCAAATCTTTCGAGGGGTATGGCAAGGTAGATCCAGCTGAAGACCGTGAGTTCCGCCGGAATACCAAGATTCGCCTCATCTTCATAGCCATCGCTTTCGTCGCCGGAGTTGCCATCTCTGTCTCCGTCAACAAACGGAAGGGCGGTCAATCTCTCATATCAGCATCATCTTCCATCAAAGAAGTCTGCAGCCTCACGCGCTACCCTGACTCCTGCTTCTCCAGCCTCTCATCCGCTACCTCCAATTCCTCCACCGTCGCCACCGATCCGGCTGCTCTCTTCCAGATTTCCCTCGTCGTCGCCTCCCGCTCCATTTCGAAGCTTTCTTCCTTCCTCTCCTCACTCGAAATCCCACCCACCGACACTCGGCTCCAGGCCGCCATCAATGACTGCAAGGAGCTGCTCGATGACGCCGTTAATCGGTTGAATGACTCAAACGCTGTTTTCACGAGAGCAAACCCTGGGGAAAAGATCTTATCCGACAGCAAGATCAGCGATCTCAAGACATGGCTCAGCGCAGCGATCACCGACCAGGAGACGTGTCTGGACGGCTTCGAAGGTACCACCGGCGGCTTTCGCGAGAAATTGGAGACGGCGATGGTGAACTCGACGCAGTTAGCGAGCAACAGCCTAGCGATTGCCACGGGGATTGTGGGGATTATGAAGAAATTGCACTTTCCGATCAACAGGAAACTCCTTGCTACGAGAGGGCTAAATTGATGGTATTAAGGAGACTGTAGTTGTCGATAAGAACAAGTGGAACGTCGTCATGGTCGGCGACGGCATGTACAAGACGATCATTACAGGCAGCAAGAACTTCATTGATTCACCACCGACATTCTCGACTGCAACATTTGGTTAGTTCAATTAAGTAAATTGTTTGTTTAATTGATTTCAATTGCTGAACAAGCTTTTTCATCGTTTATGGTTGTAAATGAAATGCTTCACAACTTCTGCTTCATTTAAGAATACACAAATGTTGAGATTTGATGAAAATAATTGGGAAATATTTCTCGTTCTTCCTGAATTAGAATTTAACGTCACATGTGACTGTAAGTACGTCTCCACGCTAAAAAGACGCGCTTGATGGAAGTAGTTGCTTTTTTTAGGATAATTACATACAGACTATCCGGCATTCCGGTGATTGTTTTGAACTACCGAACTAATGGATCTAGGCCACGATCAAACTATTAAGAATTCGATAAAAATATTTTTTGGGTCATCTCCCTGTAATTTCGTTTGCATCGTATTTTTTTTCATTGTTTCTCATGGTATTTAATATATGCTTCTTGGTTTTAATAAGCTTGGATTGAAGCTTATTACTTATTTTCATATGCATCTCTACCCACTTATTGCTCTAACAACCCTTCCTTAGCCATTATAACAGCTCCTCCCACAATCCTCACATACGAATTTGTTGTTAAAAAATTAGTAGATGTCTATGCTTTACTTTAATTTCATTTTGAATCTGTCCTAGGCCTCATCCTCTCATTGGATCCAAATCTTCCTCCATGCAACAAGATAAAAACTCTTATGCTTAATGCTTATGGGAATTTTGACCACTTATGTGTACTTTTATTAGAGATTCATTTTCTGAGCAAGATAATCTCCATCTCTTTATTGATGCTAATCATATTGATTACCATCCTTTTGCTAATTATAAGTCAACAAAAACAAGGTTCTTAACTGACAACCCTCATGGTTATCGTTGCCTACAAATTCTAAGTAGCCTTCTAAGAGTGAAAGATATTTAAATTTTCTTTTTTAAAGAACCCACATCCCATGATTTTTAATATTACATATGTTTCTATTAACTATTTTAAAATCTATTTTTCATTTGTTAGTCATTTTACTCTTTTTTGTTTTGACTCTCCATAATTTTTTTATTTTCCGCTTCTTCGGTCTTCTTTCAGGTCTTGTTGTATTTGGGGCATACATATGAAGTTCGTCATTAGGTGCAAGTCATTCACTTTTTCACAGGAGGGTGGCAATCGGACAATCATAGACAATCTTATATCTATAATTATATTGATAATGTAAAAAATCAACCAATACCTGACGTATGACTTGAGTTCGAAAACAATAGAAATACATGATCGTATGAAAAATGCTCATCAACATAGGTATGCCACGTTGCTAGCTCTTTGTTGCCAATGAAGTAAACAACTTGAATAAATGGACGACCAATTAATGGCTAATATCCACAAATTTACTCTTTTTTTTGGATGTCAACTTCCTCTTAGCTACTTCTCAGCTGCAAGTATTAATTCACCCCTCTATTTGCTTGATTTAAGCTTTATTTTAGCTTTTTTCTCCATTAGGATCTTTCTAATCATGTCCACAGAATTTACAACAGGCCTAGCTTCTCTAATCCATGAGTTGGACTTTGATATGTTATTTGTATTGGTTTGATTTAATTTTAGGCAATAATTGATATTTCACTCATTTGTACGGACGACAGACCAGATATGTATAAAGTTGTAGGTTAATTTCAAAAATCTCATTGAGATTCACATCAAATTTTGATCTAGTGTAGTGTGAATAGGTTTGCTACCTTGAAAATTGTGATATTTTTTAATGTTCCTTCTTAAATGATGATGACAAATTCTATATTTTGCATCTAGAAAAATACACCTTAATGCCTCGATCAAACAATTTTTCATATTCGATATAAACCCTAATAGTGCAACTTCAAACTTAAAAGACATAGCTAAATTTCGTAATAATTATTCATAAGACTACTTTGACTCGAACTCGACAACTGCAAATGCAATTGCAAATAGTTTATTATTTCTAAGGCTATATTGAGCCGAGCCGAGCCGAGTATATCATAGTTTGGACTTGGCTTGGTAAAATTATAAGTTGCTCATGTTCTGCTTGAGCTTGTGTCGAGGTTTCAAATATTGTTCAAGTTTTACTTGTTTAAATTTTCTAATGTTTGAATTTGATTTGTACTTGATTTGTTTATGGCGAGTGATCGAGCTAATAACGAGGTAATATTCAAACGAGTATCTAGATTTTCATATAAAATATCAAGAAATAATTCTACAAATTTGATCGCATCTACTAATTTATTAATTGTAACTCTATAAAAATGAAAGGTAATGAATCATGATTATATGAGATATAATCCCTCATATTTTAACATGATCATACTCATACTTTCGAGTTTGCACCCAACTCCCACATTCAGATATAGGTGTTAGATTTCCCACACTGATATGCACTTATTATTTTTTTAGTTTTTTTTAATAATTTTGTAGATGTCTTTCATTGAGTTGTTGCATTATATAACTTATAATAATTGCACTGTACTTTCTCAACATTACTTTTAAATCGGGTAAAACTATCTGGGAAGTTTTGCCTACATCCAGGTAAATCCCAATGATTTTATCCCGCAAATTAATAAATTCACCAATTCGCGAGATTTAATAAATTCGGAATATCCGGCCGAAATTCACGAAATCTGGATTTATCAAATTTGCGGCTTTATTTTGTCCAAAATGATCATCCAACAAGATTTAGCCTATATCTAGATTAAATCCCGCTATAAATTCGTTACTAGACAGCCCCCAGGTGAGCGGGACATCATAGACTGTGACCCACGGCAGAGATGGGTTGAGTGATTATTGCGTACGTACAGCGTACGCAAAATTGTGTCCGGACTCCAATTACATAACGACACGTGTTTGTGTCGGCCCCATTCCTCAAAACACAAAAAAATAGTTATTTTAATCGCGTGGCCCGGCCCGACCCAATTTTTTCGACCAAAAAAGATATTTTTTGTCACTTCCCTGCCTATTTAAACACGTGCGGTTGTATTATCCGGGTTCTTTTGTTATATTGGGGTATTATTATGCTATTATTTCGAACGCAAATAAAGCCGCGGTTGTATCAGAATATTTCGTAGTGTTATTAGAATATTCCACAGTTTTATTGGGATAGTATTCCGGAATTATTTCAGATTGAGTAAATAACGTCACGGTTGTATTCGAATATTTCGCGGCTTTATTGGATATTCTCTGTTGTATTATGGTAGTATTCTGGTATTATTGCATGTAGAGTAAATAATTTTGAAAAATTATTTACTCTACTTGCAATAATATTGAAATACTACAATAATACAATCTAAAAATATTCCTATAAAGCCGTGGAATATTCGAATACAACGACGGTTGTATTGAAATATTCCACGGCTTTATTGGAATATTTCCCGGTTATATTATGGTATTATTCCGGTATTATTGCAGGTTAGAGTAAATAATTTTTTACTCTACCTGTAATAATACCGGAATACTACCATAATACAGGCGGGGAATATTCCAATAAAACCGCGGAATATTCAAATACAGCGACGGGAATATTCTAATACAACAGTGGTTGTATTTGAATATTCCGCGGTTTTATTTGAATATTCCCCAGTTTTATTGTGGTACTGGAATACTACCACAATAAAACCGGAGAATATTCCAATAAAACTGAAGAATATTTGAATACAACCGCAGCTTTATTTCTGTCAAAAAAATTAGGTTGGGTTGGGCTGCGTGATTAAATTTGCTTTTTTTTTTTTAGTGTTAAGGCCGACACAAACACGTGTCGTTATGTAATTGGAGTCCGGACACAATTTTGCGTACGCTGAACGTACGCAATAATTACAAAACGCATGGGTGGCTGAGACGAGGAAGAGGGAAATTTTAGGTAATGAAAATGTAAATACTAGAGTATGGTGTTTAAAATGTCATTACAAATATTTTAGGTGGTGGGTATGCTAAAAAGCCTTTATAGAATTAGATTAATTGAATATATTTATGGAGAAAGAGAAAGTAATGAGACGATTTTGGAAATAACTTTATTTTGTTTTTTTTTTTCCTTAATTAACTTTTTTTGTTAACTTAATTTTGTATGTGCTAATTTAGTTTGAAAGTTCTTGAGATTCTATTGAAATTATTGTTATTATAATTACTCTTTCTTTTCAATTTCTCTTACGTAATTTATATATTAATTTACATATGATATCTTATTTTTTATTAATCTTTTTATATCTAAAAATTATGTCTATATAAATTATATCAGGACTAACTTGAGATTCATTGAATTTATTTTTTCCAAAACAATTTACATAATCTTTGAGATTTATTTATAAATATTAAATAATTATAAATTTCCATATTAAGCTTTATATTTTATAAAAATATGTATTTCTTAAAATAATTATCTATTTATCATAGAAGCTTGTTTTGAATTCTTTAATCTAAGCGAAATTCAAGTCCAAATATGCAATGCAATTTATTTATATCATTTAACCCAAATTTCTAGTTATATTTTATTAGCCAGGCTCCAAAGAGCACATCAAATTTATTAATTTTAGACAATATTTAATGTGATGCTCTGTCCTCTCAAATAATAGTAGGAACATTTGCATGCATGCCATACAAATCTTATCTATTAAATTTACATTTTGATAGTTATTTATATTTCATTTTAATATCGTATCTCATGTATTAAAATATATGCATGAAGAGATTTATACTGCTTATAAATTAATATTAATAATATTTTGACGTGATGTTAAAAATTATTAGCCTTTTAGAGGGAATTTTTGGTAATTACAAAAATACCTACATAATAAGACAGGAGGACTGATTCGGTCGATGGAAAGCTCATCGGTTGTTCGTTGTGCCTTTAGTCTGCCGACAATCGATCCAAAAAAGAATGTTTCTTATCGATTGTCATGAGGGTTGATTGTCACCCTGCAAGAAGTTCATTGGTACATTCCTCTGATCGCTAGAACTAGATGCCTCCTTCGTCAGTATCAAACCCAAACTATCGTCAAAAACCTCGTTTGATCGTCCATATATGCCATCCAAGCTTTTCAGATTATCTTGCTCATCGGAGGCTGCACAACACATGAGGATAAGGGAACCTTTTTAAATATAAGAAATAATAATATGATATTATTGCGAAATATTGAACTTTCTTGGATTTTCGTGCCCGGCCGGCTATAAATAGGCCATGGGATAAGGTGAGTTTGCGCCCTTTCCTTCTATCTTTTGCTCCTGGAAACTTGTATCCTCCTCATGCCTTTGTTATCATGTCCGACGGAGGATCGTTACCTGCCGACAAGGATGCCCTCCTCAAGGCTATGGGTGACATGCAGACGAAGACTCGCAAACTGGACACCAAACAGAAGCTGAGGAGGGAGATCTCAGCAGGGGAGTTAAGCAAGAAGAGGGTTGTGCATAAGCTACATTTTGAGGAGCACAAGGTGCGAGTCGGATCTTCGAGTTTCCTTGTGGGCTCGTTGCAAGAGAGGGTTGTGGAGCAGGCTAGAAGCCGTTCAGACGTTCACATTACAGGGATCTGTTAGAGGTGGGCATTCCTGTGGACGAGGAAGGATGTTCATTCAGGTTGTTGTTGGGGTTGTGGTTCCCAAGGAGGCATGAAGGGATACTAAAATTCTCCTAAAGTTCTTTACCGACGCGCCACGACAACGGCCTCAGAAACTTGATCCACCTCAGCTATTATCAAGATAATATAAGTCTTGGTAATGGTTAGGGCTGTCAAAAAAGCTCATCTTTTGCGAACAGTTCTTGTTCGGCTCGTGTTGACCTCATTTTTGATGAGGCCTTCTCTTCTTCTTTTTAGTACTTAGGATCTAGCCTTAGGCTTTTCCTTTGATTATCCTAGAGGATTAGAATTGGGACCCACCCTTTAGAAATTCAAACCACTTCTTAACTCCCTGCAAACTCCACAAACTTGATTGTAGACCCCTAATCACCTAGAGGATTGAAATCAAATGTGGAAGTTTAAAGGATGAGTTCCTATAGGACTCTTTGGCCTTGGGATCGCCGGCAGGTGGCTCAGTGCGATGAAGGGCTGACCTACACACACACTACACTTATACACTACACTTTCACACACCTCCTAAAACCACACCCATACCCAACTTGACCTCCTGACTCATGAAGGTGATTCACATGGATGGTCCTTAACCCCTAAGTCCTTGGCTAAGAGGGTTAAGAACAACATAGTGAATGCCTCAAATGAGTCCATTCATGGCTCATGTGGGCTTGATATGGCTCATGACTCAACCAAAATGATTTCATTCCACTCACATTTACCCAATCTTCAATTTTCTAAATTTTTAATTTTTGAACCCGGGGACCCTACACCCGCCTAGCCTACCCAAAACCCTTGAAATTATCCAAATTTTTCAAAATCTCCAAATCACCCAAAATTCCTCAAAACCAATCCCAAACATTCCCACATCACTCAAATTGATAATCTATAGCCAAATATACCAAAAATTCCAAAAATACCCCCAATACCATCCAAATACCCAAAATGCCCCTCTTGACCCAAAAATCCAAAAAAATTAGAAAATTCCCAGAAAATTCCAGAAAATCCCAAATATTCTCAATTTCGTTTTGTTCAACTACACCATGGGCCAATTTTGTCAATTTACCCCACTTTTCTCAAAATCTCCGATTTGACCCATTTTAACCCAAAGTGAAACCGATGTCGAACCAAACCTACCCGATTGACCCAAATTCTGGTCCAATTCAATTCTAAACTTCAATTAAACATCCACTAGCACCAATCTAGACCAAATCCAAGCCCAATTTGATTGGCATTTGAATCCAATTTCACTTTTGAACTTAAAGCCCAATTTGGACCCATGACCCAAACTCATCAAACCAAACCAATTCGACTCAATTGACCCCAAACCTTTTCTAAACCTTCCCTAACATCCCCATAAACAAAACACTAACATAATTTGCCCAAAATTTGGACCCAAACCCCACTCAAATTCAACCCAAAACCAAAAAGCCCAATTTTGACCTAAACCCAAACTTAACCCGAATAAACCCAAACCCCAAAATCCAACCCCAACAAAAGTTGAAACCTCTTTGAAACACTCCCATAAACATTTCCCAACATTAATTTTACATCAATTTCAACCCTAGCCCAACATTGGCCCAAGTTAGCTTAATTTGACCTACATTGGCCACTTTACCAAAAAGCTCAAATTCAGCCCAATTCAAACTCAAATCACTCCAAACTTGTTTCAAATCAATCATGACACATCCTTAGACAAAACTCAACATTTATTTGGCATGGCCCATTGCAAATTTTTCTATTCAAAAGCCCATTTTCAAACCTAAAGACCCACTTCCTTAAACCACTTTAAAAGCCCACCCAAAACCATTTCAAAAGCCCAAGTTTTCAATCCAAAGCCCACATGACATTTCTCCATACCATCCATTTAATCAAAATCACCCCTAAGTTTCAAAATCATCATTAAACCATTCCAAATCAAGCTTCATGAAAATTCTCCACCAAAATACCAAAATTCCTAAATCCTACTTTCATGAAATTGACTAAGCTTTATCCTAAGCCATGAGCGAGCCATGAACAAGCCATTCTCGAGCCACATGAAGCCATGGGGGCTTTGACTTGTCATTAGTCCATTTATGGCAAGAAGAGGGGTTCTTTCTTAAACCTCCCTTAAACCTTATTTACCTTAAGCATGTCACACACTATACCATGCTTAGCCACCTCACCATGGATGGGGACTTCACTACCCCAATTCGAGCTGACCCAAATGATTCTCCCTCGGCCCAAGGTCAAGCCTTGGATGGTGAACCTAGCCCGAATGCATGAGTTGAACCAAGCCGAGCCAAAATGAGCCTTCTCCCATTCCATTTAAATCGAACTCCTTTACACATGTCCATGACCGATTGACTTGCACAAAACCTCGACCACGACCCACCGAACTCGAGGGTGACCCATTGCTGCTGGCCGGCCGCACTGGATCACGGGAAAACACCATGGCCGAGACCTCGGGAGGAGCCAAAAATTCAATTCTCCCCTGTCGACTTGTCTCGACCCAAATGGACAGCATAGCTCTTCTTCTCCTCACTGGAGCGGTCGATCCCCGACCTTAAACTCCCCTGGAGGCCCTCCGCCCTCTCCTATTTAAACACCACCCCTCTCGGCCATGAAAGGTCTTCGAACCAAACCGTACCGAAACCACGCCAAAATTGCTCCGGACCACTCTCCACACTTAGAGCACTTGATCCCCGGTGACAATTTGCCCTAATCCCCACCGACGAGCCCGATTTCTCGAGCCGAAATTCCACCCAAAACCAGGACATCTCACAATTCTCCACCAAATTCAAATTAAACTCACCCACACCTGCACAAGGTCGAGAGAAGGAGTTCCTCAGTGAAAGCCCCCTCTCCAGGCCACCCATCTGTTCCAGACTCCAAGCTTTGTAATCGGCTGTCGTCGAAATCATGCACTGGACGATTCACCGCGCCCGAGGACTTCATCCGGAGCTTGCTTGGACCCGATCGAAGGTGACAGACTCTCGGATCGAAGCTTCACTTCTCCGAGCAAAGGTATGGACTCACTCTTCTTCCCGAGCTTACGGAGATTCTCTATTTAATTTGAGTCGATTTCAATACATGTTTACCGTATGGATGTGTTCGTCTCCTCGAGACGAATCCATAGAGCATAAGAACTCGAAAATCCATTGAGAATCGAGTGAGAAATTAGGGTTAGAAGGTTGGCGGTCACGGGTGCACACCAGTCGTAGACAATGACTGGGAGCCGTCGGATCGAGAGTGTATCGAGCGGACGGTTTGGATCGAGTCGGACAGCGCGATGGTGCATGAACCGCGGGCCCCTGGAGCGGCGAGTCGGATGGCGGCGCCGAATCGGAAGACGACGCGTGGCCTTTCGGAGTCGCCGAGGATGGCGTGGCGCCGCGTGGATAAGTAGGAAATTAGGGTATTTTTTATTTATTTAATTCCCTAAACTTCAAAAATGCATAACTTTGTGTAGGAAAATCGGAAAAATAAAATAAAAATACTCTCTTGCTCGATGAACAGAGGAGAATAATGTGGAAAAGAAATCATGTAATTTCATCAAGTATTTTATTTTTAATTATTTATTTACTCTCTGCACTATTTCAATTCTCCATGCATATATACAATTCACCATGGCATGAGACCATAAAGCTTTTGAAGCCTCTGAATTTGGGAATATTCCCGAATTTTCCAAAGTCGGAGGCCATCCTATGAAGAGTTATTGATTTTTCAATTCTAGGTCACTATTCTGAGTATTTTAATTCCATTAATTAGCATGTTGTGAAATAAATTCTAGGAAAATTTGGTGATGTTTCTTATGACCAGAGGACCCTAGGAAAAATAGTTTGAGTTAACTCACTTGTAATAACTCTAATTGGCTTAAACACCCAAAATGGAGCTTTAATTAATTAGAGCTAATCATACATCAAATTGACTTGAAATCAATTCTCCATCGACCTTTAGGATCGGAGGAACTCACCATAAAAGTTTGAAGTCGATTGGACTTAGTTAGCTCTATCAAATGGGTTGATTAAGTCATTTAGCCAAAATTGAACTTCAAAAATTCATAACTTTCAAAATACTTTTCAAAAATTCACCAAATTGGTTTTGGAGCCTCTCTGATATCAGGGAAATTTAAGAAAATTAAAATTGCAATTTTCTAAAAAGTTGATTTTTTGCATTATTTTAATATTTTTAATAATTAAAAAATAATAAAAATCACAAAAATAATAAAATTCACCAAAATGTCACATTTTGAATTTTAATCACTTAGGAACAAACCCATATTTTTCTTAAGTCTACTATGATGAGATATTAAATTTTAAAGCCACTAAGGTAATTTTAAAATTAAAAAAATGCATTTTCTAGCATTTTCACTAAAATAATTCTAATAAATCAAAGAAAAATCAAAAAATTGTAAGAATTGGTTCTTTGATTTCCTTGATATCAGAGAGATTTTTAAAAAATATAAAATTCATTTTTCAGCCTTTATTTTATTTTTAAATTAATTAATACTCCAAAACGCAAAATAATTATAATAAAAAGAATATAATTCAAAAAATCATCAAAATTGGTCAAGTGGTCCTCTAGTCATTAGGAATGTCTCATAATCTTCTTAAGGACTGAAACTTTCCTTGGTCATATTATTGAATTTTCCTTGAAAATCCTTATTTTCCATCATAAATAATTACATAAATAAATTAAATACGGAAAAATCACATTTTCTCCTCTAATGTCTTGATTGACATATGAGTGAAGTCACATAAAAATTTCAAATTCATTTGAGCTCAATTTAGTGAGTTATGAAATTAGTAAGTTTAAAGGGCAAAATGGTAATTAAAATTTTAACCTATAATTAAAAAATTTAGATTTAATTAAAAGGGTGGGTAAAATATTTGATACTAAGTTGATTTTGGATGTTTGAAACTTAGGCAATTAAAGGGTAGAAACTTACCAAATAATTAAAAATAAACCTTAATTAAATAATTAATTAAATTTGAAAGAATAATAAAAAATTGAAATTATTAAAATAAGGATATTATTAGGAAGAGATTTGTTCTTTAATTTAAGAATCCCTAAATTAATCACCTCAATAATATTTAATTCCTAATTAAAATGATAATTCAAATTTAAGATTTAAAATGCTTAAAAGACTTAATCATTAAATTAAATTAAAGTTAAATTATTTAAATTAAATCCTTTTAAAATTTCAATTAAATTAATACTTTAACAATTAAAATTAAATCATTTTTTAAAACATAGAAAATAAAATATTAAATTAAAATTAAAAATAAAATTAAATTTAAATTTAAATTAAATTAAAATCTAAAATAAAATTAAATTAAAATTTAATTAAATTAAATTTTAAATTAAATTAAATTAAATTAAATTAAAATTTAAATAAAATTAAATTAAATTAAATTAAATTAAATCACATTAAATTAAATTAAATTAAATTAAATTAAAGCATGTTAAATTACATAAAAAATAAAATCAAGTTAAAATAAAATTAAGTTAAATAAAATAAAATTAAATTAAAATTAAAACTAAACCAAATTAAATTAAATTAAAATTAAATTAAATTGAATTGAATTAAAAATAACATCACTTAAGACATAAAGAATTCAAAAATAAATGCTAAAACAACTTGAACAACTATTCAAACTTAAGCCCATTAATTGAAATTAAATTAAATCACAAATCACTTGAACATCGATTTGCCCTCAAAAGCTCTTGTTGTCATAACTCCTAAACGGAGTGTTAAGTGAAGTGTTACTTCACTCATAGGATATTCGAATGTCTAGATTCAGCTGACAAGATACAACAAAACTTGAACTCCTGGATGATTAGTTCATTTGTATAATTAAATTCTCTTGGACTTAAAATAATCCTAGAAGTATTGAAAAGATGTTTAAGACTCGTCTTAAGCACTTCCTCGATATGATAGGATATTTATAAGAACAATTGAACTTAATTGTTCTTTGATGAAGAAAATCGTCCTTAAACCAAAACACTGAGAACCTAGATGTCATAGGTGATGACTAGTATAGGATTAGGAACTTGGTAGAAAACCATAACCCTTCCCTTAGCTTTACTTAGGAACTTGCTTTAAATGCTTAAATATTCTAAATTGTGTTTAAGTGCGGCTTGGGATGACGGGAAGACCCTCAGGATACGCTTTTGTTTTATTGTTATTTACCTTGTGCAATTTACTTTATCGCAATGCACTTTACTTTTCTTGCATGATAAACAACTGTTGCATGAAAACCCGCACCTTTAGGATAGTCACTAAAGCTGAAACCAAAACTAAATTAAAAGTCATTACAAGATAAAATTCACCTCCACAACATTCAAAATATAAAACAACTCAAATTTTAATCACAAATAGAACAACAAAACTACAACTGCAACTAATTTAAAACATCTTGTTGGACGATTGGGAATACCTCGGATGATGTAACCTATGTGTTGTTAACGGGATTTCCCATGGTCTAAATGAAAGTGTGGAACTTATTTAGTTGAGTTTAGCAAATTCATTTGGACTAAGTGAATCCGATAAAAATAACGATGTCGGAAGGATGGAGCAGTGGGATCTTAGCTAGGTGTTGTTATAATCAACTTTAAGATTTGTTTTAACTAAAACATAAAAAACACTTGGAAATTAAGACCTTCTCTAAACCAAAACACTTTTCTCATCTCTCGATTTATGATTTCTAAAACTAAACCATCTGCAACAAAAAGGAGCTCGGAGCATAGTGGGCGGCACGGCCATCGTCATCGGCAAAACACGAGTGCTACATCGGCTAAACTTTCTCAGAATTAAACAACCAAGCCATAGGACTTCGAGGTAGTTTGCACAGTGCAACATAAATCCTCGACTCTTTGTTAGGCATTTGCATTGCAAATTAAGCCCTAACCGGTCTTAGGATTCGAGGTAGTCGTTCGATACGACATAAACCCTCACATCTTCGAAGTTATTTGTATGATCGCGTCATGCGAATATAAGTCCTAATTAATTAAAATTGACGAGATCGAAACATTAAGTAAATATTCGGACATTCGAAGTTCGAAACCATAGGATAGTGCGGGAAGTTGCGAGATTCTTCTTGGATCCTCGACTTCTCCTACTTCTCTTCCTTTGAACTCCCGAAAATAAAATGTTCCAAATTTGAGTCTAATCCCTATCGAAATTTCAAAAATCTAATCCTTTGAAAACCTTAAACTTTGAAATTCTTGAGAGCGGAACTACGATTATTATCGAGAGTTTTCTTAGGTGATTCCGTCACTTAAGATGTAATTAAGCTATAGGGGCTTGCCCTTATAGAGAATTTTAAGAACCCGGAGTAATATAAACCCTACTTAATTCATTTATATTAAGCGAGGGAACTTGTCAGCTTATAAAATTGGTTCGCGGACGAACGGATGTCACGAATCTTCTAGTTTATTTAATCGAGCCCCATCATCGAGCGGTGTGTCTACTCTTCGGGATAGATACACGGTTTGTGGTGCGGTGCTCGTTTATATAAACTATTCGGGATGTGAGATCAGTTTGATTTCATATCTTAAAATTTTCAAATTTAAAATTATTTTCAAAATCGAAATACTACTTTTCAAATTATTTATTTAAATTAAATCTAAAAATTCGCAGACAATTTACGTAGGCGACCCCCTTTTCAAAATAAAATACTTAACCTAAAAATATGCCGACAATTTACGGCGACTCCGTTGGGAATATTCCTCTCTCCATTTTTAATCGGATAGTTACGCTTTCAAAAATCGGTAGTGTATCCATGTCACTAGTGGATCGAGCTACCCTTCTTTACGTTGGAATACTATGTTCATTTCTACCTTGAACGAGTATAGCCGACATTCTCTCGGATTTAGGAGCCACTTGTTTAGACACCCCTAAACGAGAGAGGTTACGAGATCCTTTTGCCTCTTTTACGAGGTGGGGTGGACCCCCGATAGGTGTTAGTTTAGGAGCGGTCCTTCGAGTCGAGAAGTCTCGCATAAGACTTTCTTTTCCTTTCCAATTCGAATCGGATTCCTTACCTTCTCTACACCTTTGAACATTACGTTCTAATAAACAAACCCTCTAATGAATGACTCTTTTAACAAATAACTCCTTTTTATAAATACATGAACAAAAATGTGTTCGGACTCTTTTCGATTCCTTTCTTTTCGTCACGATGAGAAGAAGCATAACTTGGGACGACGATCGGAATCTACCTTGCGGAAGATGTACAGCCCCAAGCTGATTTTCTCCTTCACCGATGGATGGACTTGTTGTTTACAAGGATGAAGTGCACGACAATGGGATCATCCGGTTTGGACGAGGATTCGAGAACACAAATGTCAAGATCACTGACGTTACCCTTTTCGCAGCGACGAGACAAAGTATACGGCGAAAGACCTTTGATCGAGTTCGACCTTAAGTCGACTCAGAGTTCCCTCCCTACGAAGGGTTCCGGTGAGAGGAATACTGCGTCGCATAGGAGGAGCGTTATCTCTACCCCCGCGGTCGCAGTCGTCTGCGCACGTACCCGGCTTCCACGGCGAAGGAGAAGGAAGTTCGAATTTGTAACGAGCATGTTACGCGTGGAGGGTACGATTTCCGTGCGAGACCTTGTTTTGGAATTGGGTCCGGCTCGAGGGTTCCACCCTAACACGGACTCGAGAGAAGAAACGAGAGGTAGGAAGATTGCCGGAAAAGGCCGGAGAGCTGCTGAAGTCGCTTTCTTAGAAGAAATCCACGAGTACACACCACTACACGAGTACATACCATTGCACGAGTATACACCGCTTTTGGAAGGAAGTAGATTCCATCCCCTTTCCGCCGCGGTGACGAGGAAAATGTCCGCGGGATTGCTTCTACATTACCTCGACCCGCATACTTATAGCGACGGTCGAAAGAAAAGGGCTAGGATTACACCATTTGCCGACTACGGACTGTGATAGAGAAGTTAGCAAAGAAGAGAAATGTCTACGTATCGAAGATTTTAAGAAGAATAGGGCGGGTGCCGGCCGAATCCGTCTTGGGCCGCGAGTAGAACCCGTTATCGCCACGAGAAAAGCCGAGTAAGAAGATGAAGGCTAGTCCTCTGTTGTTGTTTCGGGTTTACGGATCGGGGAGGATACCACCTTCCGGCATTCGGCAGACGGACCATCGCGGTCCTGGGCCTTCTGCTGCTAGAAGGATGGTATGGCGTCCTACTGCAGAGCGATTAAGATTAAAACAACGACCGAAAAGGAAAGTCTCGTCGGGAGACTTGAGTCAGAAGAAAGCGCCAGCTGCGATGAAGGGGACTCCCGAAGAACCGACGGCCATCGCATGATAAGCTGCGAAACCGCACGAAAAAGACCATTGGAAGACGCTATGGAAAAGCTAAGAGCGATATTCGGCGATTAGCAAGAGAAAGAGAAGAAAAATTCGGAGATGAAGTCGACTCGTCGAGAATTCATGGATGATGAATATGCGAGAAATTAACATGGTTGAAACACGAGCATCGTCGGCTTCGCGAGGTGCTCCGGCGAGTTGCGGAAAGAGATGAGCCGGAAGCATTAAGAGCACGGAATTCGAGAAAAGACGATACAATCTCTCGATTGGCAAAAAGGATGGAAGAGATGGGCTGCGGCCACAGCCGCTCTCCGGAGTCGAGTTCGACCCCACGAGAAACGCCTCCGAAGTTATTCATATTACGGACGGAGGAAAAGAGATTACATCAGTTAACGGAGACGATCGACGAAGAAGATTCTACCCGAACATGATTCCGGAAAAGGATATCGAGAGCATGGTGGAACGACGGAGTGCGAGAAGCCTTGGCACAATCGAAGCGGGACATCCATTCGGACGGGTAGACCTTACCGAAGAGTTCGACGGCTGTCACGATATCGAAAGGCTTTGTACCACCTCTGTTCAAGACCTTTGATGGAAGCGGAAACCCTCGGCGGCATGTTGCACATTTTCGTGCCGATTGTTGCAATGCGGCGGAAGTGATGCTTTACTCTTCCAACAATTTATCAGCAGCCTGTCAGGGATCGCCTTTGATTGGTATGTGGAATTATCGAACGGTTCGGTGAAGACATTTTAGGAATTAGAGAACCTCTTCATCAAGCGATTTGCTGGAGCTCAGCACCACATCACTATAGGTGATTTAGTGGTAGAGAAGCAGAAGCCGAACGAAACTTTGGTGGACTACATACTTCGATGGAGGAATCTAAGTATGAAGTGTGAGCCGCGACTACGAAACGGCACGCGATCGGCATTTTACTTAAGAGCATTCATGGCCGATAGCACTTCTCCTCGAGGATTTACTATTAAGACTTTCGAGAAGTTGTTAAGCAAAGGCGGAAGCTTGCGAGAGGAGGCGAAGCAATTAAGTTTCACGAACAAAACGAGACAAACGAAGCTCGTGAAAACTTTTGAAAAGAAGTACGGGATCGTCGCGACGGTCGATAAAGGCGAGCGGCCGATCTGAAATACCGTCGAACGGCCGCGGCAACCTCGACGAGTGCCGACGACCCAGGCCCGGCCATCGGTCATCTCGACGGTATGAACGAGCGCCTCGTCCACGACGTACGTTAAGGGAGCTTACGAGCGGGGAGTATCGCGTTCGAGAATGAGGCGGTGTCGAAAATGTTCCGATGATCGATGAAGACTCCGGATTTCCAGCTGCCGGAGCTAAGAGACCGGAAGAAGTCGACGAGAAGGTGATCCCGACTTTTGCCCTTACCACGGATGCTCGGGCACAAGATAGAAGATTGTATTACCTTGAAAAGTTGGCTCGACGACGATCTTCGAAAAGGGAACATAACGATCACGAAGGAATACATGAAGGAACCCCGGAAAGGAGGTTCCATCGATGTTATCTCGACGGATTTCATTGTTCGATAGATCCATATGCGGCCGATGATGGATGGACTACAGCTTGGACAAAGTCTTCGAAGAAGATTTTGGATCGCATCCGAACCACTTCGGTGCTGAGCTTCGATTCAGAGTTCGAAACACTGTCGAGTCGGCGCTATCACTTGCGATAGAAGAACCACCTCAACAAGAGACGATTGAAGAAAAGAAGAAAATTGATGAAGAAGAAAAGGCAGAAGCTCTCGAGGCTAGACTAGGGGCTGCTTATCCTAGGATAGTTGTTTCCGATTCGGGGGAGAAATCCCTCGAACCTCTGACTCTGTATGATTACTTGCTCACTCCGGTGGGATCTTATAATGATAAGGGTTATGGCGTTGGCTACGTTTTGACTGTTTCTAGCGATTACGTAACTAGCGGCAACCAACCTAATCCGGACGTCGATTCCATACAAATAACAATTCTCGAATCATACACTGATCTCGACGATCACAATGACAAGAAGACATCCACAAGGAGGCTACGAGAGTTCGACAAGCAACGAATCTATTTGCGAGTTTCGAGGAGCTCCGATCACTGATAGAGTTAGAGCCTTCGGACTCCGAAGCTAATCCGGAAGAACTGTCATTCGATTCGAAGGAGACATCGGCAAACTCGATACTAGATTCGGAAGAAATCACGAAGTCAACTTAGAAGTGGAAGAGTTCTACCTCCGAGAATGGGTCCGAAGGACAAAGGAAAGCAGGTGGTTGTTCGGGAAGAACCAACCCGGCGGAAGAAATAACCATTCGGGAAGAAATCGAGACACATGAAAATAAAGTGGACTACGACGTGCTAGCCCATCTTAGGAAACTACCGACCAGGCGAGCATCTACGACGCTCTCATCTTATCGAAAGGAGATGAGAGAAGCTGCGATCGAGGCCTTACTTGATCCGAGAAATTTGCTTAGCTCGAATGGCCGGAGATTCCTTAGACGAGGTTTGCTCATTAAAGGAACGGCGAGGTGTTACCTTCACGGACAATGACCTCCTACTTGGGACGACGGACCACAACCGACAGTTGTACATTTCGATTACAATTGGGAAGTTTACACTCTCCGGAGTATTGGTGGATCCGGGAGCATCAATCGATATAATGAATCTTCGAACGCTAGCATACTTGGAAATTGATGCTCGCGAGCTCGAAGCGGACAAAATGTTATTAAGAGGATTCGACCGAGAAAGGAGAAAGAGCCCTCGGATCGATAACACTGCTAATGAAGACCGGTGACTTAGCAAAGACAACCGCGAAATTTCACATAATTGATTCAGAAACGTCATTCAACGCTCTACTGGGCCGACCATGGATACATGAAAACCGGATGGTACCATCATCTCTACATCGGTGCATCGAAATACTACGATGGAGGGGAACGGTGCATCGAAGGTGACTTACGACCATTCTCCGGTACATGAAATTGGAATCCATGAAGATGCGGCTTATTACGCACCTCAGAAGAAAACAATCTTCTCCGGAGATACCATAACGAATGAAGCGAAGGAAGTTCGGGACGACGAAGAACACGAAGTTCTAGTCGACGAGTCACTCACCACTCCCTTACGGCGAGATGGTGAAGGTTTCTCCACGACTCGCATCCGAGGTCGAGGCGGGGACGAGGTCGTGGCGAGGACGTTAGGACGGTTGGACGGAGAAACCGGCCATCAATGTTGATTGGGAAGACGAGTTACGAAGAAGAAAAGAAATCGAGCAGAAGCGGCGACAATAAGTCGGAAGAAGCCGCAATTCGGGATCTCTCTCGAAGATGAAAAGAACGAGGAATATAAATCGATGTACGAGAAGATTAACCACTATGTACATACTATGACCACTAACCCCGATCCATTCTAATAAGATCGAGGGTATGGTGGTCGAAGAGGTACGTAGCGGCGGTGCGAAGCCATCAAATTCTACCGTGGTGCTCCTTCCTCCAAAGCGAAAATAATGTACAATTTGAAGATGCTACTTCATCGAATTAATGGAATTGCCTTTTGAGTGGTATTCTCACTTGTGTTCGAAATTTAATTCGGCGTGGTTTCTTACCTCGACAATGGACAAAATGTCGATCACAACATTTTGAAAATTTATGGAATAACTCCGGTCGTCACCCGATTCGAGGCATGGTCTCGGATTCGGCACGGTAGGATCGGTTGACGATGTTGAATTTTGCTTGATTGTCACTTGCGAGTCTAATGAAAGCGCATGGAAGCTACGAGAAGAACTTGAAGATTTACAAATTGGAAACGCTCCACGGAGTTCGAAGAAGAGATCAAATCTACGATAGATGAGTTAACGGAAGTTAACTTAGGTCTAGCGAAGAGCACTAGACCTACCTTTGTTAGCTCCTTACTCGATAAAGAAGACTCAGAAGAAATAATCAAGTTATTAATGGAATTTAAAAGACTATTTTGCTTGGAGCTACGATGAGATGCCGGGATTAGCTCCGAGAGGTTGCGATCCATAAGCTAGGAGTGGATCCTGCTACATTCGGCCGGACGAGGTTCCGGAAGAATGCGTGCTAGAAATCGAACAACAAGTCATAGGTGAAGTTAAAAAGCTAATAGACGCTAAATTTGTCAGTGAAGAACAATACCGACTTGGTTAGCCTGATGTGGTACCGGTCGGGAAGAAGAATGGTCGGATCGGAATTTGTGTGGATTTCGAGAGATTTAAACGAGGCATGTCGAAAAGATGAATTCCTCTCTAGATCCGGAATTAATGATCGACATTGCTTTAACACATGAAATATTCTCATTCATGGATGGATCTTCGAGGATACAACCGGATAAAAATGGCTCCGAGAAGATGAAAAACTTACGGCATTCGAACGCCGATCGGAGTATATTGCTTACACGGTGATGCCATTCGGATCGAAGAACGCGGGAGCGACCTACCGAAGAGCGATGACAAGAATTTTTGATGATCTCATCCCAGATCAAGTCGAATGCTACGTGGATGATGTGGTCATCGAAAGCAAAGTAAAGGAAAACCACCTATATGATTTGAGAATTGTTTTCGAACGATTAAGACAATTTAACCTTAAGATGAATCCCTTAAAATGCGCCTTCGACGTCACCTCCGGGAAGTTCTTAGGATTCGTTGTCAGACATCGTGGAATTGAAATCGACCGGAAAAGATTAAAGCTATCTTAGAAATGCCACCTCCGAGAACCTTAAAACAACTACGATCTTTTCGAGGGAAGTTGGCATATCTTCGACGCTTTATCTCGAACTTGTCGAGGTAGGTGTCGGCCTTTCTCGGCATTAGTTAAAAAGGACGCCAAATTTATTTGGGAAGAGAAATGCCGAGAGGGGCCTTCGAGGACATTAAACAATATTTAATGACACCTCCTGTCTTAGCGACCCAGGTCTCGGGTAGGCCGTTGATACTTTATACCGCGGCTTTAGACGACTCTCTCGGAGCCATGTTAGCCGGAGTCGATGATGAGGGTAAAGAAAATGCTCTTTACTACCTAAGCCGTCGTTTACTTCCAACGGAAATAAAGTATCCCACGATTGAAAAGCATTGTTTGGCCACGATCTTCGCCGCTCGAAAGCTCGGGCACTACATGCTTTCTCATAAAGTCGACTCGATCTTGAAATTTAATCCATTGCGATACTTGATGACCCGTCCGACGCTTTACGGCAGACTTGCCGGGTGGTCGATGATATTATTGCAATTCGATATAACTTTCGTGCCTCTTCGTGCAGTAAAGGGACAAGTCCTAGCGAGACTTCCTCGCGGCACACCCTTTGCGGCGAATCTCCTCTCGATGACGACTTGCCGGATGAACAAATAATGAGCTTAGAAGACCACGATGATCGACGTTGGGAATTATATTTCGACGGAGCATCTTCGACACACAAGACGAAGAATCGCAAGTGATAGTGCCGGTAAGGCGGGAATCGGACTAATCTTTATAACACGGAGCGGGGATGTTAAGATACTCCTACCACTTAACGTAGCCAGTGTACGAACAACGAAGCGAGAATACGAAGCTCTCGTAACGGGACTAGAATTAATTATTCGAATGGGGATAACAAACATCAACATCTACGGGGATTCGCAGTTAATCATTCGACGGATCGTCGGACGGTACAGAATTTTAAAGCCGAGACTCGAGCAATACTTCCGGTATGCCATGAAGCTGTTGGAACAAATTCCGAATGTGACGATCTACAAAATTCCCGAAGAAAACGCTTTAGCGGATGCGTTAGCCCGCCTCGCAAAAGAATTTGCACGCTTGCAAGATGAATCGGTGGAAGTGTCGGTTCACGGACGTCGGGTCCTATCACGGCTCGACATAGACACAATACACAAATCGAGAAAAAGAAGAAGAATCGGTTGCGACGATGACGAGAAAACACGGAAGATTGGCGACGGCCATTAATGAACTACCACGAAACGGGAAAACTACCGGACGATAGGTCGTTAGCTCATCGGATCGAAAAGAACTGCGTCTACGCATTAATAAATAACACGTTATACGAAGGTCTTTCGATCAAATGTGGCTAAGGTGCCTAAGCGAGTCCGAGCCGTGAAATTGTTAAAGAGGTGCATTCGGGACTCGTGGCGCTCACCGATCGGGTCAGAAGATGAAAATGAAAATTAAAAGACTAGGGTACTACGGCCCTCGATGATGACCGGCGCATGAAAATCGCCGAGAGCGTCACCGATGCCGAGTGCGCGGAGTGGTTCTACACCGACCTCCAAATGTGCTACATCCAGACAATTGCGTCATGGCCATTTGAATGTTGGGGCACGGATATAGTGGGTCCGATAGAACCACCATCTTCGAAAGGACATCGCTTCATTCTTGCGGCTACGGATTACTTTTCCAAGTGGGCGGAGGCGGTTCCACTCGGAGAAGTGAAAGCACACCACGTGCTTACGGTTTTCGAGAACCAAGTTGTCTGCAGTTTCGGAGTGCGCGCGGGATCATCTCGGATAATGGGTCGGCATTCGGAAGCACGCAAATCGACAATTTTGTCGGGAGACACGGAATCGGCGGCGGTATTCGACGATTTACTACCCAGAAGCAAACGGCTTGGCGAGGCTTTTAATAAAACTCTCGTTCAAATTTTAAAGAAAACTTTGGACGATAATAAGAGAAATTGGCACGAGAAGTTATTAGAAGCCTTATGGGCTCTGCGGACAACCTTCGAACTCTACTCGAAGCTACACCTTACGCTGCGGTGTATGGGTCGAGCGAGTGTTACTCTTAGAGGTCCGGCTTCCTTCACTCGGAATTGCGATTTGCAAACAAAATCACGACGAAGAGAATGTCAAATTAAGGCTAGAAGAGTTGGAAAGCACTGGAAGGGAAAAGACTTGCGGCGCGGCGGAATTTAGAACTATACCAAGCTAAGATGGTTCGAGCGCATGACGGGCGGGTCGCCGAGAACCTTGAAAGTTGGTGACTTAGTTCTCGTTCTCGAGACCTATCCTTGCACACGCGAGATAGGAGGAAAATTTGAACCCACTTGGGAAGGGCCGTTTGTGGTTGAGGCGATCTACTCGGGAGGCTCCTACCGGCTAGTGAATTGCCGAGGAGAACGACATATGCTTCGATCGACGGACGATACTTGAAAAAGTATTACGCTACACGATGTTTCGAAGGAATGAATTTTTCATCCCTAGAAGCACGGGTGAAGTAATTACTTATGATTGGGTCGAACCGAAAAAATAATAAAAAACGTGCTTAAAATAAATAAAATCATGATAATAAAGTTTTCCTTGTTTTCTCTTCCATATCAAAATCTTTTTCTGATCTTTTCCCACTTCATTCTGTTGAATTTAAAAAATACAAAAGTAATAATAAAGAAAAAAAGAAAACTACGTCTTTAATAAACATTTTCTTAATGTTCTTGTTCTTAGTACGGCCTACGATCCTTTTCCTTGTCTTTTCGCGGGGAAATGTCGAACGGGCGGTTGGTCACTGAACTTTAGAAATGGCGTAAGCCTTGCACTCGACGAAAAGAGGGTGAAAGATGGAGCGATAATAGAGATTGACTCGGACTTCGCACCGGCGGGCACTGCGATACGAGGAAGGTGGCGGGTCCCAGGTTGACCGAGAGGAGCCGCCGGTCAGACGGTAATGAAAGTGGGTGGCCCGAGCCACCGACCCGGCCGACGAAAAGGAAAACAAACATCGAGGAGGACAAGAGAATCGAGTACGTAGTCGGCTACGGCGGAGGGCGAGGCTTGTCGAGCCTGCGCCCGCGAAGATTCGGGAAGTACGAAGAGCTACTCTCACGGCGACTCGGCGAAGAAATAAAAATCGTCGTATCAGCGAGATGTTAACTAAACTAGCGGCGGACCGGCGCGACGAGGCGGTCGCTACTACCGGTGCATATACTTCGAGGATGCGGTTCGCCGGGAACACCGAAGAAAGGAGGCCGACTCAGAGGATAACGAAGAAACCGGGGAAATCTCGAGAAGATCGGGAAGAAGGAAGGCTACCACGCCACCGAGATAAAGCCACCGGTAATGCATAACCTTGTTGCGAAGCAACCCGGAGGATGTCCGACGGAGACCATCCCGAGGAGCCGAGGTATGCGGGGAGAACGCGAAGGGATTGAGCCATATATCCCACGATACGTCACCGAGGCCTCGCCATTTGCGGATTATTCCGGAATACGAGCTAGAAAGAATGCGGAATGTCGAGAAGCAAACTTTTGAATACTTCGAGAGAATCGGAGGCGGGGAGGATCAATATGCTTAGAAGGCCTCGAGCTACATACGGACGTGTTCTCGAATACGAACAACAACAAATCGTGGATACATCCGGGATTTGAAAAGAATGGGTCGAGCGAGGCCGCTGAGAGAAAACACTTACTCGGAACCCGGAGATGGATGCCGGGGAAAGGGAGAATTACGATACAATGTGGATGCTTGCTACTAACTTCGCGAGAAGACGGGAAGGGAAACCCACGGGAATACTCCGTCATGGCGAGGTAGATCCGATGCCATTAGTCATCGAAAAGGATGGTAAAGAGAATGATAACATGGAGAGTACTGCCGGCGGATTGCATACCCGACGGTTGCATCATTAACATTTACAAGAAGGATTGTTGCATACCACGCACATAGATCACCACGACTTTGTCGAGACCTTTACTGCATGGTTTCTTTTCGAACGAGTGTAATATCATGTTCGGATGCGACCTCCGGATAACGAGCCCGAGGTGAGTTCGAGGGCCGGTAAAGATACCATTATCGGTAGGTTCCGTCATGATACTAAAGGGCGACGGAGCGGATGTCGCTAAACATTGCATACGGGAGTACCGATGAAGCGGATCTCGGTTACTTTCGGAAGGATGGATGACGGAAAGCACCTTACCACTTCCGGCCCGGACCCGAGGCTAGAGAGCCTCGGCCTTACGAGCTGTGAGTTACATGGAAAATATCACACCTCCGACGTACATCCATACGACATCCTTGCCGAGGATGGCTTGGAAGGTGATGTTATTGACCATGTACCTCACTTATTCGGACATGGATTTTTGACGGATGCCTTTTTGGATGGATCGACAAAGATCATACATAGTCCGTTTTGAGTCTACATGGATTGTATGAGATGTATTCCGGATCGAGTTGTATGATGTATCTTGACATGATTGGAATGAAAGTGACCATGTCACATTTTTGGCCTTCACCTCTTTTGTGCGAGTTAGTGAGGAAACGCCATTAAAGTTAAATGAACTTCGAACAAAGAACAGAAAAGAAACAAAAAGAATAAAAGAAAACTTTCCTTAAAAATCTAAAAAAAATGATGAACGCCGAATTCACATGAACATTAAATGAACGATAAAATAAATTTGAATCGTTAAATGACAAACAAAATGAACACAAATTTTAAATCGAATCTCGATCAAATTCAAATTCAACTTTCCAAATCTCGAATCGAATCTCGATCGAATTCGAACTCGACCTTCCAGATACGAAATCCGATCCGTTTTACTCTCTCCCTTGTACGGGATGGAAGCGGTCGATTCCATTGACACGGAGCCGCGAGGTTTTCGATTCGGATCGAGTGGCGAGGAATTGTATCCAGATCCAGACCGACAACTTTCGATCAACTCTTTTGAATGAGATATGTAGCATCTACATATTCCCTCTAATCTCGTTTCTTTCCACAAAAATCTTTTACAACTTTCATGAAATTCTCGAAACACCAAAATTCCGCACTTTTCGAATCAACACTTACAAATCTTTGCAAAATCGATTACCATTCAAAATCAAATTCTTGGGGTTGAGGATTTTACATCAATCTTGCATTGCTTTAGGTTCTTTCTCTATCGCAATGAAATACATCAAAATCGAATTCTTGGGGTTGAGGATTTTACATCGATCTTGCATTGCTTTAGGTTCTTTCCCTATCGCGATGAAATACATCAAAATCAAATTCTTGGGGTTGAGGATTTTACATCCGAGACTTGCATTGCTTTAGGTTCTTTCCTATCGCAATGAAATACATCGAAATCAAATTCTTGGGGTTGAGGATTTTACATCCGATCTTGCATTGCTTTAGGTTCTTTCCCTATCGCAATGAAATACATCAAAATCGAATTCTTGGGGTTGAGGATTTTACATCAGATCTTGCATTGCTTTAGGTTCTTTCCATATCGCAATGAAATACATCAAAATCGAATTCTTGGGGTTGAGGATTTTACATCCGATCTTGCATTGCTTTAGGTTCTTTCCCTATCGCGATGAAATACATCAAAATCAAATTCTTGGGGTTGAGGATTTTACATCCGATGCTGCATTGCTTTAGGTTCTTTCCTATCGCAATGAAATACATCAAAATCGAATTCTTGGGGTTGAGGATTTTACATCCGATCTTGCATTGCTTTAGGTTCTTTCCACTATCGCAATGAAATACATCAAAATCGAATTCTTGGGGTTGAGGATTTTACATCGATGCTTGCATTGCTTTAGGTTCTTTCCCTATCGCTGATGAATTACATCAAAATCAAATTCTTGGGGTTGAGGATTTTACATCGAATCTTGCATTGCTTTAGGTTCTTTCCCTATCGCAATGAAATACATCAAAATCGAATTCTTGGGGTTGAGGATTTTACATCGATACTGCATTGCTTTAGGTTCTTTCCTTATCGCAATGAAATACATCAAAATCAAACTTATTGAGGTTGAGGATTTTACATCAGATACTGCATTGCTTTAGGTTCTTTCCTGTTGCAATGAAATACATCAAATCGAACTTCTTGAGGTTAAGGATTTTACATCAGATACTGCATTGCTACGAGTTCTTTCCTCATTGTAATGGTTCGATCCAATCAATTCAAATTTTTGAGGTTGAAGATGTTACATCTGAAACCACGAAATTCCAATTTTCATTTCGAGTTCAAATCCTTCAAATTAATTTTAACAAAACTTCGATCTAAAATTAAAACTCGAAAATCTAAACTTACACATCAAAACTTAAGCTGAAACAAAATGAAATCTAAATCGAAATTCCCAGGATCATGTGATTTGGGATTCACCTCCTTTTCCTTTCCCAGGCGAGAGTTCGGGAATCTCCGGTCTCGGAGATATACTTGACACTCCCCGGCGGAAATTCTTCTACTTTGTCCTAAGTTTGTCACTTGGACATCCGTGTTGGTTTTGTTGATCTTTTCGGTCAACGCTGATACGCGCGGTGTGCTTGGTTAGCACACCACACACATTGGGGGTCCATTTGTTGACCTCATTTTTGATGAGGTCTTCTCTTCTTCTTTTTAGTACTTAGGATCTAGCCTTAGGCTTTTCCTTTGACTATCCTGAGAGGATTAGAATTGGGACCCACCACTTAGAAATTCAAACCACTTCTTAACTCCTTGCAAACTCCACAAACTTGATTGTAGACCCCTAATCACCTAGAGGGTTGAAATCGAATGTGGAAGTTTAAAGGATGAGTTCTATGGGACTCTTTGGCCTTAGGACTGCCACAGGTGGCACAGTGCAGTGAAGGGCTGACTTACACCACACACTACACTTATACACTACACTTTCACACACCTCCTAAAACCACACCCATACCCGACTTGACCTCCTGACTCATGAAGGTGATTCACATGGATGGTCCTTAATCCCTAAGCCCTTGGATAAGAGGGTTAGGAACAACATAGTGAATGCCTCAAATGAGTCCCTTCATGGCTCATGTGGGCTTGATATGGCTTCATGGCTCAACCAAAATGATTTCATTCCACTTACATTTACCCGATCTTGATTTTCAAATTTTTAATTTTTGACCCAGGGACCTACACACTTCTAACTGCCAAAACCTTGAAATTACCCAAATTTTCCAAAATCTCCAAATCACCCAAAATTCCTCAAAACCAATCCCAAACATTCCCACATCACTCAAATTGATAATCCATAGCCAAATATACTAAAAATTCCAAAAATACCCCGATACCCTCAAATACCCAAAATGCCCCTCTTGACCCAAAAATCCAAAAAATTCAGAAAATTCCTAGAAAATTCCAGAAAATCCCAAATATTCTCGATTTCATTTTGTTCAACTACACCATGGGCCAATTTTGTCAATTTGCCTACTTTTGTCAAAATCCCCGATTTGACCCATTTTAACCCAAAGTGAACCCGATGTCGAACCAAACCTACCAATTGACCCAGATTCTGGTCCGATTCAATTCTAAACTTCAATTCAACATCCCGACACCAATCTAGACCAAATCCAAGTCGATTTGATTGGCATTTGAATCGATTTCACTTTTGAACTTAAAGCCCGATTTGGACCCATGACCCGAACTTAGCCGAGCCAAGCCAATTCGACTCCGATTAACCCCAAACCTTTTCTAAACCTTCCACTAACATCCCCATAAACAAAACACTAACATAATTTGCCCAAAATTTGGACCCAAACCCCACTCAAATTCAACCCAGAAACCAAAAAGCCTAATTTTGACATAAACCCAGACTTAACCCAGAATAGGCCCAAACCCCAAAATCCAAGCCAACAAAAGTTGAAACCTCTTTGAAACACTCCCATAAACATTTCCCAACATTAATTTTACATCAATTTCAACACTAGCCCAACATTGGCCCAAGTTAACTCAATTTGGCCTACATTGGCCCTTTACCGAAAAGTTCGAATTCGACTCGATTCGAATCCGAATCACTCCAAACTTGTTTCAAATCAATCATGACACATCCATAAACAAACTCAACATTTATTTGGCATGAACTTATTACAAAATTTTCTATTCAATCCATTTCAAACCTAAAGACCCACTTCCTTAAACCACTTCTAAAAGCACATCAAAGACAATTTCAAAAGCCCAAAGTTTTCGATCAAAGCCCACATGACACTTTCTCCATCACCATCCATTTAATCAAAATCATCCCTAAGTTTCAAAATCATCGATTAAACAATTCCAAATCAAGCTTCATGAACAATTCCCATCAAAATGCCAAAATTCACAAATCCTATTTTCATGAAGTTGACTTAAGCTTTATCCCAAGCCATAGATGACGAGCCATGAACAAGCCATTCTCGAGCCACATGAAGCCATGGGAGCCTTGACTTGTCATTAGTCCATTTATGGCAAGAAGAGGGGATTCTTTCTTAAACCTCCTTAAACGTTATTTACCTTAAGCATGTCACACCTATACCATGCTTAGCCACCTGCACTATGGATGGGGACTTCATTACCCACGATTCGAGTGACCAAATGATTCTCCCTCGGCCCGAGTCTAGCCTTGGATGGTGAACCTAATCCGAATGCATGCAGTTGAACCAAGCTGAGCCAAAATGAGCCTTCTCCCATTCCATTTAAATCAAACTCCTTTACACATGTCGCACGCCGATTGACTTGCACAAACCTCGAGCCACGACCCACTGAACTTGAGGGTGACCATTGCTGCTAGGCCGGCCGCACTGGATCGTCGGAAAACACCATGGCCGAGACCTCGGGAGGAGCCGAAAATTGAAATTCTCCCTTGCTGACTTGTCTCGAGCCGAATGGACACCATAGTTCTTCTTCTCCTGCATGGAGCAGTCGATCCCCGGCCTTAAACCCCCCGGGAGGCCCTCCGCCCTCTCTATTTAAACACCACCTCCTCTCGGCCATGAGAGGTGCTTGAACAGAACCTTACGGAAACCTGCGCAAAATTGCTCCGGACTACTCTCCACACTTAGAGCAGTTGATCCCCGCGTGACAATCCTCTGCCATTTCCTCGCTAGCGAGCTCGATTTCTGAGTTGAAATCCCAGCCAAAGCCGGGACACTTCTCCACGATTCTCCATCCCAAATTCAGATTGAACTCACCCACACCCGCACAAGGTCGAGAAGAAGTTCACCGGCGAAAGCTCCCTCTCCGGGCCACCCATCGCTTCCGGACTCCGAGCTTTGTGATCGGGCGTGGTCGAAATCATGCCGGACAATTCACAGGCCAAGGGACTTCATGCGGAGCTTGCTTGGACCCGATCGAAGGTGACACGACTCTCGGATCGAAGCTTCACTTCTGCGAGCAAGGTATGGACTCACTCTTCTTCCCGAGCTTACGGAGATTCTCTATTTAATTTGAGTCGATTTCAATACATGTTTACCGTATGGATGTGTTCGTCTCCTCAAGACGAATCCATAGAGCATAAGAACTCGAAAATCCATTGAGAATCGAGTGAGAAATTAGGGTTAGAAGGTTGGCGGTCACGGGTGCACACCAGTCGTAGACAATGACTGGGAGCCGTCGGATCGAGAGTGTATCGAGCGGACGGTTTGGATCGAGTCGGACAGCGCGATGGTGCATGAACCGCGGGCCCCGGAGCGCGAGTCGGATGGCGGCGCCGAATCGAGAAGACGACGCGTGGCCTTTCGGAGGCTAGAGGGATGGCGTGGCGCGCGTGGATAAGTAGGAAATTAGGGTATTTTTTATTTATTTAATTCCCTAAACTTGAAAATGCATAACTTTGTGTAGGAAAATCGGAAAAATAAAATAAAAATACACTCTTGCTCAGTGAACGAGAGGAGAATAATGTGGAAAAGAAATCATGTAATTTCATCGAGTATTTTATTTTTAATTATTTATTTACTCTCTGCATTATTTCGATTCTCCATGCATATATACGATTCACGTGGCATGAGACCATAGGGCTTTTGAAGCCTACGAATTTGGGAATATTCACGAATTTTCCGAAGTCGGAGGCCATCCTATGAAGAGTTATTGATTTTTCGATTACTAGGTCACTATTACGAGTATTTTAATTCCATTAATTAGCATGTTGTGAAATAAATTCTAGGAAAATTTGGTGATGCTTCTTATGACCGAGAGGACACTAGGAAAAATAGTTTTGAGTTAACTCGCTTGTAATAACTACTAATTGGCTTAAACACCCAAAATGGGGCTTTAATTAATTAGAGCTAATCATACATCAAATTGACTTGAAATCGATTCTCCAGCTGACCTTTAGGATCGGAGGAACTCACCATAAAAGTTTGAAGTCGATTGGACTTGGTTAGCTACTATCGAATGGGTTGATTAAGCCGTATAGCTAAAATTGAACTTCAAAAATTCATAACTTTCAAAATACTTTTCAAAAATTCACCAAGTGGTTTTGGAGCCTCTCGATATGAGGGAAATTTAAGAAAATTAAAATTGCAATTTTCTAAAAAAGTTGATTTTTTGCATTATTTTAATATTTTTAATAATTAAAAAATAATAAAAATCACAAAAATAATAAAATTCACCAAAATGTTACATTTTGAATTTTAATCACTTAGGAAGCAAACCCGTATTTTTCTTAAGTCTCTATGATGAGATATTAAATTTTAAAGCTCTAAGGTAATTTTAAAATTAAAAAAATTGCATTTTCTAGCATTTTCACTAAAATAATTCTAATAAATCAAAGAAAAATCAGAAAATTGTAAGAATTGGTTCTTTGATTTCCTTGATATCAGAGAGATTTTTAAAAGATATAAAATTCATTTTTCAACCTTTATTTTATTTTTAAATTAATTAATACTCCAAAACTCAAAATAATTATAATAAAAAGAATATAATTCAAAAAATCATCAAAATTGGTCCAAGTGGTCCTACTGGTCATTAGGAATGTCTCATAATCTTCTTAAGGACAGAAACTTTCCCTTGGTCATATTATTGAATTTTCCTTGAAAATCCCTATTTTCCACCATAAATAATTACATAAATAAATTAAATACAGAAAAATCACATTTTCTCCTCTAATGTCTTGATTGACATATGAGTGAAGTCACATAAAAATTTCAAATTCATTTGAGCTCAATCTAGTGAGTTATAAAATTAGTAAGTTTAAAGGGCAAAATGGTAATTAAAATTTTAACCTATAATTAAAAAATTTAGATTTAATTAAAAGGGTGGGTAAAATATTTGATACTAAGTTGATTTTGGATGTTTGAAACTTAGGCAATTAAAGGGTAGAAACTTACCAAATAATTTGAAAATAATTAAAAATAAACCTTAATTAAATAATTAATTAAATTTGGAAGAATAATAAAAAATTGGAATTATTAAAATATGGATATTATTAGGAAGAGATTTGTTCTTTAATTTAAGAATCCCTAAATTAATCACCTCAATAATATTTAATTCCTAATTAAAATGATAATCCAAATTTAAGATTTAAAATGCTAAAAGACTTAATCATTAAATTAAATTAAAATTAAATTATTTAAATAATTCCTATTAAAATTTCAATTAAATTAATACTTTAACAATTAAAATTAAATCATTTTTAAAACATAGAAAATAAAATATTAAATTTAAATTTAAATTTAAATTAAATTAAAATCTAAAATTAAATTAAATTAAAATTTAATTAAATTAAAGTTTAAATAAAATTAAATTAAATTAAATTAAATTAAATCACATTAAATTAAATTAAATTAAATTAAATTAAAGCATGTTAAATTACATAAAAAATAAAATCAAGTTAAAATAAAATTAAGTTAAATAAAATAAAATTAAATTAAAATTAAAACTAAACCGAATTAAATTAAATTAAAATTAAATTAAATTAAATTAAATTAAAAATAACATCACCTAAGACATAAAGAATTCAAAAATAAATCTAAACAACTTGAACACTTATTCAAACTTAAACTCATTAATTGAAATTAAATTAAATCATGAAATCACTTGAACATCAATTTGCCTCAAAAGCTCTTGTTGTCATAACTCATAAACGGAGTGTTAAGTGAAGTGTTACTTCGCTCATAGGATATTCAAATGTCGTAATTCAGCTGAGCGAATGATAACAAAACTTGAACTCCTGGATGATTAGTTCATTTGTATAATTAAATTCTCTTGGACTTAAAATAATCACAGAGGTATTGAAAAGATGTTTAAGACTCGTCTTAAGATCTTCCTCGATATGATAGGATATTTATAAGAACAATTGAACTTAATTGTTCTTTGATGAAGAAAATCGTCCTTAAGCCAGAAACACGAGAACCTAGATGTCATAGGTGGTGACTAGCTATAGGATTAGGAACTTGGTAGAAAACCATAACCCTTCCCTTAGCTTTACCTAAGAACTTGCTTTAAATGCTTAAATATTCTAAATTGTGTTTAAGTGCAGCTTGGGATGACGGGAAGACCCTCCAGATACGCTTTTGTTTTATTGTTATTTACCTTCTTGCAATTTACTTTATTGCAAATGCACTTTACTTTTCTTGCATGATAAACAATCATTGCATGAAAACCCACACCTTTAGGATAGTCCTAAAAGCTGAAACCAAAACTAAATTAAAAGTCATTACAAGATAAAATTCACCGTCACGACATTTCAAAATATAAAACAACTCAAAATTTAATCACGAAACGAACAACAAAACTACAACTACAACTAAATTAAAACGTCTTGTTGGATGATCGGGAATACCTCGGATGATGTAACCTACGTGTTGCTTAACGGGATTTCCAGCGGTCTAAATGAAAGTGTGGAACTCATTTAGTTGAGTTTAGCAAATTCATACGGACTAAGTGAATCAGATAAAAATAACGAGGCGGAAGGATGGAGCGAGTGGGATCTTAGCAGGTGTTGTTATAATCGACTTTAAGATTTGTTTTAACTAAAACATAAAAAACACTTGGAAATTAAGACCTTCTCTAAACCAAAACACTTTTCTCATCTCTCGATTTATGATTTCTAAAACTAAACCTCTCGCAACAAAGGAGCTCGGAGCATGGTGGGCGGCACGGCCATCATCATCAGCGAAAACACGAGTCTACATCGGCAAAACTTTCTCGAATTAAACAACCAAGCCATAGGACTTCGAGGTAGTTTGCACTAGTGCAACATAAATCCTCGACTCTTCGTTAGGCATTTGCATTGCAAATTAAGCCCTAACCGGTCTTAGGATTCCGAGGTAGTCGTTCGATACGACATAAACCCTCACATCTTCGAAGCTATTTGCATGATCGCGTCATGCGAATATAAGTCCTAATTAATTAAAATTGGCGAGATGGAAACATTAAGTAAATTTCAGAATTGAATGCGAAGCACATAGGATAGTGTGGGAAGTTGTCGAGATTCTTCTTGGATCCTCGACTTCTCCTACTTCTCTTCCTTTGGACTCCGAAAATAAATGTTCCAAATTTGAGTCTAATCCCTTTCGAAATTTCAAAAATCTAATCCTTTGAAAACCTTAAACTTTGAAATTCTTGAGAGCGAGAACTACTGATTATTATCGAGAGTTTTCTTAGGTGATTCCGTCACTTAAGATGTAATTAGCTATAGGGGCTTGCCCTTATAGAGAATTTTAAGAACTCGAGTAATATAAACACTGCTTAATTCATTTATATTAAGCGGGGAACTTGTCGGCTTATAAAATTGGTTCGCGAGACCAAACGGATGTCACTAAATCTTCTAGTTTATTTAATCGAGCCCCATCATCGAGCGATGTGTCTACTCTCCGGGATAGATATACAGTTTGTGGTGCGGTGCTCGTTTATATAAACTATTCGGGATGTGAGATCAATTTGATTTCATATCTTAAAATTTTCAAATTTAAAATTATTTTCAAAATCAAATACTACTTTTCAAATTATTTATTTAAATTAAATTAAAAATTCGCCGACAATTTCTGTAGGCGACCCCTTTTCAAAATAAAACACTTAACCTAAAAATATGCCGACGGCTCGTTAGAGAGTTCGTGTTTGATTCATTAGAAAAGAAAACGAGACGAACACGAACAAATTTTTTTTGTTTAGTTTATAAACGGACCAAACATGAAAAGTCATGTGTTCGATCGAATTCGAATCATTATTGTTCGAAATATAAAATAATTTAAATTAATTATATATAAAAAATTTATCATATTTTAAAAATAATTATATGAGCTGAAAAATATTTACAAAAATTAAATCCTATAAAGTTTATCTAAAAAAATTTATTATCATTTTAACAATTCAAACAATACAAACAAATTTGAAAGACTTCAAACAATTCGAACAATTTAAACATTTCAAACTAATTTCAAACAAATCAAACCGAACACGAATAATAGCTTGACGAATAATTTCAAACACGAGCTTATTTCAAACACACCGAACACGAACACGACCTCTGTTCGTTCGTGTTCTGTTTGTTTACTCCCCTAATAATGGCACCAGAAAACTTGACCTGCCCTCTAGTAAATTGATTGAATTTTTAAAATTAGATTTTCCTATACACTAAGGTTTCTCACACAATTATACGTATCGTTTTAATAATATAGGGCTCTATTGAGTCCGGATTGTCGATCCCACAGAGAATGAGGTAACGAATTCAATAAGGAAGTTCTAGCCTACTACGTTATGGTCTTAGTTTAGAGTGTCGATTAAAGTGATTTTTCTAACCACTTATAAATTACAGCACTAAGTCTAAAGTTAAATCTAACTAGATCAATTGGTTTAGGTGAATATCTAAAAGCTACATTTCTCTTGTAATTGCATAAGTAGATTATATGATCAAATACTACGAATTGCTAATGTGGTTAGTGACAAATAGGAGCATATATCTTGTTTACATTCTTTCGAGTGCGTAAAGAAGTTTGGTTTAACTTTGTAAGTATTTCTGCATGACAAGTAAAAGAAGCACCAAAGGAAAGATCATAACATTAAGGTTTAAAGATCAGTTATATAAGCATCCTAACATCCTAAACATTCAACTTATGCATCAAAAGAGAAAGGTAAAGAAAATCTACTTACAAAGCATGAACACCATAGATATTATCATCATTTAATAAAGGAAACCCGCTTACAACAGGTACAAGATAAATGGTAACATGATACTTAGGTTTTCTCCTCTGAAAAAAAAAAAGATGAAAAGTCCCTCCAATAATGTATCCAAGTGCTCTCTGCAATGCTGAAATGATCCTCTTACATATTTCTCTTTAAACCCCTCGCCAATCTCTCAATAAAAGTAAAAATCTACAAACCCTAGATCTACCTACGAATCATTGGCCTCTATGGGGTTTCCAAGGGTTCAGAGAGGCCAAGCGCCCTTTCTCCAAGTGTCAAAAATCCATCAAATAACTCCCCTCATCGAGTTGAATAACTGCAGGAGCCGTTCTGACAGGTACCAGAGCCTTGGCGCCTAGGCACTAAGGAGGCACCGGCGTCTAGGCACCTAGAAGCAGGCGCCAAGGCGCTACTGGGCAACGCCTTGGCGCCCAAAAGCCGGCGCCTAAGCGCCAATCTGCTAGACTCCAACTTGCTCCGTTTCGCCTCTAATTCGTTCCAGTCCAGCTCCAATTCGTTCCATGAGTCTTACCTCTTATACCTGTAAGAAAAACATAAAAAAAAATTTATTAAAGTGCAATTCATCTAAAACATGTGTTAAATAATAGAGAAATTAAGCATAATAAAGGACACATCAGGCGTCGGTTGAAGCTGAGGCATGGCTTCGACCGACAAAGAGCAGCTTTTCCTCCGAGGGTGAAGGACTAGGGAAAGCTTGTGAGGAATTTTTTTCTTACACCACATCCGAATAGGGGGTGAATTTTGGGTATGTAGTTTGAACTATCTTTTGTATCTCTGTCCTTGGTGCAGTTAATGAAGTATTGACTATTGATTATGTGTCGATAGATATCGATGCCAGTCATGTGGATGATGCGACCGTTGTTGAGCAAGTCACCCCAGGGGTAATGGATGTTGCGGAACGGGGCGCAGTTGGGCAAGGTGTTATGGAGCAGGGTGTCGAGCAGGGTGCTGAGCGTCAGTGTGTTGAGGATCAAGGTGCTGAGCGGCATAGGATGGAGGGAAACTATCCCTTGGCAGTGGCCAAAGTGTGGGTTGTCAAGATTCTTCCGGGGCTGCGAGGGAAGAGAAGGCGACTGGTGGGTGCAGTGTCCTCCAACTTTATAGTGTGCCATCTTGTAGAGATAGAGGAGTGTTTCCTTCGCTTTATGGGATATCCTCGAGGAGATGGTGAAGAAATTGCTTAAGTTTTAGAGACTGTCAATCAGTTGGAGGGAGAGGTTGTTGTTTTGTGCGAGGAGTTTTCTGTTTTCCAGGGGGTAGATCTTGTTGTTTGATGGGAGATGACACGCTTGTGCTTGAAGCTGTCGGCTGTCAGAGAGTGTCTTGCTACTCGATCAAGAGATGGTCACGATGATATTTTTAGGTTGGCAGGAGAGTTCATGTATGAAAGGTTGTCTTACCCAGGGGTTATCTCGGGTGATGCGATGAGCCATCGTGTGGTGAGGCTTTTCCTTTCTTAGGTAGTTGTTGGGTTTTTATGCGATGCAACCAACCCCCCCCCCCCCTCCGCACCCCACCTCACCCCACCCCTATACATAAATGTAGTTTATATTTTTGGAAATCATCATTTTGCTTTAAGTAATGTGTAATCTGTCATGTCATTCTTATCGGCTGCTTTCGCCCCCTATGTATGCCTACTCTCTCATATATACGCGGTTTCTGTGGTAGCTGAGAAACCTTTCTCTCTTCTTTTTTATCTCTGGGTCCCGCCACTCCTTCCTTTCTCCTTTCCTTCTTTAGTGAAGTATTTTCGTCCCCATGTTTCAGAAGTTTTCCCAGGAATCGTTAGGTTCGATTCCTGCTACAGAGTTATTGGTTCACTCAGAGGCGGGCGTGAAAAACATTTAGGACTTTCTTGATCCTATGATTCTCCTGCTATCGACAGCCAACCACGAACGGGCCACATGTAGTTTTTCTCCAGACCTAGTTTTTTACAAAGATCACTTTACGATGGGTCTCCGTCTACCGTTTTGTCGAGAGTTGCGATCGATCTTCAACTACCACAGAATCACTCCTACCCAAGTTCATCCCAATTCCAACGTTGTAGTTATGACTTACATACCTTTTTGTCAAATGATGAAAATCCCCTGGTCGATTGAACTCTTCAACCACTTCTTTTCTTTTATGATTGGTCGTGATGGCTACTGCTGGGCCTTAAGAACAAAGTGAAGGACTGGAAGACAAAGTTCTTGGTTGCCTCGTGTGCGAGTGGTTGGAGAATCCGTACTTCCCCGACAGAGTGCAAGGTAAAGAATGTGAAGACCTTACCTGAGAATGTTTGAGATTATGGGGTGTTGATTGAGGGTCAACACATTTCTTTACTTCAATACATCGCCCCAGAAGTGATCGAGCGAATGATTCATTTGGATGGTGCTAATACATAACTAAGGATTTGTGGAGGTTGGCCGATAATAGGGAGGTTGCCCGAGAGAAAGCTGCTGGTGCAAGGGTAGTCTCAAAGAAGCCCTGGGGGAGAGGCAGTCCTCCTTCACTTGGCAGAGGTAGGGGTTAGTCAAACTTGAATAGGTCGTCCAAGGGGGATGTTGAAGGTTTGTACCTATTTTCTTACTTTTTTGTATGTAAACAATATGTGTAACTCTTGTGTAATTTGCTAGATTCTTTTGAGGTAAGCGAGGGGGAATCACAGTGATCACCCAATATTCCTAATTCTGAGGGTTCGCCAGTTCATTCGTCGGTTAGAGGAGTTTCGGTGGCAATTGGGGAGACCTCGTTTATAGAATTTCAGGAGCGAGGTGAGGCAAGTCATGCCTCCCACCCCGTCTCCGTTGGGACTGATTATGAAAAGTAAGGGGCAGCAGAGCGGATGGAGGGCGGCGTTCCCCGGAGGGAATGACAGGCTCCTGCCCCTAATACAAGCTTACCCCCTCCTCTTGGGAAGAAGGAGGTGGTTCTGCCTGACTGGACATTCTCACACAATTGAAGAGCCGGAATTTGGACGAGCGACCACTACGCTCTCATTGACAGGGAGACCGACTAGGTTCCCAAACACTCCTTTGAATGGAGACTACCCCTCGAATCTAATGAAAATGTTCTAGTCTCCTGCCTTCGAGAAGACTTTAAGGTCGACGAACATAAGAGAAATGCTTCAAGCGGGAAACCGACATCATGTCTGGGATTGAATTTGTCATTTTTTTGTTTGTATTATTTTTTTCCCGCCTTACTGTAAGTAAAGTTTGATGCATGTAAGCTGACTCTTTATGTTTCCTTTTGCCTTGTTGTAAGGAAGTTTGTCATTTGTAAACGAACTCTTTTTTGTTTCCTTCTTTCTCTCTCTTTTTTATTTTTTGAATGTATACATGATTTGGTACTTATTATGAGTCATTAACGAGTGTATGTATATGATTGTTATGCACCTCTCGCGGAGCTTGTCGCTGCTGGGTGTTATCTTTGTAATAAGGTCGTAGGACGATCACTTACACACCCCTCGCAGAGCTTGTCGTTTTCAGGTGCCGATAAGTCCCATAGGCCGCCAACGATCGTTATACACCCTTCGCGGGACTTGTCGTGATCGGGTGCTAATGTTATAATGAGGGCTCAGAATGATCGTTCTCACCCCTTGCGGAGCTTATTGTTGTCGGGTGTCGATATGTCCCCTAGGCCGCTGGGGATTGTTAGACATCCCTCGCGCTAGTCGCTAATATGTGCTAACTTCATAATTTGGGTGCAAAACGAACATTTGTGCATCCCTTGCGGAGCTTTTCGTTGTTGGGTGTCGATACGTCCTATAGTCCGCTAGTGATTGTTAAACGCCCCTTGCAGAGCTTATCGATGTTAGGTGCTAACTTGTTTATTCTAGGGCAGGACAATCATTTACACTCCTCTCACAGAGCTTGTCGATGTCGGGTGTCGATACGTTCCATATGCAACTGGCAAACGTTAGACACCCTTCGCAAAGTTTGTCGCTATCAATTGTTAACATCATAATTCGGGCGCAGAACAATCGTTTACACACCACTCGCGGAGCTTGTTGTTGTCGGGTGCTGGTACATCCATAGGTCGCTAGCGATTGTTAGAAACCCCTCGCGAAGCTTTGTTGACCTCATTTTTTATGAGGTCTAGTCTTCTTAAGATTTAGGGTCTAGCCATAGGACTTTCCTATTGACTATCCTATGACCTTTGTGATGAGACCCACCACATTTAGAAATTCAAACCACTTCCTAGCTCTTTTTGGAGTTTCACATGGTAGTTTTTGACCTCAAGCACTTGGGAGCTTGAGATTAAAATGAAATAAAGCTCAAAGAGAGGCCCCATAAGACCATTAAGCCCTAAGATGGCACTGTTCCCACTTCACTCCTCACCACCTGCACAAACCTAAACCTGCCCCAAATTACCCAAAATCACCAAATCAAACCTAACCTTGCCCCATGAACCCTAAATTCAAAGGCGCATCAATTCCACATCAATTCTCCACCCCAATTACCCAAAATTGTCAAATTACCCAAAATTCTCCAAAAATACAAATTATCCCCATTTCTACCAAAATTGTCCAAGTCCACCTCAAATCTACAATGAACCCACCAAAATAAAAAATTCAACTCAACCCAATTACCTCACTCTTTTTGTCAAAATCACCGAATTACACCCAAAATTGCTTCAAATCACCAAATTCTCCTCAATCCCACCAAAAATCCAAATCCAAGCCCAATCCTATCCAATTTCAAGTCCAAAATCCAAAATTTTCAAATTCAAACCCAAATCAACCTTGAACCCAATGTAATTTCATCAAATCCCAAATTTAAATTAAATTTTGCCAAATTGACAATTCCTAAAAGTTCAGCAGGGTCACTAATTGGCATTTGCCATGAATTTGAGCCAAATTGGGGTAAGAAACGAGTTTAGGTCAATTTCGGCTCGATTTGGACTAAACATGAGTCAATAACACCACGAAACTATGTTCCAAACACCCAATACAACCGCGATCCCGAGCCAAATAACACCACAGCCAAAATCCGTCAATACTACCTCCAAATTGTGTCGAAAACCTTAAATAACACCAAAATACTACCGTCATAAGCTACCGAATAACACCCTTCGCGCAGAACCACGGTAACCCCGCAATACAACCTTCAAAAAGCATTGGAAACCTCAAATAACACCAAAATACTACTGCCATAAGCTCCCCAATAACATCGCCTTCACGCCCCGCTGTAACTCCATAGAACCGGGTCGTTGTTCCGTAATAACACCGAGTAAAACACCTCAATACCCCCGCAAATAATACCAAACTCCCGCCCCGCCCGCAACACACCCGTGGTACACCCTCCTTCATTCAATTCCTCACCAATACTACTGCAATACATTCGCGGTAACACCGCCAAGATTACTCTTGAATCATTCCTCATAATTTACATCTCCCAATATCTCCTTCAACCGTGTGATAAGGAAGTATTACCTTTAGAAGGCTCACATATATTAATAATGTAATAATAATTCAAAAAAAAAATTCCAAACGATAAAATATTCCAATAAATGGACAACAGCAAAGATTAAAAAGCGCTCATGCAAATATACCCGAATTCCCTAATGGATGCTTAATGTTCGCCAGTACTTCATTGCAAGAGACAAATTACTCAACATCTCAATATCAATTACATAAAGAATTTATTATTGCATTTGCATATTCAATAAGTGTTCTCAATTATGCCTATCGGAGAACTCTTTCAAGGAACATTCTTAAACATTCTTGTATAACATGGCAAGGGAATCTTGTGGGAACTCAAAAGCATAGAAAGAGCAAGAAAACTCTACTTTTTATCTTGGTACTCATTTCTATAAAATGCCATTTCATAACTTGAATTAGTTGTCAGTATGTGCTAGATGATGTTGAACTCGAAACAGAAATAAGCAAATTATAATAATATAGTGAAACATCCGAGAACAAGCTTTAGAAGGCGTTTTCAATGAATCATAAAAAATATATTATTAAAAAACAAATATTTTGTGAGATGAATGCAGCAATCTGCAGTGTTCTCAAGGGAAATAAAAAACATAATATCAGACGTACATAAATTCTCCACCACGAAGAGCATTAGCTGCTCCTTTCCTCTCTTCCTCGGCTTCCCTTTCCCTCTCCTTCCAACTCTCATATGCATGATCATCAGTCCTAAGCTCGTACCTGCATACTGGACAGGAATTGTGCTCATCCTACAACAACGATTTAGAGAGAAGTTATCAGCTCAAATGCAATATATATTGACAGCTTTGAGGTAGACAAATCTCGTTCTAGCATTGGAGACAAGGCATTAAGATGAAATATTTCACACACACACACACACCCACACACAGATATATACATACATATATATACATACATACATACATACATACATATATATATATATATATATATATATATTATTAATTTAACTAGTGTTAAAAGTGATTGGAATGCAACAGGTATTGTGTTATATTTTGCTGAAAATGGTTACAGATTAAGGGGCATTTCATTCGATGGAATTCGTACATATTTAACATACCTAACACCAAAATTACACCTTTTTATATTTATAGCACCCAAATCCTTCATATAACATAAAAAATAACACCAGTTTAAGTTTTAGAAAATGAAGGTAAGGTGGCATATATGCAAAATTGAAGTTTTTATGTTAGGTATGTACATACATAGGAATTGAGTGGTATGTATGTAAATCTTCCAATGGTTTAAACCCAAACTAAAAATGAAGTAGCGTGAAGAAAAGTAGAATATTACAAGCCAGGGCTTCAAACAAGGAGGGTGAAAGAGATGTTTGCAGGGAAGTTCCTGCATTTTGTCATTAAGAACCAAGTTCTCCCTGCAGACAGCGCACTCAGACTCAGTTCCCAACCGAGCAATCACTTCCTCAGTAACATCAATAACTGGGAGACCAGCAACAACTTCCTTCGAGGCAGGGGGCGCTCTGTGCGTTCCAGCACCAATTTCCTGAAATATTTATTATACAGTGTGGAGAAATTTACATTAACAATTAGCATCGTTCCTTTCAGCGGAAGTCATTTATAGCAACTGATCAAGCAAACCTTACACCTACTAAAATGTGAGATTAACATCGCATAAAGAGGGAAAAAATTAAAAATATTAAAAAAACAAAAGACATGACAAAAGAGGAGAATATGATGTAATACAAAAAATGTAAAAAACAAATAACACTAAAATTTCTCCTAAAATCTATCAAATGTTACGGTAGCAATTTTATCTTCCCACAAATCTGTGACATGCACTGTAGATGAGGCATCCAACGACTGTAATAATTAAGGATATGAGTTTACCCAAAAAAAAAAAGAAAAGAAACTCACTCATATTATGATATAAATCAATAGTATTTAAGCTTGTTCCATTTTTCTGTTTTCCTTCTCCTGTAACTAACAGTAAGCCAAAATAGAGAAGTATTGGAGTAATGAAATCATCAGAAGGAAAGAAGTGGAAAGGGGGAAAAAAAGAAGAGACCAGAGGACAGGAAGACTGAAAAGAAGAGCAGATGGAAGGAGGAGAGGCTAGAAATTAGAAAGTAAATCCCAATTTTCATGATCTATTCTATAAATCAACTTGCATTCAGACTGTTGAGCGTAGAAGTTTGAATGAGAAAATATCTTTTGAGGCAAAAAAATATATATATATATTTGGAGAACAATTGATGCAGAGTTGTGTTCATAAGTTAGGGATTTTTTTTAACCGAGGAAATCGATATTTCTATCAGATAGTGCACAAAAGAATGAAGTTTCTAGTAGAAATATAGAAATTCATCCCGAGGAGGATTCTATAATTATGTTGAGACGCAGAATTTCTAAAATAGAGAGCAAATTGTTCCTAGCAGTATTATTTGTAAACTACTGCAGTTACATTAAACTATTTTGTTCAAACTGACTTCATCATATTTCTACATAAGCAAGTTAAAATTTACTTAATAAAATATGATGCATATTTAAACATAGATGTTGATTTATTCAAATTATATTTTATCTTCATTACATGTTAATGCAAGTTGATTGATCGCATTATCAATGCTTAAAAGTTTTAAATGCTTTCGAATTTGATGTTCAAGAAAAAAGTAAATATTTATTTTGCATTGGTCAGAAAGTGTATCACAACAGTTGCATTGGTCAGAAAGTTCAGCAGTTGGTTCATTAGTCATTTCCATGAGGCAACAAATGAAAAAGCAGAGAATGTGCATAAAACAATCCTAAATGAATGAAGCTTGACCAAATAGCACCTATTGTAGAGAATTGACTTAGATAATTTAATAAAACATTAAAGAGAGTATAAAATGCATGAAAAATGCATCAATAGGATAACTAGAATTAATTTAAATAACAACAACAACAACAACAACAAAGCCTTAATCCCACTAAGTGGGGTCGGCTACATGAATCCTTTTTCTCCATTGCGTCCTATTTAGTGTCAAATTTTCATTTAATTCTAATAAATTAAGATCATTTTTTATGCAATAAGCCCAAGTTTTCCTAGGTCTGCCTCTGCCTTTCTGAACATAAGTTGTATTTAAAACATCTACTCTCCTAATCGGATCATCAGGTGGTCGACGTTTAATGTGACCAAACCATCTAAGGCGACTCTCTCTAATTTTATACGTCACTGGTGCAACTCCAACCCTTTTATGAATATATTCATTTCGCATTTTGTCTCTAAGTGTAAAGCCACTCATCCACCTAATCATTCTCATCTCGGCAACACTTAACTTAACATTATGCTTCTCTTTTAAAGGCCAACATTCAGCACCATAGAGCATTGAAGGTCTCACCACCATCTTATAAAATTTTCCTTTCAGTCTAAGCGGTACTTTTCTATCACACAATAGGCCGGACGCATTCCTCCACTTCAACCAACCAACCTGAAGTCTACTATTAACATCCCCATCTATATCACCATCGCTTTGAACAATGGACCCGAGATATCTAAATCGTTCACACCTTTTAATAATTTGATCACCCAAAGTTACACTCGCTGTCACTAGACCTACTATTACTAAAATTACATTCCATGTATTCAGTTTTAGTTCTACTCAAACGAAGACCTTTAGACTCCAATGTAGACCTCCATATTTCAAGTTTTTCCTGGACTTTTTCTCTTGTCTTATCCACAAGGAGGATATCATCAGCAAAAAGCATACACGAAGGTACATCCTCTTGTAAATGCCCAGTAAGACCATCCATAAATAAAGCAAAAAGATATGGGCTTAAAGCCGATCCTTGATGTAAACCAACGAAATAGTAAAATACTTGGTCAATCCTCCTTCAGTTCGAACACATGTAACAGCTCTAGCATACATATCTTTAATGACTTGAATATAAGTCATATCAACACCTTTCTTCTCAAGGACTCTCCAAAGAACATCTCTAGGAACCTTATCGTATAAAATTAATTTAAATAAAATTAGAAAAAAAAATTTTTTTTATCACAAATAACAATGAAAGATGTTATGATTAAACACTTGCATAGGCTAAAATAATAGGGCAAGTACACTCACTAGAAATTGAAGGTAGAAGAATAATTTAACAGTAATACGAATAATAATTGTGCCTAGTGAGACTGACTAACAAAACTCACCGCATCTACATTTTATAAGTTTTTTATTAAGGTAGTTTTTCTAATAAGATGATAATTAGTCAACTTAAGATATGTTATTCATGAGTGGTAAAAAGGTGCCTAAAAAATCCCAGATTTCTTGTCCATGCATTAAGATGATAAGAAATTCTACATTGTGTGATACAATGTACACTTAATTTCCGCCAATATAACTAAGACACGTCCATTGTAAAAGCCATGCTCACTTTTGTATGTCCAAACACTGGCAATTTGAAAAAATATTACACGTTTGGGCAAACAATTTAGAAAGAAGTTTCATTGAAAAAAATAAAAATAAAATATTAAAAAACTTAACAACTTAAAATAAGTAGTTTGTTTAGGATTCATGTAGCATTCTATAAAGCCAAATAGAAAATGAATATCCATGAAACCAGGTCAAAATAGTTCGGGCTTGTGATAAGTCTAATGGTGAAATATGGAACCAAAAAATTTAGAAAACCAACTAGAACATAAACAAAAGTGCTCTTCGTCACAAAGTATCTTTATCGAAAATCTTTCAGAAGATATGTGCTTGATATGAAAAAAAAAGTGGATACCCCCAAGTTTGAGCTCTGATTGGCTTAGGAAGCTTAATGAGCGAAGTACTTTGGTAGTTTCAAAATTGCACCAAATAAGTACATGTGAAAACCGTTTAAGATATACTGATCCCAATTTGAAAGCCGCTCATCTTCGCAAATGTAGTTTGGTGATAAAAATAAGAGAAAACAATTAAGCAGCACAAAATCTAACCTGCAATGAAGCTTCAATAACATTTTCAAGATCAAGAAAGCCATTTATCTCTTGCAAATTACTCATTAACTCTCTGACAGTCGCAGGAAGCCCAGCCGCTGTACTACTTTCAGTTGTATTGTTGTTCTCTTCCTGAACCTGGGAAGATTCAGCACTGGCAGTCCAATCTTGTGCTACAGCAAGAGTTGTTAGTAGATTTTGGGCCACGAGCCATGCTGGTGGTGCTGGTTCAGGCTCGACAGTCAAGTGACCTTCAAAAAGGTACCTAGAATCTGAAGGAAATAATAGCACATGAATATGCAAAATAAATGCTGCCCGATCCAACAATAAAAAATTTAATTTTGTACTTAAAAATAAGGATTCACAGTAATTACACTATTTATTTACTGATTAGCGTTCATCAATTTATTGTCAATAATGTTTAGCATTTATAGTAGTTGAGTTCTTCTCTAACATACATAATTCGCATGAGGTGAAATATCAGAATTCTTTGCACCAAAGGTGCTTTTTAAGCAAAAAGAGGTGTGAAATGTAAAATTTCTTCTTTAAAACTTTCACCAACGTAGCATCTTTTATTTACTCTCATCTCCCTCCCTATGCCAGTGTTATGAGTAGTTGGTGATAGAGATAGCCCCGCAAGTCCCACTCCAAGTTATATTCAATCATAAGAAGCTTCATTAGCCCACCAAGGCCTCATGCCTAAGCCATCCTTCCATACATTTTGCCATTTACTTATTCCATTAAGCTGATACTCCTTCTTTTACAAGAATTACAACCTTTGACCTTCGCTTTGAAGGCCAAAGGCTAAAACCAACTGGCAAGTGGCAAGTGGCAGCTTTCTACGCACTTAGTTCCCATCATGGAAAAGACGGCCTTCAATATCCCTTTTTAAAAGAATATAATTACATGAAGAATTGGACTCTTGCGTTGAAATTTATTTGGTTGATTTCTGTTAAGTATTTTTGACTAAATATTATTGTGTTGGGTACAAACTATTGCATCAAATCCAAAAAACATTGCATGAGATCAAAATTCTCAAACTCAGATAATCCATAATTTAAAATTAGGATCGCATTGAGATTGATTGAATGGATAAGATCACTTTCTTAATTCATACAAACAATATGCAGAGAATGGAGCTGTGCCTAGAGAATAACACTCACCTCGGCTCATGTTGATCTGTACAACTTCAGGAATTCCTCGAGGAGCTCTACTCTCAAAATCTATGTTTATTCCTGCACTTGGAGCTATGCTTTCATGAATTATTTTTCATGCCAAGTAAAACAACTTGGAATTTATAAATATTGCCAGGGTTGTATTTATTATTCCCTTGCCTAGATGGCTCTAGAAAGAGATCTTGACTTCAGCTTTTGAAGTTAAACTAATGCTCTTTGGTTATAGTATCATGAGAAATAGTGAATGGACGACAAAGCCTCACGGCTAGGATTTCTTGATGTAAATGCTAGTAGAAAAAGGTCTTTGTTTAAATTCTTTCTCGACAGCAGATGTAGGATTTCAATATTAACGAGCAACGGCAACAAGGGTTTTGGCGTCCTTATCTTGTTGAGATGTAACATGTTCATAGACGTTTCTTTGGGCTCCTTATTTGATGAGTGAGTTCTTTTTTTTTCATTTTTTTCTCTTTTTTCCTTTTTTTTTTTTAAGGTTGTGCGAGTTTTAGTTGGGATTCGGTAAAGTTTTGATGAGTGTCAATTATTGTAATTGCATTTGTGCTTTTGTGTTGAGTAGATCAGACCTCCTCCTCTCTCGTGGACATAGGCTTCATTCCATCCATATACAAAAATCTTGAGTGTTTCATTTTATATTTCATAATCTAATGGTGATTGTTTTGAGGTTCATTGTATTAGCTCCAAATTAAAGCCTCCACATAAAATTTACACTTTGGGACTGGAACTGTAACTAGGGAACCACATTCATCACAAGCCCATGAAGATGATGCGCAAAGTTCACACATTGTGCTGATAAATCCTCAAGATCCACACCTAAAGCCATTGTAATTCTAAAGATTTAAATGCCTTTTTAATTCATTTTCTGCGATGGGTAATCTCTTGAAATTTGTGAGGGTTGTAAGCAATATCCCATCCCTAGGAGCACTATACCTCGCACTAGGCTAAGCCTAACAACTTTGACATATATCATATCCGCGAGAGTCACACAAACAATTTAATGACCAAAGCATGCCCTCTAAGCTACGTACTCGCCACGAGCAACTTCGACTGTCTAACTCAGTGATTTAGGAAGTGTATTGAAACTGAAGAGATTGAATTCCTCCCATAATACATGAAAGAAAGATCTAAACTAAGTAACTAGAAATAGAAACAAATTCAAAATGAGAGTTGTAAATGGGGGTCGCTTCAATCAATTAACATAAAAGATATAGTTCCATTCTTAAAAAAAAACACCTAATTTCATATAGGATTAAACGTCAGCATATCTAATCTACTCTGGTTGAAAAGCGGATAAGATTTAATCAGTTCAAATGGTAGAAGGCTTCAGAAAAAAGTTTTCTTGAACCATCAGCTCTTTTTTTTTAAAATTGTCTGACGAATCTAAAAGGAAAAAATTTATTTGAACCACAGAGTTTTAGAAGTATGGGACTGTCTCATTTAATGAACATTTTAATGAATCAAGTAACTTTATGGGGCTCTAACTCATACAATTAGTTGCAATACAATCCACTAAGGTCCTCATATATTATAATAGATAAAATGAAGTTCGTAAGAAAATGTTGGAATGAAAAAGACTAGACATCCCTCAATAGGCGGTAGTAGTTTGTTGGTCTTTAAAAAGTTCCCAAGTAGAATCAATTATAGCTCAATATACCATACTAAGTTGGGTCCACAACGACATCTGCAAGGGAGAAAATTAGTAAAAAAAAAAAAACTTACAAGGTGCATCATGCCCCACAACCATCAACCAAGAGGGCCAATAAGTCAATTAGATCAAACACCCATCAATCTAAATCATACCTGCTTGTACATCAATCCATTCAAGCCTACTCAATCAAAAACCGATCAATCTAAAGTTTTACTCTCAAATCCTGATCAACTAAGGGTCTGTTTGAGGCAGCTGCAGCTTATCCAGCTTATTCAGATAAGCTGCTTATTCTGATAATCTGCTGATAAGCAGCTGATCCGGATAAGCTGTTTATTTGTTTGGTTTGAGCGTTTGGAAAGCAGCTGATTTGCAGCTGTATGGGGATAAATGACTATTATGCCCTGAAATGAATAAGTTGTTAAACTGTTTCGTTTCTGTAGTTTAATAACGGCTTATCTGCAGCTGTTTGTAGAAAAAAACTGTTTTCACTCTTCTTTATTGCTAAAATTATTTTAAAATATAAAATCTTATTTTAAAATATAAAATATTATTTTAAAATATAAAATCTTATCTTCAAACCTATAAGGAATTCATTCAATTTCATTTTTTTATTCTATTATCTTCAAGAGAATATTTAAATAACATAAGATTTTCATTGGTTTAACGAGCTCCTATAAAATATTGGAAAATTTATGTACTACCGTCACTTCTTTATTTTACATTCAAACTTAATTTTTATAAGTTACGTCATATATATCTTCAATCTTTTGTCTAATAGATTCAAAATAATTATATATATCATTGGTAAATTATAAGTAAGATGCAAAAGTTTCACCTGTCTTATATATCAATCTAGTTGACTGATATGTTTCAAAGGGAAACAAACATAGATTTATAACCAAATATAAACCTCTATCACAAAGTTTGATATCTACACTTGTAACTCCTTGGTATCATAGTAGCCTCAAAATAATGAGGCATACGAGTTATTCAAAATAATAAGATACCATTTCATATTGTTCGAAGAGCAAATATGTGGATATACTATTATTTTGGATATTTAATTATTATTTTTATTTAAATTGGTTGAATTAATCATTTTAATATTACTTTTATTTTTTTTAATTCAAATAACTTTAAAATGCTATGAAATTAAAGGAGTGATGCCTTGGGAACAATTATTAATATTGCTATGAAAGTAATATTAACTATTATTAATATTACTTTTACTTTTATTAACTTTAAGATGCCTCCGCAGGGAAGAAGATCGGCGTGGGAAGAAGATCGGCGTGGGAAGAAGATCGGCGAGGGGGTCGTGACACGGGGAAGCATTCTAGCAATTAGTGGATCGCACGCATGACGTGGGGAAACGAGGGCTAGGGTGGAGTAGCGTGCGGCAGGGAGGAGTTGTGTCGCACGAAAGAAAGATCGGCAAGAGGCTAGGGTAGCGAGCCTTTGGATCATGCGATCTGAGGGGAAGAAGAAGAGGTACGAAAGGTTTGTGGCGTACTGCGAAAGGTTTCGTGAGTAAACGAGGGCAGAAGCGTAAAATAAAGGAGCGAACGCGGATAGAAAAGCCGAACGTGGGGGTTATGCCGCGATCCGCTTCTTTAATGAACGAAAAACGGGCTTTTTAAATAAGCTGGGGAAACGTGTAAAACAAACGCTGCGACGGCGTTTTTGAAAAAGCCGCCGCACTTATAAGCCGCCCCAAACGGGCCCTAAATGACAATCAAAATTTGTGAAAACAAGTGATACACAAGCTACACGACAATCTGAAGAGACAAAGTTAGCAAATAGCCACTAATATAGGTTAGTGGGTTTGTCATTTGACCAATTAACAAATTTCTACAAAGTGACCATTAAGGTGCACGACCCAAGTAAGTTCGAGAACTAACGCAAAGCTCTTAGTAAGCCTTTGTTAATAGCAAGCAGTGAGCCAATTTATAGGTTGTCATTAACGTGCGGATAGGCCATTTTTTTTTCTATATTTTGATCAAATCCTAGCTCAACCAAGAGCACTTTTGACCCATTAAAAGAGCTCCAGCTGATCAAATCAATTATTGAATGTAAAAAGGGACATTAATCCTATTCATCCAAGGCATGGGAGCCTCTCAACTCCTTTAAATATGCTATACAATCTCCACCCTCTTCCATAATTATCCCCTCTACTGCCAAAACATTGTAGTGCTGAAAAATTACAAGGAAATCCTTGCTAGATAACATAACAAGGAGTCTCTAAGCTCTAAGCCTTACCATCATCTCATCCTCTCCACTTCCTCTTGCATCTATTTTAATGTTCATTTGAAGTGCATCAATAGTGAATCTACGTACAAAGGAGCCTAAACCCAATCATGGCTACCAAACCATAGTTATTTATGCGGAAGTTAGTACCAAAGCCAAGTTATGTCATGTCCAATGACCCAATAGAGAAACTTGATTTTGTTCAAAGCATAGTTATCAATACGTAGCGTATGGAGCTAGATCTCTATGATATGAATAAGACCAACTCTTATTAGAAAGTCTTTCAATGCCAAAAAATGTACCTATAAAATGTATTTATTTATGTGGTGAGTATGAATATCTAAAACTTATCTCTATGATACGCACCATCAACCATGTCATTTTTGATGCATCATGCATTGATTAGTGTGACTTTTGTCACCACCTAAATTAGTGTTATGAGCAAAAATATACCAAAATTTTAGAAGAATGTAAAGCTCTATAAGTTAAAATGCAGTTGAAATCTATAAAAATGCTTTATGGTCACCAACTATATAAAAAGAGGCTGAAAATAGACTAAAACTAATTCCCGACTCTAAAATTAACAATGCTATTAGAGCAATTTTTTATTGCACTTTTGACACATGGATTCTATATATCATATTGTTTTCTCTAGATCTATTTAGGAAATATTTTTCACACTTATAGACATGATATTTATATCATGTAATCACTCAGTTGATACCTCTTGAGGTTTGTAATAACTATATCGATTCTTTAGCATCAACTCAACCTTGAATCTGACTTGAGTCACTAGTTCACTTAATGCCTAATACATACACTAGAATTTTTTGCTAGTTTCGCTTGGCTCAATTTGCTATGAGCATTGGGTATTCTCTTATTGATCTACTTAGTTATATCTATCTCTGTATATTGGGCATATTAGCTTGAGGCATCCAAATCTATCTTTGATGACCCAAGACCATCTCTGTCCAAGTCACTATCCTAATTAGTACATGCACTCTAGTTAGTTTACCGAAGACCCTTTGAAAAATCTACTAGGTCTCACTCAATACCCTTTCCTTAATTGGACCCATGGTTTGACAGATCCACTTCTGACACTCTGGCACATGCACTTGGACCCTGCACCCAGCCACAACAACCCATGGCTAGCACTAGTGAAATCTTGGCTAGTTTAGCCAGATCAAAAATCAACCATCAACCTATCCTAATTTTCGACCACCCCAACTAACCTCTAGTGAACACTCCTAAGCTAGCCTAGAGGCACTTCACATAGATTTGGGACCCTTGGACTTGGCAATGGTTCAACCTCGACTCAATGGATCCTAATCACATTAGGTCAATCCAAATTCCTTCGTAAACCCAACCATTTCCCTTAGCATTGTGTTGACTCAAGGCCTAAGTACATCAAAACTCATCAGGGATGGTAAGACTCATGCACATATGCCTTAAACCCAAAGGGAGCCCACTTAATAACCATTTAATTTATCCTAATCATATTAAACTATGACCGAATCAAACTCTAAGCTGACTAAGACTCGATCTTGTTGATGTTAGGTTTAGTCAATCCTAATCCAAGCCCCTACCCTAGAAGACCCACCTAACCCAAGACCATAGTCTATCCTCTTAGATTACCCTAGGTTAAACCTATTAATTCATAATCAAACCTGAGTTAAACTAGTCAAACTTAAGAATTCATCAACTAATTTAAGGTCAACCTAGAATTAGATGCAACCAAAGCAAGCCAATCATGAACCTCGGGAATCAAGTATAAATCGACACCTAGACATCCATAGCACCCAACCAAGCAGAGATTCAATTTAGTCAAGGGTTTAGGGTAAAGTCGAATTGATTAAGCTAAATTAATTAAATTTCATTAAACCTAGGTTAATTTAACATAATCCCTAAACACCTAGAGCCTAATCTGCTATATGAGCCCATTAGGAACCCACATGTTCAACCCTTATAACTCCGCCACTATATGGTATATCTATAGAATAAATTCATCTTAAGGCTAAACAATATAAACTACTGTCATGCTTGGATGAGGACGCGTATCCTCAACCCTTTCACAGTCATTCTTTGCTAAGACACATAACTCTATACAAACTAATTCGATCCTAAGTTAAAACTGAGAGATAAGAAGAAAAAGAAAGAGCTCAAAAGAGGGAGGAATGCTCGTGTTTGAAGCTTTCACACATGACCTATTGTGGCTCAAAAAAGGTAAATGAACAAGAAATAGACCTGCATAATGTGAAACCGTTTAAGGAGAATAAAATTGAACTCTTAAGCATCAAGACCCATATTTTAGTTCAACAGTTGAAATTTCATCAGAAACTCCAATTTTAAAAATGCTCATCTGGGGGCACTCTCATAATGGGTGACTCCCTGAAAAGTTACACCATTGGAACAAAATCGTGGGCCATTTGGCCAAAACGGACAAATTACTACGCTATGAGAGACAACTCTTAAACCCAAATGGGACAAAGTGCTACAATGTGAGAAACAAATTTTAAATATGTAGGTGAGGTAACTAAAATCCTATCTATCCGATGGATAATTATGAGCTCAGAGCACTAATGAGAACATCAATTACTTAAGTGGGAAGATTGCAAAATTCCTTGAGTGGAATAAAGTTCAAATCTTAAACATCGAGATGTTTTTTGGTGTAACGGTCAAAATTTCATCAAAATCCAAAATTAAGCATGTTGGTGACCTCATTAGATATTCTACCAATGGGATACAATCATGAGACCACTGGGAGAGATGTAGAGAGAAAAAATCGCCCAGTGCATCTGACAAAACACAAAGCCCTCCACTCTAGGTCAATCTAAAATTGATTGCTCAACCAACTTCTACCATTGACTTGTGAAGTTTTCTTGGACAAAAAAATCCATTCCGATAAAGATTTTCAACCAAGTTAAATCGGTTATCTCTACTAGCTAGATAAATCAAAGTTAATCATCACTCTAAGACAATAACGATACAATGGAATCTTGATCAGGTGTGTCATCAAGTCCAAAATTTAATCGTTTGAGCATAAAAGCGGATCGTCTCTTCCAATGCACTAAGAAAGACAATATAATGCCTATTCAATGAGAGCCTACAACTACCAGCCTTAATTGAGAGTAACCTCCTTCAAAATCACAATAGATATGATTAACAATTGGGCAGTGCTTACCACATGAGAAACTTTTTGAAACAGAAAGATGAAGTCCTCACAAGAGGTTGATAACTTTGGGTAGTGCTTTATCAGTGTTTACTCAAACTCCTAGAGAGAAATGAGCCCCTTCATTTAGAGGAAAAAAAGGTCAAATGTAGCCTTTTGAGAGACAAAAAGTTCAACACCATTTTTTTTTTCAATTTCTCTCATTATTCCGGTACACTGAGCTTCTCCTACAACATAGCTGATTGCCATCAAGTTTACTTATCTCTACTCGAAGATCCAAGTAAAATAGCACACTTCAATTCTTTTGGATAATAAAAAACCACACATATTGAACTATTGATAGGGCATTAGTTGTACACCTATTTAATTTCAAGTACAAAATCCCAAGGAAATATTTTCAGCCAATCAAGATAGAGGTTTTCGAGGTAAGAATTAAAAGCAATGGACTAACCATTCAACCTTTCGCATAAAATCCATGATTGTGACGGATAATCCATTTGCTAAAATTAAAGATACATAGCCTTCACAAAAAAGAAAATCTTATTCTCCCAAGCTTTTCCTCTAGAGCTCCAAGGCTCGCACACTACCAAGAAGTTGGATCATGCTTGCTTTGACATCTCGCCATGCAATAGAAGTGAGAATGAAGAATTAGAGCTAAAAAAACCATCTTATTAAAGAATCAAGAGAGATGGGGGTGAGCCAAACACATCCCCTCAGCAATGACGACTGACTTTGAAAAGGACAACCCAAGCGATCTAAATTAAAATTTTAAATATAAATAATACTTTGTTATCATGCACATTTGCAAATGATACGCATTCATATCTTTAGGTTCAATAACAGCAGTGAGATTTTCTAAAGGCATTAAATTTGCACATGGTGCATATGCCTTTGGCCATAAAGCACATATGCCTTCTAATTTTTCAGGTTCAACAGAACTAGAAAAAATATAATTCCATCAGAAACCAGTTGTATTATCATAATCAATTCAATAAAGTTATTAATATTAGCTGGCTCCAGTACACGTATTTCTCTACCCCAATGCATCCTACACTGGCCTCATTGTTAGGCCAACTCCTATTAACCTATCACCAAAAAAAAGTCACGCATCCTGCTTCTAATTCTCAAGGTCATCTAATTGCGCACTTCCATCTCATTCCTTTTATTTCACTCATCTTCATAAGAAATAAATAAATAAGCATAAAGTTTCTCTTCTGCCTTCCTCTTCTTAGCTAACTCATTCCATCTACTTCATGTACTTATCTTTGCCTACTCCTTTCTTCTTCCAACATTAACCATCACAAATCAGAAAGTCAGGTAGACAGCAACGGTGGTAAGCACGCCCATAGTGCTAAGTATGATGGGGAAAATAACATAGGGAAATGAATACGAATTAAATCAAGTAAAGAGATGAAGCTAAAAATAATTAGACAAATGGATGGAGCTCTCCAATCCAATAACGTGGAAAACTGGTGGCATCAATCACAAGGTAAGCAAATCCTGTTCTAGTTATTATGCAAATCAAAAAGCATGCAATACTGATATTTACTGAATTTATATCATACCTCAAACCTAATCCCAACTATAAAATTTATCTTTATCCGATAAATAATGAATGTACATTCATCAATTTCAACCCCATGCACAATTCAGGGTTAAAATCAATTTCTGCGGTTTAAACAAGTGCGCCAAACTCTAAACATGTGTGAATTATATCTAACACTGCAAATTACATTCTAAACTTGAAACTAGCTTGATAATCACTGGAAGTTTAGCCGACCTGAAACTGTTATTGAATTGCTCAAATCAAAATAATCTCAATATATGTAACAATACAAATATATATGTTTGTCCTTTTAAAAAAATATCCATGCACGCTACTACTATATATAACTTTGTAAGAAAAATATCTCAGTTCTATAAAACAATTTAAAAATATTACGTGTGTAACAGCATTTAGAAATTCAAAACAAAAAAAAAACCCCTCCCTAAAATAAATTATTGACTTCATTTGATCCTTTTAAGTCAAAGTAAATTATTTTCGACTAGGTTCAAATGACTCGGGTGAAAACTAAACCTTTCAATTTTGAGTTGAGACTGGCTCGCTCAAACACTGCTCGACAACACGTTTGGTTCTAACACTTATGTTATCTAGGTTACCTTAGGTATTATTCGATAAACATAAATAGCAAATGAAAATGTAGACTATTTTCTTGGCAAAGAACTCGTCCATAACATGCATGACATAAATCACCCGTAACCCAAATATCTACGAATTAACTAAGAAATCATACACAAATTGCCCTTCTATTAAAATTTCACACAAGTTGCCTTTCTATTGAAATTACAAGAAGAGCATATAATTTACATCAGTTAAATGTGAATGTCCTAAAAATCCTGTGTGCAATTAATGGGAAATGCAAAAAAGCAAGACCAAAAACTTGACTGTAGCATTCATTAACGATAAATTGATAGAATACTGCATTAGTCAAGCAATTGAAAAACAACATTTTTTTTGCTCTAAATTAATTTGCAGAATGTAAGGCCACCTGATTGTCTTCTTTCAGAACTAGGAGCCTCATTCTCCATATCATTCAAATGCTCACGAGCCCTAGCAACAAATTTATGTAAATTATCCTTTTCAGATGGTTCGGTAACTAGCTTCTCTGCATCTTCAAATAGACTTAAGCCAGCAAGCCAAAATCCACGTGCTGTATATCTAGTTTGAAGAACAGTAGCTACACGGCAAACTGTAGAATATATCTGTGACAAAAGGTAGGTGAGAGATTATATTAACAAGTTATAATTCCTACGGTTGTTCAAATCTTTCTTAATTAATAAAACATGTTATTCAGCAAGATGATATTAAACAAGGATGCAATCATTGTAACATTAACTTTTTTACTCGAGTCAAAAGAAATTTTGCAGGTTAGTCTTTCCCAAATCTTATAAGGAAGCAGGTTCATTTGTAGCAAGTGAAGAAAAAAATGGTGATTATACAATGAAGAACAGAAAATACTCTTATCATAGTGCAAGTGTAGTGATTTTAGATTAATATCATGTTATGGCATGTTGCATCAACAGTTTTATATTGTGCATTAACTTGATATGTCTATGAGCCTAACTGAATTTTAGTAATTTATAAGAACCATTATGCATATGCAATAGTTCTATACGATATAATTGATGAATTTGGATATGTAAACTATAAGAAGAAACCTAAAATGCAATTTTATGACACTGGTAATACAAATATAGATTAAAAGCTGTTCATAAAATTATCCAAAAATCAAAAAGAAAATAGCTTTCATTAAGATAAAATTGCAAGTTCCTAATTAATTTATTTTCATAGCATGCCTTAAATGTAAAAACGTATACATGAGAAGATTGGCAATCGCAAATATTTTGAGTTAATTAGGTTCATGTAAAGTGGTTATAAGGAAAGAAAAATAAAGAAAGCAATATAGATTTATAACAATATTTCTACGCAAAATTAAGTAAATTGTCTTTTAATTATATTATAACTTTATCCATAAATAAATGAAATTGAATTAGCAATGAAGAAGATTCATTAGATAAAGCTTTGTATTCAAATAGGGGACCTATTAAGATACATGGAGTTGTAGAAGATACTAGAATAGCTTGCTTAACAAAATTTTTAATTAATATTAAACTATTGTTTGGTTTGCTGAGAAAATAATGCAATGTGAAATAAATATAATCTAGAAGTAATGTGTTGTATCTGAAATAGTTTGAAGTTGCTCAGTGTAAAATAAACTATGATTTCATATTTCTTGATTGATTTAAAGTAGAGCAAAAACAATCTTTTTCAAAGTATGTAATGTTTTACATAAATTATTGATGATTAGTGCGTTAGCGGTGACAAGCTATGGGAGGTGGCCGGAGAGGCCAAGGTGACAGATTGCATCGGCTAACTACCGACGACCGGCGGCAGCTGCGGCTAGCAACAATACATAAAGCTATGTATGTGAAATTCGGCCAAATTCAGTAAATTTAAATACACATAAAATGAACTAGGAAATAAATTATAAATACATTCCTATTTTACACTGATTTTAGATTCTTTTCGCCAAACGCCTGAATTTTCAAAGCCCCTGCAAAAGGAATGCAATGCACTCCTTTTACAGTCTGACCAAACAACCTCTAAATACTTAGAAGATATTAAATGGTTCAAGAATAAGAATTTAGGAAAATTCTACAGCAACTTAAATATTCAAGTTTTTTCAAGTTATAGGAGAATGAAAGTTTGGAGTCGTATGTGAATATTTGACATAGGAAAACAGAATAAATTAAAAATTCAACTTGATTTCAAGCCAAAAAACTCTACTATGGATGTAATTTTCTTTTGTCAAGGAAATAAATAAAAAATAAAAAAGTAACATATTCATATGGTAAAAACTGATAATAAAAAACAATGCTAATGGGTACATGATATTCAATAAGAAAGGTATGCGTCAAAGTTCATTGAAGTTCTTACAATTACTACATTGGAATAATGCAACAATGAACAATAAACAAAGGCAACTGTTAGGGTGGCTAAAGCGATTTTAACAAAATTGACATTTCAGAGATTTTAAACTAGACACGGGAATCCATGTTTTCCCCGAATCGTAGGATCGAATTGGGTCGATACATAGGATTTTCCCGTATAAGTAGGAACCGAGACAAAACCCCATCCCGATTAGCCTATAGCAGGTCGAGCTCCTCGCATGGATTTTCTGCTACAAGATATTTGAAAACTTTCTATTTTTTAAGGGTAATTAGGGTTTCTTTCTAGCAGGGGACTATTTATATCATGTTTTTACTGGTTTAAAGACATTTGCTTTCATTGTGAGCTTTGGAGATTGTAAACTATGCTTTCGACCTAATGGATTGATGTATCATTTTTCTTTGACAAGTGGAGTGTCTAACGCTTGCCCAAAAATAGGTGGTGAAGCTCATCAACCTCCATACCTCGTCGCTTTGACACTTTTGTTATTTCAGCCTGGAGAGCCACCAAGCAATATTATCCCTGACCAAATCTATCAAACTCACATACTCTCTTCTACCTGCCATTCTACAACCCCTCCCCCTGCAAAATGCAATTCTTAAATATCTTCTAGGAGCCCCAGATCTATATCTCGCAGTAAAGCTCGACAAGCCCTATATCTTTAGGGCTTAGCTTCCTTATCCCATACCAAAATTCCAAATAACCTAACCTAACACCCCCATAAAAAAAAAAATAAAAAAATAAAAAAAACCACAAATCTTCCTTCTGCAATTCCTAGCACAAAGCCTAACACTTTGAAAATCCAAATTTCAACCCGACACCTATTCCTAAAAATTAAACCCTTGACCAACCTTAATTTAAAATCCTACATCTGCCGAAAACCTGATCAGGAGGAAAGACATAATGTTACATAGGAGAAACCCGTAAAGAGGTGTTCGGAAGCTTAGTATGGAGTATATGCAGCGGTAAGTCCTCAAATTGCAACAATGAGTTGTCGTCCGCGAGATGAGACAATCCGGTGAGGTCAAACGTATCCACAACGATGAGTCGTAAGCTTGAGGGGATGAAGTGATTCCCTTCAATCATGGAGTTTTCAAAAATGAAGAACAACTACCTTGACGATTTAACATAGAATAATAGAGGATAAACTAGGATTTTAGAGTGAAGATTGATTTTTGATATTTTGACATCCACATGAACCCGAACGAGTTTATTAAATGGCTCTAGATAGTGGAACGGTTCTTTGAGTATAAAAATATTATGCATGACAGGAGGGCCAAAGTGGTGGCCATCAACCTCAAGATGAACATTTCCTTGTGGTGGGATAACTTGAAGCATCTTTGAAAGTAGAAAGGGAATGGTAAAATTACCTGATCTAAAATGAAATGAGGCATGCAGTGCGCGTATTTATCAGTTCATTACAAACATCACATGTTCTTTAGACTTCATTATTTATAGAAACAATATCTCTCATTAGAGGAATATACAACTGAATTCAAACAACTAATGTTAAAATGTGGGCCAGTGAACCTAAAGAGAGCACTACAACCAAATATCTAAGGGGATCGAGATCGTTTATTGAGAAGGTGGTATTGTTGCAGCCTCATTGGATATTTCAGAATGTTCAAAACCTAACCCTGAAGGTGAAGAGAACACAACAATATCAGGTCCACACCATCATTCAAACAGAATTTAACCATGGGATCAAGTAACAAGAGTGCACCTAGAGGAGCACTCAAGCCAACCCAGCCAGAGGAGAAACTCATAGTGGAGAAAAGGTGGAGATCGATAGTATTCTCAAATTCATCCCCACCAATAAATGCTTCAAGTATCACGATTTTAGCCACGTGATAGATGATTGCCCAAACACAAGGGTGATCTGTTTCACTAAGCAGGAAAGAGTTGAAAAATGAGCAATGACACGGGAGAGCATGAAGACGTCAGAGAGGAGTCTCAACTTCCAGTCGATAAGAAAGAGATGAGAAGCTGAGCTCATAAGAGATAGTTCAACTAAATTAACATCGGTTGTTGTAAAAGGCAGTGAGTCCAAGGAACTGATATCGTAAAAGAAACAGCCCTTAATGAGAGGGTCGTCGAATATCTTGTCCGACAATTTACCTCTTGGGGGTGGCCACCACTAAGAATAGTCGAGCATGTCACAGATTTCATGCTAAAGTTAGTTTCTCCGGACAAACTTGTTCCTTGGATGCCCCCATTCGATTACGAGAAATGAGAGAAACATATTACATATTTAATGGCTCGAGATTTGATTCGTGAGAATACCCATCATGTGCAATTCCTGCTCAGTTTATACCAAAAAAAAAGTAAAATATTCTATCATAACAAGCTTTGAAAACAAAGACTTTATTGAGGAGCTTCCCAAGTCCCAGCAAAGCAATGGCTTTGTTATGGTAGAAGATCGATTATAGAAACTTATTGGGAAAAAATGAAGCTCCTCCTACCTGAGGATTTTGATGTGAGACATGCGTGCGTAAGGGGAATTGTTGAGGCTAATCTAGATGTTGGAATCTGCATTTTCCCATAATCGTGGGATAGGATGGTGTCGATTCACATGATTTTCTAGCATAAGCAAGAAACGGGACAAAATCCCATCCTTATTAGCTTGTGAACTCCTCACTCGGATTTTCTACTGCGAGATATTTGAAGATTTTTTTTATTTGAAGGCTAATTAGGGTTTCTTTCTAGCAGGAGGGGGGCGGGGTCTGTTTATATCTTGTTTAGAGATTTTTCCTTTGTTTGTGAGTTTTGGAGATTGCGATATTTAGTTTCTACCGAATGGAGTGTTGTATCCCTTTCTTTTACAAGTAGGGTGCCTGTAGCTGCCCAAAAATAGGCGGTGAACCTTTTCGACATCCGTATCTCATTGTTTTGACACTATTTTTGTTGTTTTCATGTGGAAAAACACCAAGTTATATTTAAACCCGTCCAAACTCCATCAAACTCGCGTATGTGTGTGTTTGTGTGTGTGTGTGTGTTGTGTGTGTGTGTGTGTCTGTCTGTCTGTCCGTCTGTCTGCATAACAAATATTTAATTATAGTGGATATGAAATTAATTACAATAGTTGATAGAAAGATCAAGTAAAACAAAAATATAATGCATTTGAATACTTTGAATTTATTCTATAAGTAGGGGTCAATATATTTTTAAAGCAAACTACATACGTAGAGCGAAGCGAAACGCTTGACGCCGACTTCACTTCGCTGAAGTGCTCTTCAAAGGGCTGAAGTCAGTTGATATGTTTCACGTCTTAAAGAGAGTAAATAAAGGCTTTGATCTGGTGTTCGAAGGAGCACATAACAGATGGTCATGTTCAAGAGTTTGAGGAGCGGACAGTCATGATTGAGAGTTTGAGGAGCGCAAGGGAGCCGAGCATCGTCTTTGATTCCAACATACATTTCAAAGTGTGTTTTGAACGCTAAGGTCTTCCTTCGACTTTGGTATTGACTTTCAATTTAGCCAATCATGCCTCTCACTTCATATATATTTACATATCTAACACCAAAAATTCTATTTTTACGTATCATATTTAGATGTTAGAGAAAAAACTGCAAATACATAAGAATTTGGTCGTAAGTATATAAAAACCCATTTTTTTGGTAGTGAGGGTAAAAAAAAAAGACTAGGTTTTAAAGCAACTTTTAATTAATATTAAAATATTTTACTTCAAATTTTAAATTTTGAAAAAAAATAACTATTCTCTCTTAATGTTTGCCTTCAAGTTAAGTATTGTGCCACATTCTTTTTCATTTTATATTAAAATTTAAGTTATACTTTATGTTTTATAATTATTAATGAATGTATTTATGCATTAATAGTTTTACGTAATGTATTAGCACTTTGATTAATAAAAGTGCTTCGCTCTGCACTTTGCACTTTGAAGCAAAATAAAGCCCCACACATCTTTGATAACACCGATAGGGTTAAAATAAAGCCTAATGATATATTTGAAGTTGGATGATTAAAGCAAAGAAGAGTCTCAAAAGTACTAAGCAATGAGAAAATACCATGATATTTTTGCCAGTTTTTACATAAATTAAAGTAGAATAATTCTGCTTAACTGATCCCGAGGGGAATATCAATGAGCTCATTCATGACCAAGATAAAATTTGAAATTAGACCAATCACGTCATGTGTATCTGAGAATATAAATAGCTAGGTGACATGTCGAAGAGGTGAGAATGCTAAGAAGATATATGGTATGGACCTATTGAAGCTATATATGCAGGAGTAGCAGCTGCTGAAGAGAAGATGATCAAAAAAGGAAGTTGGAAGATGTAACAATGCGGTGCATAAATAATATTTTTCTGTGAAATGAATAAGAAAGGAATTGAGAAAAACAAAGAAAACAGGGCTAGCGGATTGTTATGCAAAAAAAAAAAAAAAAAGTAATATAAATCAATAATTTAATATCTCATTTAAATCTCAACAAGAATGAATGAAGGAAGTTTCAAAAGATCGCCTCAGATAGTTCAGAAAAGACAACTGATGATAATGATAAGGAGTTTTTCGCCAACCCATAGTTTAAACACCGCCGGACCTTTGTTTCCTAAAATCATCCTTCAATTGAGAGTTGCAGTGAGAGGAACAGAGTCAACATAAGAAATCAGGATAAAAACGAACTTTCATCAAATTCAATTTCATCCGCCATCAAAACTCAACTAAAAATGAAAATCTAATTGAATATAAGAACACAGTCATCTAATACAATCCCAGGAGTTTCTTGTATCCATTAAATCAGATCATAAAAGGTAAATTTTGTACTGTAAAAACAATTAATGATAGAAAGATGCAGAACAAAAAAAATCAAAATGGAGACGATGCTTTTTAAACCAAAGGCACCAATTTACCAATTGACGAAGCGAAGGGGAGGCGGAGGTGTAACGGTCTCGCAGAAGATACGCGATCGATGATACTGCCTCCTCGAAAGTCTGCCTCTTCGCAAGCTTTGTCCGCAGCGCAAGCAGCTGCTCCTTCACCGTCTCCTCGGATGTCATCCTCCGATTTTCCTCCGGATATCAAGGGTGAAAAGTGCAATTCGAGAATTGAAAAACCTAGATTGGGGATCAAGCCTCCGCTCTACTCCTGCTTCTACACCGTTTTCTTGCGGCAAGGGAAATGAAAGGGGGTAACAGGAGAATGCGGTGAAATAAATAACGGCGGATAGAAATGAAACGGATTCGGCAAATACATAGGTTTGACCGCTACGGCTCTTAAATGAAACTCGGGGACGGGGAAAAATTTTGCTAAAGGTCACGTAAATTACATGTATTTCTCATGTAATTTCTATATATATAAATAGATGAAATATAAGCGTTGATTACGAGTGAGTTACAAAGGAGGTACAAAGAGGTTATAACATGCTTGTAACCCACTTGTAACCTCTGTGTAACCCCCGTGTACTTTTTATGTACGCAACTCCGTACGATTGACGTACGTAAATTTTTTCCTGGGGATGGATAACCACTCGATCAACTTGGCGATTGTCGCTTAGAGTGAAGAAGATGCATTATCATGTCCAAATTCATTGGTCTAGATCTATTTTCGAGTCAAACATGATAATTAAGCTTATTCTAGTTCTGATTTCAAAGCAGGTCATTTGTTAAATTTGAACTTTTTTTATTTATTTTAAGATTTTTCCTGTTATTTTCAATATATGTGTTACATATTATTTGCACATTAATTAAATGTAAAATATGATGTTTTTTAATTATCTATCAAAAACATATTTTTAAAGTATAAAACTTTAAAAATGAATTATGTGTGTTAGCTCAAAATTAAAATCTGAACAATTAAAAATGGGGAGGGAACGCTCCGGGTTCTTGGAGGAGTTTCTCAGGCTCTGTTAGGGTTTTGTCAAGAGATTCTCTCTTTTTATTTTCCTTTGGGAAGAAACCTAGTTTTTTTCCTCTTTTTTGGCACTTTGAGATTCCTTTCAATTTTATGGGCTTAAAATTGGTTGATATCTTCTAATATTTGAATTTATTCTTTCTTATGTGTCTTCTGCAGATGAGAAAATTATTTTCTCAGACTCAGAAGTTGAGGAAATGCTCGAAATCATGGAATCTTGTTCTTGTGGGTTACATCTTGGGTAAAAGATTATTTTGTGGAAATCTTTTTCGAGTTATTCATAAGATTTGGAAATTAAAAGGGTTGGTTGATTTATTTCTCTATTTAAAGGATTCGTTATTTTAAGTTTTTATTTCTATTATTATTATTAGTATTTGGAAGATTTTGAAATGGTGCTTTTAGACTTTTTTTAATTTATTGGTGTTAAATCGTTTATTTTCAAGAAATGTTCACCCGACTTTTAAACTATTAGAGAGGATTTTAATGAAGTTTTGATATGGATGAAATTACTTAACCTTCCACTTACTGTTGGTCGTAAAACAGTATTTTCAATATTGCGAGCGATCATAAAATTTATTTTGGAGCCGACCCTCTAATTTCAAATGGTTATGGGTAAACTTATGTTAGGAGTCAACCCTCTTACTTATGCAAGATATTATTGGTTAAATGTAAAGAAGTTATTATCCTGTTATATATGAATGGAAGCCTCCTTGAAAAATATATTTTAAATTTTTTCATAACCTCTCTACTTGACCTAAATCTTCATCTCAAACTTCCACTGCTATTATTCCTATTTTTAGAGGTATGAATGTTAATTAGAATAATAATAGTCTTATTTTCAGAGGAACATAAGTAAATATGTAAATGTTGTTAGACATTTTCACTGTCCTATATCTTTATATATTAGTTCTAATGTTATTATTGCTCACATTAATAATTAACCTTTAATTTTAACATACTTTTAGATATTACTTCTGATAGTAATGAATTTGTTGTTGTGTTTATTTTTGTTTTGCCTTCTATTAAGAATAATGAAGTTATCTCTATACTGATTTGTAATTATTGGTTCATATGGTCATTGGTTCTGACAATTTTACTACTACGCAACTTGAACAGCCTCCTGATATTCCCTTCTTATATTTTGATGGAAATGTTGACATTATTCTGGTTAGGAATATTTATAGTAATACTCAAAGTGTTAGGAATCATCCAACTCTTTCCTCTCTTTCCAACTTCCTGAAGAACTAAAAAAGGAAAGGTTAGAGGAAATAATACTTAACTATTTATTTTTCTTTTTTTTTTTAGCCGAATATTGTTGCTTGGAATGTTAAAGCTTGCAGTAATGATATCCAAATTTCAGATTGCATGAATCATATTAAGGATCATAAATTTGATCACTAAAGTCTTTGAGGTACAAAAATCCCTCTAATTGTTTGTTTTAATCACTTTGCTTTAGACCATCTTAAAGTTTTTTTTTTCTAAGAAAACAAATTTGATAATTTTAAATATGATAATAATTGTAAAACTTAGATCAAATGGAACCAGGATGTTTTACATTTATCTACTATTAGCATCAGTCATTATTTTATCAATGGGCGATTTATTTATTCTTTTTTCATAAAATTTTGATTACTGTGATTTTTGTTGATAATAATACTATTGTTAGAAAATGATATTTGGAATTTTATCATTTTCTATAGTTAATGGTAGGAGTGGTTCTTAGATTCTTATTCAAAACTTAATTTTATTCATAGCATTGATGATAAAATGGGTGTATTACCCCTTTTGCCTAAGCATATAGGTGGACTTGGTATTTCCTTTTTGGATAATATTAATACTACGTGTATAGTTCAAATCTTTTTGGAAATTTTACAATTTTAATTCAAATCTTTCCTGATGGTGATGATTATTATTTTATTTCTTTTACTTTTAAGAAAAATGTTGTTAAAGTTGCTCAGAATATTAAGAGATTTTTATCTTTTCATAATAATAATAATAGTTAACTATTTCTTATTTTGATCATTGGGTTAATAGTAAGTCTTTGAAATATTATTTTGGTGATAGTATTGTTTACTTGGATTAATATTTCAAACTATACTAAAGTTTGTTATGTTATTTTTAATAGTGGTTGGAAATTAGAGTTGGTGGTTATTTTCTTAGAACAGCAATATTCCTGGTTATTATATTCATGTCATAAGTAACATTCATATTATTAGTGGTGTCACCTATCTTGGAATAACATGAATGTTCGCTATCATAAAGCTATTTACATTTTAGTGTGAATTATTATAAACTTGTTTGGTTTAAAGTTTATGCTACTCAATTGGCTTATTAGATTTAGAAAATTATTCATAATGTTTGAAAAACTCGGGATACCCTTTATTATAAAGGGATTATTTTTAATACTATTTGTGTTTTATGTTATTATAGAATGAAACCCCACAATCACCTATTCTTTGAATGCTTTCTCTCATGCCCATTTTAATAAATGTGTTTCTAATAGTATTTTTCATTGCTCTTAGTAATTTCTTTTAAATTTTATATCATTTTGATAACATGTTTTGTAAAATACAAAAATGATTTCATCGTTTGGCTATATAAGCTATCACTTAATATTTAGTTTAAGAGAAATTTCGTGTTTTTAAGGTACAATTATATTTTTTTTGGATACGTTTACTCATTACATTTATTTAATGATCACATATAAAGCAGGAAGTGAAAATTCAATAGAATATTTATGACTTTATCGGGAATTTCTATCATTTATGATCTTATATTTTGATTTCTTGGTTTGGTTGGTTTCTTTTGGATGAATGTTTTTGTTGGTTGATACTGCTCTTTAGATTCATTCCACTTTGTTGGTTGAGTTGTTTCGTATAACTTTCCTGGATTGGATAAAGTTTATATGCTTATTTTCATTATTTTCTCTCTTCTTTTCTATTATATATTTGAGTTATAATTAAAGTGAATCGTCACATTGTAACATAACTGATATGACTGGATATGTATCTTTATTTGTCATCCTTTTGTATTATGATTTATTTCTAACTTTTGGATGGACTGCTGTGTTTTATAATCAAAGTTACTATACCATTTTTAAAATATTTCATTTATATGTTCATGTGGATTTCATTTTTTTATTTGCTTAGATATGTTTCTTTGTATTTGAAAGATATCCCGAGATTTTTGTGGAAGGGTAAATTCTGAGCTCATATTTTTGTTTATTTACTTTTTTTTATTTGAGCTCTAGTTATATTTGTTATCTTTACATATAATATGCTTAGATGGCTTAGTCTATGGAAGGATCTCTGTATCCCGTCTTATTGCTGATATTTTATTGGCTAATTTTATGGTTGAAGTTCCTTTTATGTCTGCTCTTCTTGTTAGATCATTAAGTTTCATGTCTTAGGTTGGATCTTTGTTTTGAGAATTATTGTTGAGACTTGTTTCTTATTGGGACTTTGTTCTTCTTTCTCTATCTCTTATTTTCTCTTATCTTTTTGAACTTTGTGGTCAGCTATGTATCTATTGAAACACAACCCATTTGATTGAAAATGTATATTTTCTTGTTAGTCTCCTTTTATGGATGAAGTGCTGTGTTTATAGTTATAATTACTCAATCATTTTAGAAATATTTCATTTATACCCTTTTGTGGATTTCTTTTTTTGATTTGCTTAAATTTGTTTCTTTGTACATGGATGGTGTTCGGATGTTTAGGCTTCCTTTCTTTTTTTGTTGACTAAGTTGTTTCTTAGCTTGTTTTGAATTTTGCGATTGGGTTTGGAGCATTTTCATTTGTACTTCTCTGATTTGGTTAATATATATTTGCTTATTTTCACTATCATATTTCTCTTTTTTTCTATTGCCTTTTTGAGCTATGAATATAGCCAATAGACATATTGGAATGTACCGATATGATTTAATATATATCTTTGTCCATCTTCCTTTTGTACTATGATTTGTTTCTATTTTATGAATGGAATACCGTGTTTCATAATCACAATTACTTAATCTATTTAGAAATATTTCATAATTTTTTTATTTTGACTTGCTTAGATATGTTTCTTTGTGTGTGGATGATGTTCTAATGTTTTCTATGGAAAGGTAAATTCTGAGCTTGTTTTTCCCTTTATTACTTTTTTTTTTTTTGTTTAGCGTGCTTTTGGAGTAGTTTGTTATCTTTACAAAAATTTGGCTTAAATAACTCATTTGTTGAATGGTTCTCTGCATCTTGCCCTAAAACTGATATTTTGAATGGTTCCTTTAATGATTAAGTTTCTTTCTTGGTTGCAAAGTTCACATTTTCTTGCTGAAATAACAAACTTCTTGTCTTAGGCTGGGTATTAGTTTTTAAGAATTTTTTTTACAGTTGTTTCGTGTTGGAACTCATTCTTCATGTTAGTTTTGTCCTGATTGTGTCATATTTTTTTAGTTTTGTCATTTTGAGTTATATTTTTTTCTTTGTGAAGTTGTATCTCCCATTTGAAGTTTTGATGATCTTTTCATTTTGTACCTAATTTTCTGTTACATAAAATTAGGTGTGACCCTTATTTTCCAAAAAAGAAAGGAGAGCTATCTACTATAAATGATTCCTAATCCACACATAAAACATTTGAAATCAAGCAATCACATTAGACACATAAATATACTAGAGAAATACATTATTGAACGATTACAAAATCATCAATTGTCAAACTAAACTTCCTTCTTATCAAAATACAACAACTCAATCATAGACCGCGCAATAGGTCGCTAATCTTACAAATATTTTGAAGAATATTAATTCGATAAAAGAATAAAATATCCCAAAAAATCAAATTCAAATGCTCAACCTTCAAAAAAAAAAAAATCAAGGTCAAGGAGATGATCATCCTAATTGTACTGGTGTTAATGTGCATGTGCTAATTCATTTGTTAATTTCACACTAAGCCAGATTAGTGCTACGGATTAAAAACATACAATTTCTTGCTTTTAAGACCGAACCACAAAAAACCCTTATCTATTTGATTGAGCCCGTTCTTGGATCCGTCCGCCGTTAGTCCTTTCCTCCTTTCTTCCTCCCTACTCCACTTTCTCGCTCCTCAGGTATTCCTTCCCTTCGGCGTGCGTTGGATTGGAGGTCGGGGTTTCTGCAGATCTTGAAGATGTTTCTCACAAGGTGAACTCTCTTTGATTCTATCTTTCATCTCCTTCAAAATATGTTTCTGGAGTTGAGTTTTTTCATGATATATGGGTTTGTTTCAAGGACTGAGTACGATCGAGGGGTCAACACCTTCTCGCCTGAAGGGAGGTTGTTTCAGGTTGAGTACGCCATAGAGGCTATAAAGGTATGATCTTTTTTCTCTAGAAGTCTTACTATCACGAATTTGTCTCGAAGGATTTTGTTTTTGAATATTGTTGCATGGTTGTTTCAGCTTGGTTCGACAGCAATTGGAATAAAGACAAAGGAAGGGGTCGTGCTTGCGGTTGAGAAGCGCGTGACTTCACCTCTACTGGTATCCGTTTCTGGATCAATGCTGTTTATCGTTGGATTGTTTCAGTAGTTTTATAGCTCTCGGCTGAATTTTGCTGATTTATATGTTGATTTACAGATGGGTTGAGGTATTTGTAGAATTTGCCAGAATATGTTAAGGCCTTAAAGAACACTTAACGTGTAAGATTGAAAGTTTGGTTTCATAATGTTGACCGCAAATAGTTAGGATAAGGGTGGTGATGGTGACGATGAATGATGAGCTACATGCATGATAATTGGGTTGGTTCAATTAGAAGTTGGCCTCAATCATAATGTGGAATATGGTGATCCATGTTAGTTAAAGTATGATGATTTTGTTTGCTTTTTGTTTTTAAATAGAATAAATTATTTCATCTATATGGTCATCGATGTATAGAATTAATGTGGTGTTAAAATTTGCATATGATTTGATGATGGGCCAGTAGGCCCTGATGATGATCTTAAAAGCTTTGACTTACTTTCTTCCTATTTGAGTTTTTCTTTAGATTGAATTCTGACCATAGAAAGTTTGGAAGAGAGGAAGTCCTATTGTTTATTTTTGATATTATAAATCTTAACATCATATTGTTTGATGACAGAGAAAGAGGATAGAGAGAGAGAGAGAGAGGTAGGTTTGTACTTGTAGTGCAAACGTTCAAATCTTTTCATTTGTTCTTAGGTTATGGCTAATGTCGATAGCTCTAAGCCTTTAGCCTTACTCCTCCAACCATAATTTCAATTTTCTCTTATGTTTTGGGATTTTATATAATTTTCTTATCAAAATAGAGATTATTACATTGATAAGCTTAGTTTGTTATTTGCAATATTCATTTTATTTTGTTATTGACCGCGATGGCTAATGCAAATGGTACTTTACATTTCTTTTGCTATTAATATTTTTTTATTTATTATTTTGAAACTATTAAGCTTCTTATGTAAATTGTATGATTTTATACTTCATTATGTGATGCATTCAGTAGAAAATTCTAGGATAAGGTGTTTTTAATTATACAATTTATTAATAATTTATAAAAGAGACATTATGGGCGTATAATGTTTTTTATTGCTTTATGCTTTCTATTTTTAATCATTGATGATGCAAATAGACTTTTAGCGAGGAGAATGTCAGGAATCTTAAGAGGAAATGATAACAAGTGCCATGTATCCAAAAGTTAATGGTGCTTGATAAAGTCATGCACTTGTTTTCAACCAAGTTGAATGACTGAGTCAACACAATTGCACATCTGGTGTGTTTGGACCATTCATTATGAGGTCTAGTTGTGCCTTCGCCATTAATTCAGGCTCTTATCTTGTGAAATAGTTTGTTGCGCAAAGTATTCCTATGTCAATTTGGTATTAGAGCACGGATCATGGGTCAAATCCTTGGTTGCTGAATTGAGGGTCCAGAAGAGGAGAATGATAGAGGATTGTTGAGAGGACAATGATAGCAATTGTCATGTCTTCCGCAAGTCCATGGGATAGTTGAGTTATGGATCTGCATTGAGTATGACTGAGTTTTTGTGTTGTAGGACACTTGTGGATAGCTCGATAGGATAATTTACTATAAAGTCTTAGTCGCGCCTTTATCATTAATTTAGGCTTTTGAGGGAGTTGTTTTGCCCAAATTGGTCCTATATTAATTTGGTATTTGTCCGAATCCTTGGTGGTACAACTGGCCATTGAAGGGGGGATATTGGCAGAGGATAATCAAATTGACAAGATAACAAATGTAATGTTTCTTGTAAGTCTATAAAGAGCATTTGGTTATGGTGGATAATTTATTCATGTGTGTTGGATGCAGTTTTGGCTATAAAGCATTGGTGCTACTTCTTCATCAGCTTAGGATTTTGAAGTAGCTTGTTGAGCTAAGTGATCCTAAATCATTTGTCTTTATTTATAATAGCAATACCTAATATTTATTGCATTTTCATAGAATAACATAGGCATTGCACACTATTAGAACTATCACATTCTTAGGCAAATTTTGCCAAAGTTAACTTTAGTAATGTAGGAATTTACGTTGTCATCACCGGGTATATTTGGCACACTACTTTTATGTTTATTCCATCCAAGGGGGGAGAGTGACAAAGGCTTCCAAAATGATAAGATAAGAATTATAAATTTTCCCTTAATTCTATAATGTATGATTGAGTAATGTACATATATTTGACATTGATGGATTATTGAGTCACGGCTATTGTGATACACCTTGAGTTATAAAGTGTTAGCTACATCTTCCCCATTAATCTAGAATTTCTGGGTGCTTGGTTGAGTTGAGCGGTGTTGGTTTGCTTATTTTTAATTTTAATAATAAACTCTAATCATAGAAAATCGGAGCCACCATACCATTCAACTGTAACAATCTCTGGTGGATCTTATGAAGTTTAACTTTATTCATGTCATAATTTATATCGTAATCAAATAGGTGGATCTAATACACTATTTTTGGATAGATGCCATAATTGTTTTCGAAAAAAATATTTTATTAATAATTGAAATCTGCTATTGATATTTTTTTCACTTAAATTATTGATTTTATTTTTTAATTATGAACTAATGAGATTTAAAAGAATAAAAAATATTTTAGCTATAAAAAAAAAGAGTAGAAAATTAGTAAGACCTCATGGTATACCAATATAAGTATGAAAATATTTAGGTGATTTGAAAATTTTTAGCTTAATAACCTTTTTTATATTATTTTACAAATTTTAAAAATATTTGAGGAGTGGAGGAAGAGGATTTTTGTCTCCATTTTTAAGAATAAAGAGGATGCACAAGAGTGCAAATTATAGTGTAGATAAAAGAATAAAAAAAATATTTTAGCTATTAGTAAAAAAATAAATAAAAATGAAGGGTAGAAAATTAGTAGGCATGATGGTATCTGACTAGAAATATAAAATTCTTTAGGTGATCTGAGAATTTATTGGCTCATTAAACTTTTTAATATTATTTTGAAAATTAAAAAGATGTTTGAGGAGTGGAGGAAGTGTATTTTGGTCCCTATTTTTAAGAATAAAGTGGATGCATAAGAGTGTACAAATTATAGACGAATTAAGTTAACATATATTAAAATTATGGGAGAGAGTAATTTACATAGGTTAAGACATGATACAAAGTTTTCTCAAAATCAGTTTGAATTTATATCAGGTAAGTCTACTATGGAAGCTAAACATTTATTGAGAAGTTTGATGGAGAAGTACAGGGAGAGTTAGAGGATCTACAAAAAGTTCTAGAAAAGAATTGTGTTGATATGACTTATATTCAAATCATTAAAGATATGTATATTAGAGTTATTACTTGTGTTCGAACCGGATGATTGACCACTTATTTTCCTGTTTTAGTTGGATTACATCAGGAATCGGCTTTAAACCTATATCCTTCTGCTTTAGTTATGGATATAGTTACCACACATTTACAAGGGGATGTACCATGTTGTATGCCTTTCGTTGATGATATCCATCTTGTGGATAAGACTATAGAAAGAGTTTATGAAAAACTTGAATTATGGAGGTCAACTTTAGGGTCTAATGGTTTTCGTTTGAGAGATCTAAAACTGAGTACATGGAATGTAATTTTATTATTAGTAGATCTAATGGCGGGGTTATAACATGTGATGAAATGTTAAAAAAAGTGAACATTTTAGATATCTCGGGTCTTTTGTTCATAGTGATGATGTTATAGATGTGGATATTTTTAGTTAAATTCAAATGGATAGTTGAAGTGGAGTAATTCATGGGGCCTTATTGTGTGATAGAAAGTTACCGCTTAGGTTTAAAGGTATATTTTATAAGATGGTGTGAGGCCTGCAATGCTTTATGGTGTAGAATGTTGTCCTATAAAAGAGAAGCATAAATTTGAGTTAAATGTTGCTGAGATGAGGATGCTTTGGTTGATGGGTGATTTTACACTTAAGAGAAAGACGTGAAATGAATATATCCGTGAAAGGGTTCGTGTAACTCCAGTGGCAGACAAAATTAGAGAGAGTTGTCCTAGATGGTTTAGTCACATTAAATGTCGACCATGTGATGATCGTATATGTTTTAGATTTGACTCATGTTAAGAAAGGTAGAGTTAGTCCTAAAAAGACTTTGGCATGTTAGTATAAAAATTGATCTTCATTTATTAGAATTAAATTTAAATATGACACTCAATAGGATTCAATGGAAAAAAATGATTCATGTAGCCGACCCCACCTAGTGTGATAAAGGCTTGTTGTTATTGTTGTTGTTTTGTAAAGAGTGATACTCCAATGGGAAAGAGAAAGCAACCAAGCAACAATGTTTATCCAAATCAAGTACAACTTGGTGTTCCCTAACAGCTCAGCCCAATTTATTATGAGGAATTTCCACAACTGCTTTCTAGTTGTAGCTTTTTAAACAAATATGGCTCTATTTTCTTATCTCTAGATTGGCTTTAAGGTAACAGCTTTTTCTATGCATTGGTTTGCCAAATTTGATTGTTGCCCCACCAAATTGAAATTATAACTCTCTTAAGTGGTTCTTAGTACAGTATCATTTTATCGTAATGATGGCAACTCTAATGCTGCTTTATTTGTGTATATATATATACCCTAAATATTTTTGACTAAGGCGCCACCATTGTGTTTTTTTAACCAAGATGATGGAGATATTCCTGTTCCTGTTAGAATCCATTATATGGCGTGCTTATTGCAGCTTTTTCTTAATTCTCTCGAAAAGCTAATTTTTCTTTCCTAAATGCCCTACTTCCATTTTTTCTTTAGCTTCAAGTCTCTATCACCTTCATTATTTTCTTCCTCATCTTTCCTTGTCTATTCAAGCTAATCTTTAGCTTTTATCTGCTCCAAATTTTTAAGATAAATAGTTCTGAGAAGGCCTTGGTTGTTGGCCATCAATAGCCTAAAGATGTTGGAGTTCTTCATGAAAGCTATCCCTTGCGTGGGCGCTTCTAGTGATAAAGAAAGTTGATTTTCGCTGACTACTCTAGGAGGTTGCATGCAGTGTTTAATTGACATTTTCCATTTATTCTACAATAAAGACAGTTGATTGATTGGTGGCTACTATAGATGGTTTTGTGCATTGTATGATTGACATCTTCCGTTTATTCTACTCCCTTCTCAATGTACTTGATCTCACTAACCCCAAAGGCAACCTCACCTCCAATGAGACTATTCAGCTTTCTTCCCTAAGCTAATCCTCTCCATGATCTACAACATCATGCTAACTTATACTAACAATTTATTTATTTATTTATTTTTTTGAAAGAGGAAGAGGAGCTTGCTATTGATTGCTTATATATTTAGTTCATGGGCAAGAATGTCTTTTGATTATATCTGTCATCTTGGAAAGAAAACATAGAGGTGAGTGGTGACACATGTTAAGACAATTGCTTCGAAAGTGTCACCTAATTTCATCCGCGAATAGGATCACAGGATTCGAGAAAAACCATAACAAAACATTTTAACAAAGCACAATCAAAACAACCGGAAAAACACAAAGGAATTTTACGTGGAAAACTCGAAAACGGGAAAAAACGACGGAGCTACACCACCACAAATTTCAACATGTAAAGTTTTAAAAATGACTCACACAAGTTTCTTCTTCATACTCACACGAGCTTACAGAGCTTGCACCAACTATCTTCTTTCTGCAATCCGACGCAAAAATTACACCGAATCACCAAGATCTACCTCTTCGACACTCCTCATCTTCGCCAGGATGCTCATCGAAGAATTTAGAAGAAAGAAACAACAAGTTTGAAGAAGCACGATCAAAATTGGCTTAAAAAATTAATTTTTCGTGTATTAATCACATCGGGCGCTTAGGCGTCCAAACTTGGCGCCTAAGCACCAAGCACTCTGTATCAGTGCCTATGCGTTGGTCTCTTGGGAAAAATAGCAACGCCCGCTCTACAATGGGCGCATACGAGCACAAAGCCGGCGCCTAAGCGCCGACTCTTCTATAGCCGCGCCGTTATGCGACCCTTGAGCGCCCATGGCTAGTGCCAGCCTTAGATGCTGCTTGAATGCTTTGGCTCCGCACACTGTAACAATCTTCCACTTGGAGACAAAGCACTGAGCATCAGTCCGTACCTACACCTCTATCTGAATCGCCTTTATAGACACGTCCGTGGTGTAGCTCATCTCGATCTCAACTTTTATGAAACCTAACTGAAGCCAAGCATTGCTTCAACTTCTCAACAGTCACTACCTTCGTCGACATATCTGCTGAATTTTCAATTGTATGTATATTTTCCAGAAATAATTGCCCATCTTATAGAAGCGATCAAATGAAATGATACCTGAGCTGGATGTGTCTCAGCATGAAAAACAACGTTCTTAGCAAGATGAATCACACTGTTATTGTAGGGCTTTCTAATCCCCTGCTCCTTGCCAATTTATGCCATTAAATTCTGTAGCCAAAACATTTCCTTGCTAGCATCAGTAAGAACAACATATTCGGTCTCCATAGTTGAAAGTGCAACGATCTTCTGCAATTTGGAAATCCAACTTACTGCTGTGTTCCCCAATGTAAAGATGTACCCCCAATGTAAAGATGTACCCCGTTGTACTTCTACTGTCCACATCTTCTGCTAGATCTAAATATATGAATCTCTGTAGACTGATCCCTGCATTTCCATAACAAAGTGTCATGTTGACTGTTCTTCTCAAATACCTGAGAATCAACTATAATGTCTCTAAATGATGTCTGTCCGGATTGCCCATGTACCTACTGACCACTCCTACTGCATATGCAATATTTAGTCCGGTACAAATCATCGCATACATTAAACTTCTAACTGCTGAAGCATATAAAGTTCTCTCCATCTGTGCTTGTTCTGCTTCAGAGTTTGGCGATAGCTCCTTAGATAGTTTGAAATGACTATCTAAGGGAGTGCTAATTGGTTTCGCCTCTTTTATGTTCTCAACGTACTTTGCCTTAGACAACTTTTGTGTTTCTGCAGTCCTGCTCCTACTAATTCTCACCCGAGGATCTTCTTGTTTGGACTTAGATCGTTCATCTCGAACTCACTTGATAAATGATTCTTCAAATTTTTGATTTCCTTCATATCTGCCCCTGCAATCAGTTTGCCATTCACATACAAAAGAAGCAAAATATATCAGTTACCAAAGTGTTTGATGAAGCAATAGTGGTCTGCCTGACACTTTATGTACCTATTATCTGACATGAACCTGTCAAACCTCTTGTACCATTGTCTCGTGGCTTGCTTCAAGCCATAGAGACTTTTCTTCAATCTGCAAACTAAGCCTTCCTTGTCTGGAAGCTTGTAACCTTGTGGTTGCGCCATGTATAGTTCATCCAGATCTTCGTGTAAGAAACCTGTTTTTACATCAATCTGCTCTAGAAGTAGATCTGCCTCTGCTAACGAACTCAACACAACCTTGACAGTCGTCATCTTCACCACTAGGGAGAAGATCTATGTGTTATCCACTGATTCTTTCTGCTAAAAGCCCTTCACAATAAGCCTTACCTTGTTGCGCGCGCTACCATCTGACTCCTCTTTCAGCCAGTAGACCCACTTATTATGCTGTCCTCTATTATCATTTAGTAGTATCATCAAAATCTCAAGTTTGATTTCACTCTAAAGATTGCATTGCCTCATCCATGGAAAGCTCCCACTCCCTTGAATTTTTAACTTGAGTGACCTCTTTATAGCACCCTGGATCACCACTATCAGTTAATAATAAATAGTGTAAAGAAGGAGAATACCTTTGTATGGATTGTTTCACTTTGCTGGATCTGCAGACTTCTATAGCAGACGATTGATGAACTTCCAGTGCTCCTTCTGGTTGAGCACTTGTTCTTTCTCCATCTTTCCGATCACCTGTATCACCTATCTCCACATATCTGGATTCTTTAGAAGTAGCTGACGGACTGTCCTGAGTTCTGACCCTATTCTTTTACATCTCTATTTTGTTGAAAGTGACGTCCTTGTTTCTGATGAATTTCAGATTCTGATAATCCCAAAACTTGTACCAAAACTCATTTGAACCATATTCAATGAATGTTCACTTGACAAATTTTGAGTCAAGCTTGATCCTGGACACCCTGCATCAACATGCATAAATGCAGAACACCCAAATACTCTTAAATGAGATAAACATACATTTCGTCACTCCAGACTTCTTCAGGTAATCACTCCTCCAAAGGTACTGATGGACTCCGGTTGATCAGATAAATTGCGCTGTTTACTGCTTCAGCCCAAAACTGTTTTGGCAAGCATGCATGTAGTCTTATGCTCCTAGCACACTTCGTGATTATTCTATTCATGCGCTCAACGACACAATACTGTGGCGTTGTCCTTGGGATAGTGAACTCATGCCTAACCCCCTTTGTAGCACAAAGATTCTTGAAATTCTGATCACTGTACTCACTCCCATTATCGGATGTGAGACACTTCAGCTTCAAGCTTGTCTTATCTCCTACCACAGCCTTCCATTTCTTAAAGGCTTCAAATACATCCGATTTCTGCTTTAAGAAATAAACTCATACCTTTCTCGTGTGATCATCAATTAATGTGATAAAATAAAGAGAACCTTCAATGGATTGAACTGGAGTAGGACCCAATACGTTAGTATGCACTAACTTTAGTTTCTTTATTTCACCACTGATCCGGTCTTGGAGAAAAAAACTTTTTTCTGCTTGCTATAAATAAAATTTTCAAAGAAATTCAAATCAACTGATTTTAGACCCTGAAGCTTATTCTTTGAAAGTAGGGACTTCATACTCTTCTCGTTTATATGTCCAAGCTTACGGTGCCATAGACCTGCATCCACCCTGGTTCTAGCCATCAATAAAATCAACCATTCGTTGATCAGATAAAGGGTATTTTCAATGTTTCCCCGATCCATTACCCATTCCTCCTTGTTTACTTTCTACGAATCACCTGTGAAAGTAGTCACAAATCCTGACTTTGCCAGCTGGCTCACAAAGATAAGATTTCTCTTCAAATTAGGAATATGTCTGACTTCAATAAGCTTCTAGACTGCTCCATACGATAACTTGATATCAACATCACCATTTCCAACTATACTGCAGGCCTTGTTATCTCCCAGATCAACCTTCATTAGATCACTCTGAGTGTAGTTTTTAAATACCTGTTTATTGGGGAAAGTATGGAAAGAGGCACCTGAATCCACTATCCAGGATTCAATACTGAGTAGAGATAACAACAGGGAGTCTCTTTGGATTTCACTTGTGGAGACATTAGTAGAAAGTCTACTTTCCTCTCCACCACCAGCTTTCCTTGGAGCTTTGCAATCCTTCTTAAAATGTTTTTTCTTACCGCAGTTCCAACATTCTCCTCTGCTTAACTTGGGTCTTCCTTTCTTGGACTTGAATCTGTCGTTGCCTGTATTCCTGCTCAGATTCATTCCCCTATTATCAACATTTAACGTAGAATCTGAAGGTTCACCATTCACAACTTTTCTGCGAACTTCTTCATTCAACATCAGACCCACGATATCATTGAAGTTCTACTTCGAAGTCCCTGAAGAATTACTTACTGCCGATACCAAGCCATCCTAGCTATCCGACAATGAAGATAGTATCACCAGTGCTCTAAACTCATCATCAAACTTGATCACTATAGAACACAACTGGCCCGTCACAGTGTTGAAGTTATTGAGTTGCTCTGCCTCTGAATTGCCTTTTGCCATTTTCATGTTGAATAACTTCATCAGAAAAATCTTATTGGAAATGGAAGGTTTTTCATACATCTTGGCTAGTGCCGTCATGAGATCCACCGTAGTTTTCTCATTCATAATGTTGAATGCAACATATGAGGAAAGTGTCTACCTGATCAAACCTAGTGTCGTTAGATCCAACGCTTCCCATTACTCCATCGACATAGACTCGGACTTCCTTGTGATTTCTTGTAATGGAAAATATATTTTTTTCTGATAAAACAAATCCTTCACCTACATCTTCTAGAAAGGGAAGTTCGTCCCATTGAACTTCTCCATTTTGAACCTTGCTTCTTCGGTTATTGCTCGCACTTGAATCTAACCCCGCTCTGATACCATTGTTAAGTAAATTGTTTCGAAAGAGTCACCTTCTAATTTCACCGCGGAATGGGGTCACAAGATTGGAGAAAAACATGAACAAAAAAATTTAAGCACAATCAAAGTAACTAGAAAACATACATGAATTTTACGTGAAAAACTCGAAAATAGGAAAAAATCACATAACCACACCACCACAAATTTCACTATGTAATTCAAAAAATTTTATAATGGACTCACATAAGTTTCTTCTCTACACTCACTCGAAGAAACTTACAGAACTTGCACCAATAATCTTTCCTCTCCAATCCGACGCAAAAATCACGCCGAATCACCAAAATCCACCCATTCGATACTCCTCACATTCATTGGGATGCTCATCGAAGAATTCAGAAAAAAGAAACTAGTTTCAAGAAACCGGCTCAAAATTGGCTAAAAAACCAATATTTCGTGTGTTAACCGCATCGGGCTCTTAGACGCTCAAACTTTGTGCTCAAGCGTTAAGTGCTTTGTATCGGCACGCAGAAATGGGCGCCTAAGCGCCAATAAATAGGCGCTGGTCTCTCGGGAAAAATAGTAACACTCACTCTATAGCGAGCGAATATGTGCCCAAAACAAGCGCTTAAGCACCGGCTCCACTATAACCGCCCTTATGGGGAGCTTGAGCACCCATGGCTGACGCCAAGCGCCAGCCTTAAATGTTGCTTGAATGTTCTGTCTTCACACACCGTAACAACAAACTGGTCGGAAGTGAACGAGGGCATTATGTATATTAGCAAAGCACATGTGCTTATGCCATGCACATTATTATTCCGTTTTGCTTTTGTGACCTCATGTGGATGGTAAACCTTAAGCAATGGTTAGGTTTTGTGACACGGGGTCATGGATTTGAATCACAAAACAACCTCTCTACAATACAGAGGTAAGGTTGTGTGAATTAGCCTCCTCTTAGGCTTTCCATTGGTAGGAGCTTCATGCATTGTATATGTTCTCCTTTAGTTATATTATATATTGTATTAGATGGACTGAAATGAACTTGGCATTTAGGCACCTCATGATGAGAATACATCACAATAATTAGTGAAATATATGTATATGAAAATGGATTGAAATTGAAATTTAAATAAATTTTATGTTTTGCAAACAGTAAAAATTAAGGAATTACATATTTTACAATTATAATATATTTCTTAATAAAATGTAGGAGTGGAGTCATAGTTCTCCTTCTGTCATAACACACAAATCATAGCTAACAATACTATTAATTCACAAATAAAAAGACTTTCGGCGTAAGTTCAAATTTCCAAAAACATTTGTGAGGTAAAAAGTTCTATTATGAGCAATAGTCTCCCAAGTAGCGTTGCTCTTTGCACTCTTAAGTGAGGACAACGGTTCAAATCCTCCAAAAATAATCCAAAAATGCTAAATTTGCTATCATTTGGTATGCATGTCAAAGCGTTCTTTAATATTTTCTTAATTTCTGATGTATTTTTAATGCAGTGCATGTTTTGAATATGTCTCATTCATATATGCTGGAAACTGCATGCCTTTAAGGTTTGGCTTTTCACTGCATCATAATCATAACTTGTTTTAAAATCGCCTTGTGCTCTACTAGCCCAACTTTTATTTTGTGCTTGAGATTCAGATACAAACAACCATATGGCTGTTATATAGGTCTCCTGCACTCCCGCATGCAGATTAGATTCTTTGCCATAATATGGATGCATGAATCATATTATTGTGCTATAATTTTCATTCTTCTTTAATCCTTAATGCTCGCTGAAAGCTCTCTTGAAAATGTTGCAACTCGGCTTCTTGGGAGTTTAAATTGGTCGACCAATGTAACCAAGCTTCAGTAAGAAACAGCAGAACCAAAAAATTGAGAACAGCAAAAACCAAGTTTAAGTTTTGGTTTTTTGTTGATCATCCAAGTTTATTCTTTTTAGATTACCCTTTTAAAGTTTTGTTCAATAGTTGCTAGGGGGTTCTTTTTTCTTCCTGTTCATCTACTTCACAAACGTTGGTGTACTGCTTATGGTCAAATGGACCCGATGCAAATTTTATTTCTGTTTTTTTATATTTGACCTTGCTGAAATATTTCTGATGGAGCACCATCATGTTCAGGAGCCAAGCAGTGTGGAGAAAATAATGGAGATCGATGAGCACATTGGATGTGCTATGAGTGGTTTGATAGCTGATGCCCGAACACTCGTTGAACATGCACGAGTTGAAACTCAGGTGAAATTTTAATGGAAATTGGGCACCAGCAGTTGCCATTTACTGAACTTTTTAGTCCCTATCTTTCTTTTTTTTGGTTAGAATCACAGGTTTTCCTATGGTGAGGCTATGGGTGTTGAGTCCACCACCCAAGCACTTTGTGATCTTGCTCTTCGATTTGGTGAGGGCGATGAAGAATCTATGGTTAGTAGCATTACCATTCCAGTTTCAACTACTATACATTTCTTAAAGTAAAAGAATTATCTACAAAATTTCTTTTTTGTTACAATATTCATAAATCTCGTTTGGGGTCCATCATATCCTTTTATATGATGACCTTCTATAGCTGTTAAGGTTTTGCTAATTTGAAGTATTCTATGTTATTTTAATTCCGTGTTACGTTGAAGCTTACTTTGGGGATGAACCTCTTTGGAAAAATAAACCATTTCAAGTCATTCATGATGTTGACTGAACTTCCGGATCCTTGATCTCTTATTTTAAAATTCGCATTTTTTTTTTTGTTGCACAAGGCACCTTATACGGTTTTGTTGTCCATTGTTTTAATCGTTATAATTTTTTTTTTTGTTTCCACATAAATGTTAGCTATTTTTGGAAAATCATTGTAACATGTGTTCTCAATAAAACCATTGAAGTTTTTTTTTTTTTTTTTTTTCCTGCTTATTGCTCGAGCAATGTAATGGAGGTTAAATAATGATAGTCTTCCTTGTGGGCGCATGGTAGTTTTCTGTTCGACTGTTCTCATTTTTTTATTTGTAGTTGCATATGGAGGGAGGAACTACATTTTAAGATTTGTGTTTTGTTTTCCTGCCTCTTGCTCAAAACCTTAAATTAAAATTTAAATTGTGGTGATATATTTGGCTTGCTTAGTAGGGGCTTTGGTGTTTGGGTAAAGTTATATTTTCCTTTTTTCTTAAAACAAGCATTTAGCATTCTAATAAAGACTTAAATTGTGTTTTCCTTATTTTTGTTAAAAGCATTTTAATAAAATGTCATGGTGTTAACTCATGGGAATTGCATGTAACATTTCCGTTTCCAAATAATCACAGAGGGAATGTACCAAACTGGTCCTTTAAACATATACAATGAATAATTCCTATACAGTAGATATTTGTAGAAAACATTCTAAAATGAGCTTTTGATATAGTTTGGTAGAGCAATTTTACTAAATTTTTGCTTACAAAAAGCATTGTAATAAAAAGTTCTGTATCAGAGAGGAGGGTGGGGGAATGTTTGGGTTTGCGGAAGGGAGAAAGGGAGACAAAGGGGAAGGTTGTTGTTGTTGTGTGTGTGTGTGTGTGTGTGTGTGTGTGTGTGTGTGTGTGTGTGGTGGGGGGGCGTCGGCGGTTGTTGGAGAAAGGGATGGATAGAAGGGAGGCTCCATTGCTGTTTGAGTGTCGTTGAAGGGTGGCTCTATTGCCGTTTGAGTCCATTGGGTGAAGTTTGTGATGCAGCAAGGGTCATGATGAGTTTATCGGATCTGTGTGGGTACTGTTCAGTTTCCATTATAGTGGAAGGTGTGGGAGGGTACTTCTCAAAGCTTCTGTTTGTGTACTTCTTAAGATTGATAGTTCATTTCTACTCAATTATTGTGCAGGTTCCCTTGATTGAACTCACTTGCATTTATGACACCTTTTTTATGGTTAAAAAATCAAATTTTTATCATGATTTTTTCCGTTTTACCAATGGCATTTTAGATTTGCTAGGCCCCACTACGTCCAGGTGCTTATTCAGGTTGCAAATTTGTTTATGCATTTTACCTAATTGTTTTTCTCTTGGGACAAAGGGCGGTTGTTGGAGAAAGGGATGGATGGAAGGGAGGCTCTATTGCTGTTTGAGTGTAATTGAGGGGTGGCTCTATTGCCGTGTGAGTCCATTGGGTGATGTTTGTGATGCAGCAAGGGTCATGATGAGTTTATCGGATCTATGTGGGTACTGTTCAGTTTCCATTATAGTGGAAGGTGTGGGAGGGTACTTCTCAAAGCTTCTGTTTGTGTACTTCTTAAGGTTGATAGTTCATTTCTACTCGATTATTGTGCAGGTTCTCTTGATTGAACGAACTTGCATTTATGACACCTTTTTTATGGTTAAAAAATCAAATTTTTATCATGATTTTTTCCGTTTTACCAATGGCATTTTAGATTTGCTAGGCCCCACTACGTCCAGGTGCTTATTCAGGTTGCAAATTCTGTTATGCATTTTACCTAATTGTTTTTCTCTTGGGACAAAGGGCGGTTGTTGGAGAAAGGGATGGATGGAAGGGAGGCTCTATTGCTGTTTGAGTGTCATTGAGGGGTGGCTCTATTGCCGTTTGAGTCCATTGGGTGAAGTTTGTGATGCAGCAAGGGTCATAATGAGTTTATCCGATATGTGTGGGTACTGTTCAGTTTCCATTATAGTGGAAGGTGTGGGAGGGTACTTCTCAAAGCTTCTGTCTGTGTACTTCTTAAGGTTGATAGTTCATTTCTACTCAATTATTGTGCAGGTTCCCTTGATTGAACTCACTTGCATTTATGACACCTTTTTTATGGTTAAAAAATCATTTTTTTATCATGATTTTTTCCGTTTTACCAATGGCATTTTAGATTTGCTAGGCCCCACTACGTCCAGGTGCTTATTCAGGTTGCAAATTCTCTTATGCATTTTACCTAATTGTTTTTCTCTTGGAAGAAACTTTGTTTTGTTCATGAAAATCTTCTGCTAAATGGCAAGGCATAATTGGAAATCAAAGCACAATCTTTATCATGGTTTCTTATTATTCTGATAACCTGGTTAGCATGTACAATATGTTTACTCAAACTTCATTATATTCATTTCAGTCGCGACCTTTTGGAGTCTCACTTCTGATTGCTGGTCATGATGAGCATGGGCCTAGTTTGTAAGTACTTTTCTTTCTTATCTCTCTCTCTCTATTTCGTCATGATCTCTGAAAGTCATTTTCTTTGGAATAATTTCATTTTAAAAAATAGTCCCAACTTTTTTTCTTCCTATGTATTTATTATGAGACCCTCATTTTATTTACTAAAAGTAGTGGATGCCATTGACATGAAATTTGATGAGAATGACCACATTGAAGTATAATCATGTTTGAGTTGGTCCTTTAAAAAAATGTTCCTCCACACTATTGGTAGAAGTTATATTAGGAAATAATTTATTCCTATTAGAAGTTATGAGGCTAGATTTATTTTCTAATATAATTTTATTTCCTTTCTTATTTAGATTTTTTTTTTTTGGATTAGATTTATTTCATGTAAGGGTATTTATAGCTGTTTTTATGTTAATAAAACAATTCCACATCATTATGAATTTTAATATGGTATCAAAGTTAAATTTCCTACCCTAGCCATCGGCCCTCTTTTCATGGCCGCCGAATTGCCCTCCTACCATCTTCCTTGCAGGAAGGGAGTCAATCTCTGTCAAACCTAGCCGCCAAAACTCTTGGATAGAGAAGAATCGAAAATCCTAAAATGGATTCTGGAGAGGAAAATGAGATATTGGAGATGCCTCAAATAAACTTGACGAGGTAATCTTCGTCTGTACGGTCGTCGAAGTTCAATATGGTTGGGTTCTCTAGCTTTCACTGCTCACTCCCTATATCCAGACGCTTTGGCTTCCATCATGTGGCTCTGTGGTCTGGTGGCTGTATTTGTTGTTGGACCTTCGATTTTTTATTGGAGTGATAAATGCCAGTCAAAATTTGGCAGGAGGAGGCCTTCTATTCTATCTGGATGCCTTCTATATGTTGTTGTGTCCTTGTTATTGGGTTCTCATCAGACATTGGAACATCTCTTGGTTGCATCATTGCCTCGTTCCAGACTAGCGTCCCAGGGCTTATGGAACTACAGGAAATTGCCGGTGCATGAACAACAAAGCGGCTGGCCTTCTGCAAGCAATCCTCCCACAATCACATCGCCCTTCTCCTTTGCTCATGGCTTTCAAAGCCGGAACAACGATCCCTCCGCATCCAGCGTGCTGACGTCAAGCTTATAAAAGATCTGGCAGGGCCTCTTCTTCTACATGTGGCACTCTGACAAGCTGGCAAACCAGGTTGGGCTAAACAATTGCGTTGCCACTCTCCTCTCATCCCTTCATCCTTAGATTGTTGGTCGCTACCTTGAGTCTTTTCTGATTACGATCCCCTGTGAGTGGTCTGGTATTGACATCATTCCTGGAGACTACCATGTTTGCACAATCACTATCTCAAGTTTGTTGATCTACAGGGGAAGCAACAGTTCCGATCAATTGAACGCTCCAGTCGATAAGCGAGTTATTGATAAGCGAGTTATCTATAAGCGTCTTATCGAGCGGTTTGGGAAGGAAGCAACTGAGATGAAAAAGAGGTCATTCAAGTATGCATGGGTGCTCGACAAACTCATGGCCAAGCATGAGCATGCTAGCATGATTGACATCGTCTTGTGGAAGTACGAGATCACAAAATACTATTGTGCCATCATTGATGCATCGTGATTTTATCAAGAATATGATCATCGAAACTTCTCAGACGTATTGTGTTGTGCTGATCATTGATTCCACCACTGGAAGTTTTGAAGTGGGTATGTCCAAGGATGGCCAGACACGTGAGCATGCCCTTCTTGCTTTCACCCTTGCTGTGAAGCAGATGATTCGCTGTTGCAATAAAATTGTGAAATTTTGAATTATTGTCAAATTGATTCATAGAGAACTCACCTATAAATAGGTGATTACAAGTACAAGAATAAGGAAAGACATTAAGTCCTTCCTATAATTACGGAATAACATAAATAGCTAAAATTAAGGAATTAAAATAATGACTAAATATAGCAAGTATTAAAGTGTAATTATGAGTGTAATTCCACACTCCCCCTCAAGTTGGGTTGTACAGATTGTACATGCCCAACTTGTTGTTTAGCTCATCAAAGCTTGACTTAGGGAGAGCCTTGGTGAGAATGTCTGCGGTTTGGTCTCTAGAAGGAGTATAGACCAATTCAATGATTCCATTATCCACTTTCTCTGAAATGAAGTTCCGATCAATCTCAATGTGTTTCGTTCGGTCATGATGAACAGGATTCTTTGCGATACTGATTGCTGCTTGATTGTCACAAAGCATCCTGATATGATTTTCTCCCAAAATCCCAAGCTCATTGAGAAATCTTTTGATCCACATTCCTTCACAGATACCCAGTGCTAGTGCTCTGTATTCTGCTTCTGCACTACTCCGAGATTCCACCGATTGCTTCTTGTTTTTCCATGTCACTAGATTGTCGCATACATAAGAGCAATAACAAGAGGTTGATCATCAGGTGGATATGTCTCTTGCCCAGTCAGCATCAGTAAAAACTTCTACTCTTTGACTATCATTCTTTTTGAATCTAATCATTTCCACAGAGTCATCTTTAAGAATCTTAAGATTCGATTACCAGCTCCTATATGTTCTCGAGAGGACGAGTTCATGAATCGACTCACTTTACTTACCGAAAAGCTTATGTCCGATGCAGTGTGGGATAAGTAAATAAGTCTTCCAATAGCTCGCCGATATCATCCTTTGTCGATTGGTAAACTATCCTTCTGCATTCCAATTTTGTTATACGGGTCTATTGGAGTATCTATTGGTTTGCATCCAAGCATACTAGTTTCTTTCAATAGGTCCAATGTGTACTTTCTTTGAGTTACGGCTATCCTCATTTTGGATCTTGCAACTTCCATTCCCAAGAAGAACTTCAAGTCTCCGAGGTCTTTGATTTCGAATTCATAGAGTGAAACTTTTCGGTCTTATCAATTCTTCAGTGTGATCACCTTTAAGAATGATGTCATCAACATACACGATGAGTACACAATCTTCTTCTCGGATCTTTTTGTGAACATTGCATGATCAGCCTGGCTTTGAGTATAACCTCATTTGATAACTGAATTGGTGAATCGGGCAAACCAAGCACGGGGAGATTGTTTGAGACCATATAGAGATTTCTGGAGCTTGTATACTTTGCCACTAGGGAAGGATCCTTCTGCAGTCAGAGTAAATCCATGTATACATCCTCTTCAAGATCTCCATTAAGGAATGCATTTTTGACATCAAGTTGCATTAGCGGCCGATCTCGATTTCTTCAGCGATGGAGAGTAGGATTCTAATGGAGTTCGGTTTGGCTACCGAGGCGAATGTCTCTTGATAGTCAATTCCGTATGATCGCGTATAACGCTTTTGCAACCAGGTCGGGCTTTCAACCAATCTATGTTTCCGTTTGCCTTACTTTTGATTTAAATAACCACTCGCATCCTACTTGGTCTCGTATTCTCGGGCGAATCGGACACAATCCAGCGTTCCATTCTTTTCTAGTGCGACGAACTTCTTCATTCACGACTTTTCTCCATCCTGGGTGTGAAAGTGGTTCCTGAATAGAATTCGGGATCTCTATGCTTTCAATAGCAGTGACAAATGCATGATAGGGAGGAGATAACTTCTCATATGAAACAAACCGCGAGATAGGATGTTGAGTGCAGGGAACATCAGAATCATATCTCACAGGCGGGGTAAGCTCATAATCACTAGTGTCTATAGATTCCGTACCTGAGTGAGTTTCAGAGAGGTTTGGAGCCGGATTAGATTCTTGGACAGCAGATGGAAGTGGTGTTTGGTTCTCTATTCTTTCAGCAGTTCTGTTCCGTCTTGTATAGACCCGAAGTTCTTAAGGTGCGGGATGTGTAGGTAGGTTTGGCATAGGAGATGGAGGAGGTTTGACAACCGGTGAAAGACCCGTGTCAGTTGGTAAAAGAACTCAGGGCTGTTGTTCACTACGACTCTCCCCCCTGAACGACAGACTCTGGGTAGTATGGTTGATACTAAAAAAAGGTGACATCCATAGAATTATAGATCTTTTTAGTTGAAGGGCAATAACACTTGTAGCCTTTTTTATTGGCTGAATACCCTATGAAGATGCATTTGACTGATCTGAGATCTAATTCTGTTGCGGTGTTGTTTGTGAATATGAACAAAGACAGAACAACCAAATAATTTGGTAGGGATAACCGAAGGGAGGACACGGGTAGTTGGAAAGGAGCGAAGGAGGACATCAATTGGACTAAGGAAACCCAAAATACGAGAGGGCATCCGGTTTATGAGATAGGCAGCAGTTAATGTTGCCTCGCCCCAATAAAATTTAGGGACCGATGTGGTTAACATGAGATTGCTGGCTATCTCCACCAAGTGACGATTTTTCCGCTCGACAACCCCATTTTGTTGGGGAGTATCAACACACGTGCCAAGGTGAAGGATGCCGTTGTGAGTAAGAAAAGTTCCTCGGGAGGTGTTGAAAAAATCTCGTGCATTATCTGTTTTAAGAGCCTGAATTTTTGTGTCAAATTGAGTATCATTTGATAGAAGGCACGAAATATTGGTCCTACCTCGGATTTATCACGCATTAGATAGATCCAGGTCACGCGTGTGTGATCATCAATAAAGGACACGAACCATTGGGCCCCAGAAATATTTTTTTCACGAGAAGGACCCCAAACATCACTATGGATTAGAGAAAAGGGACGAGTGGGTCTGTATGATAAACGAGGAAATGAAGTACGAGTGTGTTTAGCAAGTTAACAAAATTCACAATTAAAGGTGGTAGGACTTTTATTAATAAATAAATGAGGAAACAGTTTCCCAAGGTACATAAAATTAGGATGACCTAAACGATAATAAAGTAATATGATTTCACTATCATTATTAACATACTGGAATGAAAGACAAATGTACTTAAGAGGATTTAAGCGAAGACGAGACTCGATACTTGAGAGCACAACCAAGTGGGTGAAACAAGACTAACGAGAGGTTTGTTAAGAAGATAGAGACAATCGCATAACTCGTCAAGACTCGCTCGATCATCCTCCCAGACTTCAAATCTTGAAATTCACAAACATATGGAAAAAATTTAGCAACACAATGAAAATCATGAGTGAGCTTACTTATAGAGATCAGATTACAATTTAAAGTAGGAACATGAAGTACAGAAGTGAGGAATAGATTTGGAGAGATGCGGACAGAACCAAGACCAGCAACTTTGGAGACCGATCCATCGGCAATCCGAACAGTGAGGGTCGGATTACACGGTCGGTAATCCGCCGATAAGGAGATATCCGGTCGTATGATCGGAGGCACACAGTCAACAATCCATGGGCGAGAAGAGGTTGAATCCAAGACGAAAGCGAGATGAGGAAATACCTTGTTAGGCAGTAAGGCCGGTGGCACCTGATGTTACACTAGGAGGATGGACTGGAGACAGCTGACCAAACATCTTCTGGAGAGCTTGAATCTGTTCTTCGCTGAACGGGCTCGTTCCTGGAGAGGCTTCGGTGGTGATGGTGGTAGCTGCCCGAGAATCACGTTTGGCCTTTCCATTGGCGGGTTTTCCATGAATCCGCCAACAAGTATCTCGAGTATGGCCAGGACGGTGGCGGTGATCACACCAAGGGCGGCCCTGGCGTTGGCAGTTATCTGTGGGTGGGATGTGAGCGGCAAGGGCGGATCCGTCGAGGACCAAGTGGAAGAGGAAGCACCTAACATGACCTTTTGGCGACTCTCTTCTCGGCGCACATCGAGAAAAAACTTCACGAATTGTTGGGAGAGGTTTCGAACTTAAAATCCGCGAGCGAGTCTGGTCAAACTCGGATTTGAGGTCGAGGAGAAATTTGAAGGTGCGCTTCTGTTCCACGATTTGGCGAAATATGATAGTGTCTTCGGGACACTTCCAAGGGTACACCTCGAATAGATCTAGTTGCTGCCAATACCGAGTAAGAGTATTGAAGTATTGAGTGACGGAGAGATCATCTTGACGAAATTCATGAAGAAGGGTCTCAACTGCAAAGAGTTCGGCTGTATTATCCGAACTAGAATATGTCTCGCGGGCAGCATCCCAGATATCCTTAACCGTGCTATAGAGAAGAAAATTCTCGCCAATATCAAGGGCCATCGAGTTAACAAGCCAGGCCATAACCATATTATTCTCGGATTTCCAAGTTTTGTATGAAGGATCTGTCGTCGCCGGAGCATCACCAGTGAGGTAGTCATCTTTGCCTTTGCCGCATACAAACATCATGACCGATCGCGACCAATTGGAGATAATTATGGCCGGTGAGTTTGTGGCTGGTGATGAGGACAAAGTTATTGTCTGAATTGCTGGGCTGCGGAGACCCAGTTGCGGAGGGGTGGCTAGAAGTGACATCATTAGTGGAGGACGAGTTGCAGGCATAGCCGTACTTAGTCATCGGAGAGGAGAGGAGTCTAGCGGAATGACTAGAGAAGAGGCTGCGTCGACGAGGAGCACGACTGGAACGGGCTGTGCTTGCGGTTGGTTGCGGAAGAAGCGTCGGCGATCGCGGGATAGGTGGTTAGATTCAGTTGCTTGCGGTTAGGCGCGACTCAATGCTGCGCTCGGACGAACGATAGCAGGAGTGGATCGAGCGGGACGATCGGGACGCAGAAGAGTGAGATGAGCGGATTCGAGCGGACGATTGGGACGCAGACGAGCGGACGATCTGGACGATCGGGACGCAGACGAGCGGGATCGAGCGGACGATCGAGCGGGACGCCGACGTTGAGCGAGACGCAGACGATCGAGCGGGACGAGGCTTCGATCGAGCGGGAGAGGTTTCGATCAGCAGGATGCAGACGTCCGAGCGGGAGAGCTTCACTTATGGCTCTGATACCATGTGAAATTTTGAATTATGCTCAAATTGATTCATAGAGAATTCACCTATAAATAGGTGATTACAAGTACAAGAATAAGGAAAGACATTAAGTCCTTCCTATAATTACGGAATAACATAAATAGCTAAAATTAAGGAATTAAAATAATGACTAAATATAACAAGTATTAAAGTGTAATTATGAGCGTAATTCTACAAAAATGGATGCCACCACGCCAAAGTACCAAGGCGAGTTATGGTGAAATTGTGAAGGAGGTTTCATCCTACTTGAAGAAGGTAGTTCAAGCCATCGGACCTCCCTTCGCTGAAGAGTGGATCCCTGGATTCCAGTCTCAAACCTTGTCGCTATAATGGTGTGCATCTAGAGTGATGACACCCTTGAGATCCTCATCGAGAGTATATCGCGTGGGCAACCAACCGTGGATTACTACCGCCCTCTCACCGTTGGCCTCTCCCAACAAGATTTTTGTCGGGCCCTCCTTCAGAGCTTTTTTCTGTATCAGACTCTACTCCAGAGCTTTTCCTGCACTAGGCCTCCTCCGTAACCTTTTCCTGCAGCAAACTTTCTTCCGGAGCTTTGTCTGCATTAGGCCCTTCTCCGAAGCTTTTCGCTACAACATGCCCTCCTCCGATATCCTTCATACAGCAGGCCCTCCTTCGGAGCTTTTCCTTCCAACATGCCCTCCTCTGATATCCTTCCTACAGCTGGCCCTCCTCCGGAGGTTTTCCTGTAACAGACCCTCCTCCGAAGTTTTTTCTGCAGCAGACCCTCCGCTGGAGCATTTTTCTTTTCTTTTCTTTTACAGGCTATACCCTGCCGCTTTTCCTGTTTGTTGTCTACTTCCCTGAAAACTCCCTTGCCGCATTACTTGTAGGAGCCTTCTGCCTACCTACAAACACTGCAGGAATTACAGTCAATGACAGCAGTTAACTAGAAATCAGTTTCCTGCAGCTTGTCTACTTCCCTGCAAACTCCCCTGCAACATTACTTGTAGGAGCCTTCCACCTACTTACAATCACTACAGGAACTGCAGTCAAAGACAACCACAATCGTCTACTTCCCTGCAAACTCCCCTGCAACATTATTTTTCGGAGCCTTCTGCCTACCTGCAGACACTGCAGGAACTGCAGTCAATGACAACCGCAGTACGGGATAAAGACTTTAACTTCTACCTCATAGGTCTTCATAGCTCATTGTTTGATGTTTTCAAATTCAAGTTAGAAAATTATTTTCAACTATGTTTCAACTTGAGGGGGAGTGTTAGAAGTTATATCAGAAAATAATTTATTCAATACATTGAAGTAGCAGGACACTGTTTGTAGAAATTTTTCCTAATAAAATGGCAATCAACATCAATGTCCTTGGTCCTTAAATGAAAAACAGAGTTATTTTCAAATGCAATTGCCGAAGAGTCACAATACATTGGAGTAGCAGGACACTGCTTGATATGAATATCTTGTAAAAACCTTCTTATCCAGAGTATATCAGATGCAGCTTTTGTTAAAGCACGGTATTTAGCCTCAGTGAAGGAAGGGGCCACAGTGGGTTGTTTCTGAACACATGAGGAAATGGGTGTATTGCCAAGGAATGCACAATAACCCATCGTTGATTTGCGATCAACATGATTACTGGCTCAATTGTCATCCACATAAGCTTGAAATTGCAAATTATCATGAAAAATAGGAAGACCGAAATGGGTAGTACCTTGGAGACGTTATAGCAAACTTCAAAAATTTTGAAAATATACATTTAATGGTTGATGCATACTCTAACAGATATGATTCGCAGAAAATGATACATCGGGCGAGTAATTCTAAGATATTAGATGATAATAAAGAGTGGAATCGGAAAAATTAGTGGAAAACTATTCAATCACTGATGATTTAAGAGATCTAAGGGTCAAGGTAGATTTCCTATTGCGCAAAATAGAGTATATTTAGCATAATTGGACTGAGAAAGATGTAATCCAAAGCTTGTTGGCTGAACATTGATGTTTAAAAAGTTTGACAAGTCACGCAAGTTCTTCATGTTGAATTTGGAATGAGGATTAGCAAGAAATGATTGAGTGCAAGGCAAACATTGCCAGTAAAGAGTATATTATTGACCTAGATTACATGATACATGGTAACTTATAAACCAAAAGAAAATGATCGGCAACCCTAAATTGAAACCAAAGATTTGAAGACGACTAGAGAGAGTGAGATACCATTGTCAGAGTGCTGTTTTAGTCTATTCATAGCCTTCTTTAAAGAACAAACACGCTTAGGACACAATGAGTCTTATAAACTGTGGTTTAAGCCATGTAGACGGATTCAGAGTGTCATGTGAAAAAGCATTAGAGATCCAACTGAAAAATTGATCACTATTGTTGAAGTGCAACTACGAGAAAGACATTTATAGTTGGAATCTTAGTTGCCGGGCTGAAGGTTTCATGATAATCTAAACCCAGTTCTTGCTTTGAACCTTAGGCAACAAGCCATTTTCTGTATCGAGCAACAAAATCATCAAAATTGTAATTGGTTTTAAACACTCATTCATAGCCAAGAACATAAGTAGTCGAGGAGGCTGGGACAAGATCTCATGTTCCATTGGATTGCAAAGCTTGAAACTCTTCATATATGACCTTGCACCATTTTCTATCTTTAACTGCAGAGCTGTAATAAGTGGGATCTGCTGGCTGATCAAGGTGAGCTAAAGTGAACATAGATTTTGATTTCAGATGTCTTATTTTCACTCTTGTTTGCGTAGGAATTTCACTACGGGAAGGTGAAGTAGTAATTGGATTGGGTGGAGACTTTGAGGATTCAGGCATCAATACTGAAGCCGGTGAAGACGATGGAGCTAAAGTTTCAAGCATACGACTGAGCTGTCTGGAGAAGCAGAGCTATAGAAGGTTTTGAATGAGTAGAAGTTGGCACTAGAGTACTGAGTTGGTGGATGAGAGGCAACCAATGGTAAAAACATTGGAGAAAATGAATGTTGATCTATGAAGTTTGTCTTATTAAATACAACATGCCGAGATGTATAGATTTTACTTTGTATGGGATCATTGCCCAAGACGATAATCCGTTATGCATTCAACGATGGTAGAGTAACGGATTATCGTCTTAGCGTTGTACGAGAATTCAACAGACACACAAATGAAAGAGAAACATGCGGTGATGACTCTAGAAGTTCTACGTAGAAAACCCGTGAAGGAAAAAATTACGGGGCTTGGCCCAGTTGCGAAAATCCACTATTGATTGATGATTACAGAAATCCCTTGTCCCACAAACTGGAAAGAGTAACTATATTTTTCATATTACAGTGTCAACTGATGGCGTCTGGTTGGTTAGCGATGGTCGACGAAGGTTGGCAGAGATCAATGGAGGTCGGCGGTGGTCGACAATGGTCGGCGGTAGTCGACAACGGTAGGCGGTGGTCGACTGATGCTGGCGGTCGTCAACGGTGTTAGGCGGTGGTCGACGGTGTTAGGCGATGGTTGGCGGCGTCAACGGCGGTTGATGGTAGTCGACGGTGGTCGACGGCGTTAGGCGGTGGTTGACGGAGGTCGGCGGTGGTCGATGACAATTGATGGTAGTCGACGATAGTCGGTTTTGGTTGACGACGGTAGGCTGTGGTCGACGGAGGTCGGCGGTAGACGAAGGTTGGCGGTTGTCGATGGTGGTCGACGGTAGTTGACGGTAGTCGAAGGTGGTCGACGACGGCAAGCGGTGGTCGATGAAGGTTGGCGGTTGACGACGGTCGGTGGTTGTTGATGGAGGTTGGCGGGGGTCGGTGGCGGTCGGCGGCGGTCGACGACGGTCGGCGGTGATGTTGAGCTGCAGTTTCTGTTCAATGCCTCAGGCTCTCTCTAGGCTTAAGTTTTCCCTCATGTGAGGGTGATGGTCTATTTATAGTGTTTTAGGTGCAATTAATGCATGAATATGAACCATTTTGATCGGACGGTCCAGAGAGTTTCCTTCGATCAGATGGTGTTTAAGGGGCATTTGGATGTCTTAATGATGTCAGAATTAAGTGATATTGGACCCGTTGGATTCGTCTTGGGCCCGACAGTGATCTTCGAGAAGCTCGATTCGACTTTGAACTTGCCTGATTTGAAATTCGTTTGACCTTCCAAATGTTTCCAGAAATCTTTCAAGAATAGTTTAATGACTTGATATGAGCTTGATTTGACTCGAATTGGATGCGACTTTGATATCATTAGGTCATTCTCATCAAGCCGGTCAGTTGATTATAAGTTTGCTGAAATCAGAGTTCTGGATGACTTTTATCAAGATTTGAACATCCTTTGCTTAAAATATTATCTCGAGATTCATGTCATGTCTTGAGATTCGTGCTGAATAATGAAAATTTGTTGGTGACGTGTCATAATGGAGTAGAAATAAACGATAAAAAACTTAGAAAACAGTTGTCTATGATTTTTTTGGGAGATTAGATGGCTTACAAAAGGAAAAATAGGACAAGCTTGTGAATTTTGTTTAGCTAATATAGATAAATCACTAGAAAACGGATGACCAAGATGCCAATGTTATAGATCTGAAATTTGTCGTATTGAGACGAGCAAGAGCTGCTGTGGATGCAACAATATATGGTGAAGACCGAAGAGGATAGAGTATTTTAATACACAGATCCTTGAGAAGAGGAAACTTGGTTTTCAAGTCCTTGATTTGATAGCCATTAGGAGAGAAATTGATAGTGTGAGAGTTCTCAGCTTTTAAGTGATGAATAGAGAACATATTGAAAGCAAGATGGGGAAGATGATATATAATAGATAGCAACAACATAGTTGGTGGAGTTGGAAGAAAACCCTTGCCAGTATTGGCAGTTGGAAGGGATTGACCATCGCCCCGGACAATTATATTATTGTGATTGTATTTGGTAGGATTATTGAGTTGAATAAAATCTAAAGTTAGATGAGAAGATGCTCCAATATTAAGGTATCAATCAGTTTGAGCAGCAGCAGCAGTACCACAAAACAGAGCAGATGAGGTGGTTGGTGTGTTGTAAGCTTGATCTTGTCTATGCCGAATATGACCAAAATTGTCCTCATATTTGACACGCAACTAGTTGGGTTGATGATACCAAAATTCTTTAACGTTTGGCAGAGATCAAAAGAGGAATTTTGACCTCGTGAGTTAGAAGCTCGTCCATGACCACGCCCCAAGTAGGAGCTGCAACAGCAGTAGAAGAATCAGTAAGCTGTAAAGCTTGTAAATCCCTTTGTTGCATCATGTGTTAAACTTAGTTGCAGAAGATTTGCCATGATTGCAGTCTTACATGTTTGATAATTTTAGGGTAAACCATTCAGAATATATAAGATAATAACCTCAAGCTTCTAAGGTGAACCGGCTGCAGCAATAGCATCAACCTTGTCTTTAACAGCTGACAGATATTGAGTCATGGTTTGATCTTTTTTAGAAAGCTGATGAAGCTCATTTTTTAGCTGGATAACATGAAAACGATAGGATGCATCAATAGACGCTATACTGTAGTCCATATTTCAGTGCAAGTCTCTAGAGAAAAAAAATATGGAAGCAATTGTGAAGAAATAACAGAGTATAATGTAGCAGATAAGTTTTGACCAACATGAAGGCACAAATGGGAGCTTTGATTTGGTGTAGAAAATCCGGTAGGTATGGATAGATTCTTAGTGGACAAATACCGAATCCAAATAAACCTTCAAAACTATTTGCTCGGATTAAATTCAAAATCTGAGAACGGCAGGTGGGATAATTTTTTGCTGCAAGTGGCGTGGAGAGTACCTTTTTGATATTAACCATGAGGAACTTTAATGAAGGAATAGGATTATGTTCTAGAGAAAAGACGGAACTCTTATCAAATCCAATTTATGAGAAGAAGATCCACCTGATTGATTCACAATAAGAAAAAGAAAGAAAGCTAAAGATGAAACTACAGCGGTTGAGCTTAGCAGCTCTGATAGATAAAGAAGTAAAAACAGATACAGAAACAGAAAGATATGCAGTAAACCTGAAGCAGAAAACAGAGCTGAAACTATTGTATGCCATTAACTTCAAATCAATTAAGTAAACAGAATGTATCCATATATATAGTTGTATAGAGATTCTCGAGTATACCAATAGAATCAGAAGTTGTTATATGTGAGTGGTGGAGGTCAAAACAACTAGCATCAAATGGACAGAGTTAACTATAAGAGCAGTAACATAATTATTTATTTTAAGCACTTATCAGACTTGACACAAAATGCGAAATGAATATATCCGTGATAGGGTTGGTGTAGGTCCTGTGACAGACAACATTAGAGAGAGTCGTCTTAGATGGTTTGGTCACATTAAACGTTGACCATCTGATGATCCGATTAGGAGAGTAGATGTTTTAGATCGACTTATGTTAAGAAAGACAGAGGTAGGCCAAGGAAGATTTGGGCTCATTGTATAAAAAATGATCTTAATTTTAGTAGATCTAAATGAAAATATGACACTAAATAGGACACAATGGAGAAAAAGGATTCATGGAGCCGACCCCACGTAGTGGGATTAAGGTTTTGTTGTTGTTATTGTTGTTGTAAGCACTTATCTGACTACTCATCAAAATTCTTATCAGTAAAGACATACCTGAAAGGGTATTTCTCTCCAAATTAACTAAATTCCTTGTTTATCTGATCTTCTCAAAGTCCCAAATGGCTTATTGCTACAGTTTCATCTCTATTTTTGGTTTTACTTGAGCTTTTATTATCACTACATATTTGCAGATTTTATACAGACCCTTCAGGTACATTTTGGCAATGCAGCGCTAAAGCTATAGGCTCTGGCTCTGAAGGAGCCGACAGCTCTTTGCAAGAGCAGTATAACAAGGCAAGCTATACTGTTGTTTCCAATCCTTTTGTTTGTTTTGAACATTTTAAAGCATACATATTTCATCTACTAACAGTAGATGTTCTCTAATTTCCTTTCATGAAAACATTTCTGCGCAGGATATCACTCTTCAAGAAGCTGAAACAATTGCTCTCTCCATCCTGAAGCAAGTCATGGAGGAAAAGGTACAAATTGGTTCATATATTCCTCGACCTTTCTGCTAAAATCATTCTAATAATTTTGATGAATAATTTATCTTTAGGTGACACCAAACAATGTTGATATTGCAAAGGTTGCTCCAACTTATCACCTCTACTCCCCATCTGAGGTAGAAGCTGTTATCAGCCGCCTTTAATGTATGGAGAACAGGCCAGTAATTTCTCTGATTCTTCACTTGCCACTTTTGAATTTACAACCAGAGTCTGTTTTACTTCTTTTAGGGTTTCAGGTGGGAACTTTCATCTATTGGTGATGTTTGGGTTGCTTTTAAAAATTGGAAAAGAGATTGAAGTTATTATTTCTACATTTTGGATTTCGATTCTCATATTCAGTTAACTGGAGCCTTTCTATTTTGAAGCAAAATATCTTGGTGTCTGATTTATAGTATTGAGCTGATGATTTGTTGAATATTTTTATTTTGGTTGTGTTCCCTCATCAGTCTAGCCTGCTACCTTTTGGGTGTTTGGTTGACTGCATAGGGAGCAAAATAAGAGGTTTTGCTCGGAAATTTTCAAATTTTGTCTTACGTGCGAATACACATGTGGATTGGTGATATTGTGATGGTATTGTGATGAATATCATCGAACCCGTATCTATCATATCCGCACTTAATATTTCTTTCACACAAATTATCATATTTGTGGGGGTTTAGAAGTTCAAAAAATCTTATTTATTTCGAAAACAAAGGCAATCATGTAAAATCATCATTTTTTGAAGTATAGTTGTGGCATTAATTTTTACCGCCGGCATGCCTGACCACTGGCCCGAATGGCATAGCAAGTTTTCTCGCTTGTCTGACGCAAGAATCTGGCAATAAGAATATTAATAGTCATTTACATACATACTGCACAGTTCTCATGTATTTACATATCTAACAAAAACTTTCATTTTTACATTTATAAAGCCCCTCTAAAGATCAAATTTTTAGTGTCAAATTTTAATTGTCCGAGTGCTTAAGGAATAGAGCGTGAACATGGTAATAAACGGTAAAATTCTGTAATTTTTATTTATGAAATGAGTTCTTATTTATATGTATGAGAGTTGTAAGGGTATATTTTGTGAAGTAGTAACAACAGATGTTATTTTGGTTAAAATATGTTTATATGGTCGGGAGCTTGATATGAGTGTCTGATAGGATTTTGATCCGGGCGGCTATACCTCGAGAGTTTGAGAGAATGATCAATCGGGTCATGACGCTGGCAGCTATAGCTGAAAGATTAATGGGGAGGTGCCGGCTGGTTGCTTGATATCAAGGTGTTTATTATCATCTGTTCGGCCGACTGGTTGAGGATTGCCAGTGGATTCGTCAGCATGAGGTTAGTACCGGTAACGCTTTGAGAGAATGGCCGAGTTTCTTCCGTCTTGAGGCTATTTTTCTCCCGGCCAGCAAAAATTGGCCGAATAAATACAGGCCCTCTAATTAGCCATAGTGGGTCCCAGACTACTACGTCATCTTCCCTATCGGCTGTCACATTTCTTTGAGATTCATGCTAACATTTTTTTGTTAATTTACAATGTATGTAAATACATAAGAAATATGTTGTATTTATGTAGATTTCCCATTAATATAATGAAGAAAATAAAATTTTTATAATTAGGGTGCATTTGGCGTCGAAGTGGTGCGGCGATAGTTTTTCTTGTTCCGTCATGTATGCGTTTTCAAAAAATTACAGCTAAAAACTACACTTTCTCACTATACATAGTTACTTAGTTGTTAGAAAGCTGCAGTCTTGTTTAAAAAAAAAAGTTTATAATAACCACAGTAACTTTTTGAACAAAAATTTTTTTCTCAGCAGTTTCACAATTAATTCTTCAAACAGTTGTATCTGCCTCAAAACATAACTTTAGTCGTGCATATGAAATTTAACCAAGCTGCTTCAAATCCGCTATGAGAGATTTACATTTGATATCATAATCTTAATAATACAGAAAACAAATCTGATTACTTATTTAGGAGTTTTAAGGCGGTCATAATTATTCATCTTGGTTTAACCCTTGTACTTCAACCATCGGCTTGAAGATGTTTGATCTTGGCTTCTGTTACTCATAAAGTCTAGAGAAATTGGATAGAACGTTAACTGCTAAAAAAACTTAAATTTAAAATTTTAGTAGAGCTTCTTCCCGTGGATGAACCATGACGGCATTATAAATTTTAAATTTATTTAATATTTGTTTAAAAGAATCACGTAAATGATATAAGTGATGCATATATGTTAAAAAACAAATATAACTATTTTATGAGACGTGTAAGAGACACATAAAATAGTTTATATAATTTTAGAATCGAATATCTTCTACATATAAATAATTGAGAAACAAAATATCATCAAATTTATAATGAATTATATAAGTAATTGTTATTTTACATTGAAACTCATCCATACAGTAGAGAAATGGAAGCTCTAAGAATTATTTTAGGTATGTAATGGAAAGGTGCACGGCCGTGTCAAACACATTTCACTAGATCAATTCGTTTAAGTGGAATATAAATTCTTGGAGCAAGAAAGGCCGAACGGTGCAAATTAGATGGAAGATAGTCGATTGACCAGCTATAGCTCGATCCACCTAATAGCGGCCTACTCGATGACCGATCGACTAGGGGGTCAACCGAGCCAAACGGTGATTACTCAGAGACAAGTAGGTATGGAAAAAATTTGCTGGGAATTGACTAACTAAAAGGTGAATATGTAAAAGGGGGCAAAGAAGATGGAAGCAAGAGTATTCACCCTATTATGCTTTTCATGATATAGCACTAGTGGAGAAAAGAATAGAGAAGGAAAAGAAGAAGCAAGTAGGAAAAACAAATAATGCAAATATTTCCTACCAAGTGTTAACTTTAGGTACATATATTTATAAAGTTGAAAGAAGTGTCTAGAAGATATGTAAGATAAAAAGGTAATGATGTGTTGATAACATAAAGTTGGTGGAGGTCTGGTGCTTCCTTTTCCAGTGAGTTGTGATGTCCTTTTCCAGTGAGGCGAGAGCTATTATTTATGATCCCCCTCAAGCTGGTGCTTCGTTGTGCCAAAATGTCAGGTTGTCTTGAAGAAAGATGAAGCAGGGTGTTGGAAGCGATTAGCTGAAAATGTCCGCTATCTAATTGAAGGTGGAAATATATTTCATTTAAATCTCCTTAACATAAGTTTCTCTTGAACGAAATGGTAATCATTTTCAATATGCTTGGTGTTGGCTTGAAACACTGGGTTGTGTGCAATGGCTTGAGCTTATGTATTGTTGCAGTATATCAACGTAGGAAGTGGTGTGGGGATTTGAAAGTCTTGGAGAAGTCGACGAAGCCATATAGCATCCGTGGTGGCGGTTGAGAGAGTGTGATATTCGGTCTAGGCGGAGGAAAGTGCGATTGTTGGTTGTTTCTTAACTTGCCATGAGACGAGGTTGTTTCCTATGAACGAGCAGTGGCTTGTGGCAAAATATCAATCGTGAGGGTCGTCCGCCCAACTAGAGTCGGAATATGTATGAAGAATTAGGGGCCTTGGTGTCATGGGCAAGCCAAAGCCGAGGGTGCTATTTATGTAGCGGGGGAGCCCCTTGAGTTGGTGGAAACGAAGGCTTAGGGGCTGTTGAAGATCTTGGGATAATATGTTTATACACAGGTGATGACAGGATGTGTAATTGTGAGGTACTGGAGGGATCCAATCAGTTGTTGGTAAAGGAATGGGTTGGGGGTAGGGCTAATTGATTTTGGTGGGAAGGTGTTTGGAGAAGGATATGAGGTTTAAAGTGGGTTTGCAATCAGCTAGTCTAACTGGTGTTGGGGATGAGGGAGCGGGGCTAAATCTGGTGTTGATATTGGTATGAAGGAATTCAAATGGAGGTGCATTTGGATTGGATCTTATAGGTTGGGATTAGTTTAGTGTGTGTTAGTAGGGATATGAGTGTTCATTAAAGGTGATGTGTCGGGGGATGAGAATTTTGCCATTGGTGGGGTTGAGGCATTTGTAGGTTTTTATATTGTTGGGGTAACCGAGGAAGATGTGTTGAGTCGAACATTGTTCTAGTTTGTTGTGGTTGGGGGGTGAGGGAAATCATGTGAAGCAAGCACATCCATAGACTCAGAGGTGATTGTAGCCAGATGATTTTTTTTTGGAGAAGTTGAGCATTTACGAAGGACAAGCAGTTGATTAGGTACACCTTTGTGAGGATGGTATTGGGCCAATATTGAGGTGGCAGGTTGGATGTGTCCATAAGTACTCTAGAGGTTTCAAGGACGTGGCAGTGCATACGCTCAACTAGGATGTTTTGTTTCGGTGTGATGGGTGAAGAGAATTGATGAATAATGTCGTGGGTGAGTAGGTAATTGTCAAATTGATAGTTTTAGTATTCACCACAGTTGTCGGATCGTATACATTTTATGTTTGTATTGAATTAATTTTCAGTTTTTTGTTTAAAGTTTATGAAGTGGGTGAGAACTTCAGATTTACGGGTTATGAAATTAACATAGGTATAGCTTGTAGCATGATCGACAAAGAGAATATAGTCATAGGTGCCTTGATTAGAAATATGTGGGGAGGCCCCATACATTTGTATGAATAATTTTTAGTGATTTGTTGGTTGTCGATCGCCAAATGGGGATTTATCGGTTGCTAAAAAAGTATGTTTAATTTAATATATATATAATTTTTATTTTGAAAATAGTGTTATAATTTTGAAAAGAATGAGACTGAACCGATCCAATGCATTTAATAGTTTAGATAATAGAACGCAACACCACAAGCAATACACCTATACCGAAGAATAGCACATTGCTTCGTAGCGAGAATCAATTAAATTAACTAAAGAATTGATAACATCCATTTTGGTCTGCGAAGATGTTGTGTGTTGACCGACAAGTTCCACTATATAATATAAAGATTAGATATAATTTATATTACATGGGTTACAAGTTCCCTATAAGGGCAAGTCTCTATATTTAATCATAACCTAAATGTCTGAAATCATCTAAGAAAACTCTCAATGATGATCATGTGTACTTGTTTTCAAGAATTCAACATTTAGGATTTTCAGGGTTATAGACATGGAAATATCAAGTGGCAAAAGACCAAATATGAACAGTTATTTTGGAATCCAGAGGAAGAAAAATAGTGGATGTCACGGATCTTGAGGAGAACCTCAATAACTTCCCAATCTATTCTATTATTTGTCTTCAATTTCGAATGTGATATTTAATGTTTCATCGTATCAATTTTATTATTTAGGGATTATGCTTACATGATCATGATCATGCAAATAGCCTAGAAAGATAGGAGGGTTTACGTCGTACCTAACGACGACCTCAAAATCTAAAGAAAGTTAGGATTTATGCTGCCCGACATGATTATTCAGAAGACTAAAGACAAATCGAGGATTTACGTCTTGCTAGACGAACTACCTCGAGATCCTATGATTTATTATTTAAGCTAAGAAGAGATTTTCTAATAAAGATCCTGTTTGCTCCCTCAAAGTTGTTCTTCCGGTATGTCCTTGTCGTGTTGTCAACGGAGTTGTCCTGAGCTCCTCATCGCAACGACCCTAGGTTTAAGGTTTACGGTTTTGTAGTTTATGTGTTATGCTTTGTTGTTGTTGTTGTTCAAGTGTTTTGGGGAAATTTCAATTTAAGTTGAGTGACACAGGATAAGATCCCACGGTTCCATCATCCCAGCTCACAAACTTCTTTTGTGTTTACTCAGTATAAACAAGTTGTTAAGCTCATTTAAACCGGAGAATTCTAGTTAGCAACCATAGGTTATCTCATCTGAGGAATCCTTGTAAACCCAAAAGAAGTGGATTAAGTGTGTTCAAGAGGTTTAAAAGTGTGTTATTATTTTTGAAAGTGTATTTTTGTTGTTTTTTTGTTTTGTTTTGTTTTGCAACTAAATTATGCATGATAAAGTAAAGATACAATAAAGCAAAATAGTAAATATCACAGTAAATAAACTATCAATATGTATCTGGGCCTCTGTTACCGCTACATGGTTAGTATCATAAAACATAATATAGTTGTGAGGAATTTAAGTAAATTGCGAACAAAATAAAGAAAAGCAAGAAAATCCTGTACAAAGAAAGGTTGAAGAAACAATTCATAGAAAAACACGAGAGAGTAAAAAAAAAAAAAACCGTAGTCACATATGAAAGACTGAGACTATGTGTAAAAATTTGATAAAGGTGGGCGCTCATAGCTAGATTATGCATTTTATAATTCCAATTTCGGATAAAAGCTACCAACCTAACAAACTAAGGAAGGAAATCCCCAACCTCGATGCAAATGCTTAGCTTAAGTACCTTTTATAAATTTTCATAAAAAAATCTTTAATTTTCATGCATGTAGGGTTCATTTTACTAAGCAAACATAATCATGTTTTAAAAAGGGCTTTTTTATTTTATATTGTAAGTATTATGTAAAGTAGTATAATCTACATGCTACTTATCCTAATCAGATTAGGACTACTAACAACCTAAGAGTGTCGGGGGAAACTCCTACCAAATGATGGATAGTATCAACGGTCTTATCCTCTTTCCCATAGGATCCTTGTGGTAGGGTATACTATTCCAAATCCCACTCTCAACACACAAAAGCAATATCGTCATCGCCCTCACAACCTAGACCTCAGACTTACATAAGTCAAATGATCCATATATGGCATTCACAAATATTTTCATTTCCTCACCAGGATTTAATACCTTATTCAAGACTCACATCCTTAAGCATCGGGTTATAAATGTAGGACAAGTAGTGCAAGGGTATTTTATTGGAATTGGTGAATTAGAGGGTCTTGAGACATATCTTGGTGGGTCCTTAAGGTTTTTAGGATGATTTTCTTCAACAAAGCATAATATGTCCGAATGTCCTTCAAAATACCCAAATGATTGCAAAAGTATTCGGGGCATAACCCTAAACAACTTTTAAAACCTTCTGAATCATTTTGAGTTCATCTGGACTTATCATGTCATTAAATTAATCATCTTTAGTTAAATTAGAATTTATTTGTGGTGTTTTAACCTTTCCTTCAGTGAACTTGAATATATTAATTATCCCATGAGTTGGGTAACTAGACATTCATTTAATGTTTTATTAAAGAATTATGTGGGCGGGCGCCCTTAAGGGTAAATTTGGCTATTAGGTAATCCTTACCCTTTCAATTGAAGTTGAACTTGTAGTGTTTTAAAGATACTTATAACTAGTTATATTTCTTTTCTAAACCTCATTAAATAGTTCTAGAACAAGCCTAGTTCACTACCGAGCTCTCGAGTCTTTTATGGGTGCATTTGTAATTTTTAAAAAAATCTTAAATGATGTAGAGTTTATTCTTGTTAAAAGATCATATTATCACTTAACCCTTGATTTAGGGATTCAAATTAGTGGTTTATTATCCTTCTAGCTCAAGCCCTTCACAATAGAATACTCTAACTTAATTAACTTCCAAAGCTCAATAATTTAGAAAATTACATTTTTATCCTTCTGTAAAAAATGATGTGAGTTGATTTTTACCCTTCAACTTTTTGGGTTTTAATCATTTTATAGAGTTTATTATGATCAATATTACCCATTTACCCTTTGTTTTGACTTAAATATTAATCAGGGTATAGAAATCCAAAAAATACCATTTTGACCGTAGGGCTTTTTACTTCAAAATTCTTTAAATTTAACTCAAATGGCCTTGAAATTTTGTTGTTACCCTACTCATGGTTTATTTGAAACATCAGAGAAAAATTACATTTTAAAGTAAAAATTTAATTTTTAATAATTATTTTAGCTTAAAAATAAGGATTTTCAAAGATAATTTATTTAATTAAACAACACTAATTCTCTACCTTAAGGAAAATGATTAGAGGTTTACCTAGGTTAGAGGACCTCTAGAAATAATGTCTGGAAATTTTTTAATTATATTTTGATTTTTTCATAATTTTTAATTGATTTTTAATGAGTAAATAAATAGAAAATATATTTTTATTTTAAAAAAAATTATTTTTCTATTTTTCATAAGTTTCTCTGACTTTTGAGAACTTAGAAAAATTTATTTTTTTATTTTTATTTTATTTTTTATATTTATTTTATTCATAAATAAAGAAAATACATTAAAAAACTAAATATATATTTTTATACTTTTGAAAATTTACAACCACATCTTTAAGCTATTCTCTATGGTTAGGATGATATTTGTGAAAATTTGAAGTATTTTCATATTTTTCGTATTTTTGGTATTTTTTAATTATTTTAAACTTAGAAAATATCTTAAAATAAAGTTTTTATTTTTATTTTAATTTTATTTTTCTTATGTTTTTCTGGTCTCAAGGAACACTTCAAACTAATTTTGGTTATTTTTTATTTTTATTTTATTATATATAATTATTTTATAGCAAAATTATTATTTACTTAGAAAATACATGTTTATATTAAAAATAAATTTTATAGCTTTCAAATTTTTACAGGTGCCTCCAAAGTTGATTTCCCTCAGCTTGACCCATTTTGATGTTTATTTGAATTATTTTATATTTTTTTTAATTTTTATTATTTTTTATTAATTTTAAAATTAGAAAATACATTTTAACTGATTTTATTTTTCCTAAGGTCCTTTAACCATATTAAACCTATCAAGCATGATTTTATATTTTTCTGACCTTTCTTTTATTTTTTATAATTTTTAATTTAAAATAATACCGAATATTTAAAAAATTTAGGCTTTTGATCATAGAAGTGTCATATGACCCTGAAAAAAATAAGAGAAGACTTCTATGTTCAATAAGAACAAACCCTCAAAATTCCATTTAATTTAAGTAAATATTTAATTAGTTATGATTTAATTACCTTATGTCGTTTTTAATTTATCTAAAGTAAAATACTTGATAAATATTTTTTATTTTTGGTATAATAAATTCTTCTCTATTCATTGTGCTCAGGGGTATTTTTTTATTTTTATGATTTTTCTACATCAAGATATGAGTTTTTAAAGTCACTATAATTATTTTTTTCCAAAATACCCTAATTTTCTACTTATCCAGGTCAACCTCGGCGTCTCTGAACACACACACAACGTGCTCCAATTCGCTACTCTTTTCACGCAAGCTTGCCGCTCCACGGTTCCGCCCGACGTGATCAGGTCCATCCTTTCGATACACGCGGAATAGACGACATTCGTTCATCATCCCAAACACACCCTAACCCGAGAACCTTCCAATTTCTAACCCTAAGATATTGCTCGATACTCAACTAAGGGTCTGTTTGGAGCGCGTGCAGACTATCCAACTTATTCGGATAGTTGCGTCGATCCCGATAAGTTCGCTGATAAGCGGTGATATGAATAGTTCGTGCATTGTTTGGTTTGCACGTTTGTAAAACAGCTGATTTTGGATAAATGACCATCCTGCCCCTATTTTGAATAAGCTGTTTTGCTGTTTGGTTTGTGTATTTTTAAAACAGCTGATTTAAAAGTTTTTATAAGTATTACTCATAAATCTTTGCATCATTCAAAAGCTTTAACCCATTTCATCTTTTCACATCAGAACAGTAACTAGTTAGTTGGATTGAAAGTTTAAATAAGCAAAAACGGAGGAAAAAAAAACTGAAATAGCATTGTTGTAACGAAGCATTTAAAATTTGATATGAAAAATTAACATGTGGTGTTTCTCGTTTATGAGACAACCGAACGGCCATCAGATAGGTAAAATCTGATATAAATATGGTGTTCGAAAGAAAATGCTTCAAAAAATCAAAGCGCCAACTATTCTCCATGCACCGGTTTATAACAATAAAATAAGTGCAGTTAATCCTGTGATGAGGCATACGAATTTAAAAGTGTCATTTTCTGGCAAAACAAACCAATTGAAATTTCCAGGAAAGAAATATACCTCCACTAATATATTCTAATCACAGAGCTTACTTCAAAAAAATGTGACGATAGAAATTTTCATTTAAAAATGATGAACAATAAGAAGCTGACAATTCAGAACCTTTCAAAACTTTCAGTAACACAGAGAGAGAAAGTTAAAACCTGCTTCTCAATGCTACGTAGCTCTTCTTGAAGCTTATCTCTCTTGCTCAGTAGTGCAGCAAGCATGGCCGAGGGATTCGAGGCAGCCCTTTGCCCTAGAAAACGAAATCATAACCAAGCCACTGATAATCCCTCTATTGTAATAGAATAAAACACAATTAGTATCTTTATGACGACCTTCCCTGGCTTCTCCGCAAAGCTCCCCCATCACTTTCTCCCTTCTGCGAGGCGGCGAGGGTTTCGGGCAGAGCGAAGGCCCGCCAAAGTGTCTTAGGGTCTGTTTGGGGAGGGAGATGAGTTCGAGTGACGATTCGGTGCGACGATTCGAATGCCGCGACGATTCGGTGCGAGATGAGTTCGAGCGAAGAGGATAAGGGAAGAAGATGAGTTCCACGCCGAAGATGGAGGGAGACGCAGATCGAGCGACGATTCGGTGCTGCGATGTGCGGGATCGGGGAGGAAGATGAGTTCGCGGCTTGCGAACGAGGGGTGCTTGCGAGGGAGAGGCGAGGTAGAGAGGGGAGGGAAGGTGCTGCGATCGGGCAAGAGAGGAGCGAGGCGGATAGTAGGGGCACAGGAGGAAAGAATCGATCGCCCGCGATCGAAACAGCGGCCCGCGGGTGTCCCCCCGCGGATCGCGTGTAATACAAAATGAATCCTCCATTTTTAAATCTACACTTGATAAGTGTGAACCAAACACTGTGGGGGCATTTTTAAAAACGCCCCCGCACTTATAAGCTGTCCCAAACGGGCACTAAATTAAGTGTGGTTTGCTCCTACACCTTCATATAAGTGAGCCGAATACATCTATACAGATAAATACGTATGAAATATAAAATTTCTTCACAAAGGCTCAAACCGAGTGCAAAATCAAATTTTTTGAGTTATAACTTAGCCCAAGTGGTGAGGCATTGATTGGATTTGATCATGAACTTTTCCTTGAGTCCACAAACGTCCTCTAAGTGTTCGTTTGAGCTGTGGTCTGTCATAGATATGTTCTTACTGAAATGGTGAATCGGGTTTGGTGTAGACCTAGGTTAGAGGGCTCGGGAAGGGCTAGATTATATTGAGGAAGTAGTTTGGAGGTGCTATGAAGCTTATGAGATGATCAACTTAAAGTTTTTATAGGTTCGATTCCAAGGACAAAAAATGCCCTAGATTTCGGTGGTGAAATTGCGGCTCTGTGGTGAGAATGGGTGGCAGAGGATGGTTGGATTGAGCTCAGTATTGATGTAAGGAGCTATGGGAACAATTTCATAGATTTTCTCCTTAGTTCTTGCACCTCTCCTATTTTGGTCATGGAGGGGGGGGGGGCATTTATAACCCAAGGTAAAGGTAAGGCCTTGGGTTACCATTAGCTGGTGCCATTTAGCTTAGATGGAGAGGAATTCAGCGCAAGTGACCAATTGGGGATTGCCACATTGAATGGGTGAGAATTTGGGTTTAAGCCATGGCCACTGACCCGACCCGCAATTACCCAGTAAATTAATTTCTAAAAGATGGCCAAAAACTTGACCCGATTTATAAATAGCGGCTAGTGTGCAAATTCTTAAATGATATAAAAATTAGAAAATATTTTACACACTAGGGGTACTACGCAAGTATACGTATCGTTTCAAGTAATATATAGTTTTCTTTAAAAACCCAAGTATCGATCCCACGAGGAAGTGAAGTAAGAGGTCTTTAGTCAAATTCTAGATCTACTACTTAATAGTCCTTAATTTGGAATGTCGATTAAAATTGTGTTTTATCTAGCAACTATTCCTAAATACAAGAGTTAAATGTAAAGATAGTAACTATATCTAAATGCAAATAACAATTCTAAATATAACCCTTTTTGGATGAATTGGTTTGGAGAATTTTGAGATATTAAAAACTACTATTCTTATGTAATGAAATAGATAATGTATAGGATTGAGATGCATTTAATATTGTATGTGCCAAATAGGAGCAATCCTATTCTTTACCCTTTAGTCCGGGCATAAAGAACATTGACTAATCCTATGCTTGAGTTACGAATCTGCGGCTAGTTTCGGGAGGATACCGGCTGCCACTTCGGAGCTCCCACGTTCCCTCGCTCGAGGGCTAACATCTACACTTCAGCACCGAAACGATAGGACCGAGATTAAGGATTTTAGCTTCGTCACTCTAAAATCTCCGATTCTGCGCCTGATTAATATTATTTCCTATTTATTTGCATTCAACTTCTATGAACTTCGCCATTCATGGAATTTAAATGTGGTTCGTACTTAGTTGTAGAAAGCATAGCCCTCTCGGATCGTATGTTTTCACAACAAATTTTAACATTACAACGGACCTTAATTGCAATGTAAATGAAGTGCGAAGTAAAAACCATCACATTTATATCTAAATTAACTTCTAACATGCATCACAAAATCCTAAGCATGAATTCTACTCATTAGAAAAGAAAAGTAAATTGAAAACAATGACATAATCATCTCATGCCACTTATTTCCGAATAAGAAGAAAGAGTAAGAGATACGTCACAAAGCACGAAGAAAACGCAAAGGAAACTTCATTTAAACAAAGCAAATCCACTACATAAATGTTTACAAAATCATAAGATAATGAAGAACAATACTTAGCTTTTTCCCTTTGAAAGAAAGAGGAAGATCTATCCCACAAAGTCTCCGTCGATTCATGCAATGCTCGTACAATCCCTTACAAATTCTCTCGAAAATCTTCTCTCCGATCTCTCGAAAGGGTAGAAATCTACATTTCTACTCTTAATCTAAGAATCCTAAACATTCCTCTAAGTTTTTCTCCAATTTTTTCTCTATTGTTTCTCCTCTAATCTACACATTTCTAACACAAATTTGTCATTTTTAAAGAGCATGGACGAATTCCGAAGAGTTTCCTTAAGCACCCCTTCGAAAAAGAGTCCAAATACGTCGAATATTGGCCCAAAACCTCCAAAAGTCGGTTCGTGGTCGTCCGGGCCGCTGTCGGCGAGTTCGAGCTCGCTGTCGGCGAGCTTTTCGGCCACTTTTCGGTGGTCTCGGGAAAATCTCGCCGTCGGCGAGATCGATCTCGCCGTCGGCGAGATGGCTCTGAGCAGCTCCACCGTTTCGCTCCGTTTGGCCACGTTTTAGCTCCGTTTCGCCCCGTTTCAGTTGCGTTGCGTTCGTAAGAGATAGCCCTACAAAATAAACATAAAAAATAAACTTTATTTAAAGTGTAATCTCATTCAAAAATATGCAAGAAGTGTAAAAGAGATTAAGCATCGAAAGACTTATCTAAAGGTGTCAGGGTGAAATTTCATTTCTTGCTCGTTTTTGCTCCAAATTGCATCGTTTTTGTTTCCTTTTGCTCCAATCAACATTTCTTGTACCTAAAATAAAAAAACATACAAAATACCTTCCTTTAAAGTGTAATATCATAAAAAATGAGTAAAATGATATAGCGAAAAGCATATATATTTTAGGCGTGTCGAAATACCCCCAAACTTAGCATTACTTGTCCTCGAAGTAACACTTTTACTACAAAAAATATAACTTAAGGCAATGTAATTTTCTCCTGTAAGACACTAAAAGTTTTCATTTAAAAGAATATAATGGTTAGATTTTTAGAAATAAATTTAGTAACTCGGGTTAACACTACAAGTATAAGAATATTCAACAATCAAGTCTAAGAGTCCTAGTCTTCTATTTATTTCAAGATAAACCATAATTTGTTACATTAAGAATGCTTTGAAAGACTATGTGAAAAAGGAGTTCATGCAAACTTTATCAAAATGTAGGCAATACTTTAAATATAAATTCAGAAATGAAATCGAGTTCTCCCTTTAGAGTGACTCGAAGTGAAGCCGATTTTTGATTAGAGTATCTCTCAAGTTTCTCCTCATAAATATTTTTCTTTCTCTTTTCTTTTTTTTTTCTTTCTTTCGGGATCACTTTCAATCCCTTTTTTTCACTCTCTTTTTTTATTTATTTATTTTTTTATATGAGGATTACTGTATCTGGAGAGCCTGTAATGATTTTGAACTTCACTCTCCTCTTTCTAAAGTTCAAACTTAAAACATATCCTTACTTTATAATTATGTATGAGCTTTATTATTCATCATAAATTCACAATCTCTTCTTAACACATAATACTTTAAGTCTCTTAATATTTCAAAAATACGAGTTTTCTTTACTTTAAATAGTTAAGCTATAATCGAATTCTTTCCTACGAAATATCTTACCCTTATAAAATTAACTTTTATTACTAAAAAATTTCATCCAATCCTTCCATAATATTCAATTAAAATAAAAAGTTTTAGTTATCTCGAGCGAGGTACGATTGCCGGAAGTTATGTTAATAATTTTTTTGAAAATATAACAATTGAGAACAAATAAGAGTTAATATTTTTCTTCCCCAGAACTTAAATTGTAAAATATTTTGCAATTAATTTCATAAAATATAGCAGGAAGAAAAAGTAAAGATTGAATATACTTACTACTTACAACATTCTATCAAATTCATATTCATGCATAATCGGGATAAAATGATTACGAGAGAAAGTAAATCTAGCTCTAAAATATATTTGTAATAAAATTACACTAAAAGGAAGTATTTTCATATCAAAATTTTATTTTTCTTCTACCCACGAACTTAATTTTTAACATATATAGCATTTAGTACGGAAAATATAAGCGGGAAGAAAATAATTTAGAAATTCTATTTACCACGAATGATACATCAAATCCATTTACAAGTATTCATTAGGACAAAACAATATGCGGCGAGAAAGTAAATCTAAACTAATCATGCCAGAATGAAATTAACTAAACCAAAGTCTAACTAGCATAGCGAGTATCGGCAAGGGAATATAAAATGTTCTTGAAGACCTAAATAAAGTTGTAACACAAATATAAACACACATATAATAAATACGAACACAAATGATAAATGAGAATATTTCATCCTTTAACTCATCCAATCTCAGCTATGTTACCTTGATTTCTAACGGAATCACTACCTTAGTAAATTAGGTACTTTCAAATGATATTATAGATTATAATCTCAAAGATAAGATTATCACGATAAATTAGTTTCCGGACACCAATCTCGAGTATCATCTAATTCTTATAATTAAGCACTCTAACGAGTTATAAAGATAGTGTAAGATCATCCACATAGTATTCATCGAATAGGTTCACGACTCCTATCTAATGAAAATAAAGTTGTAGAAAGGAAGTAACAAATTAAGATGAAGTTATAATAAGAAGTTAAGGAATCACACTCCAGTCGAGAGACACAGCGAAAGATCGAATTACTAGACAATCGCTAAGGACATGCCTACCGGATCATCGATCAAACTTATCGATACATTATAAAACGGAAACATCATACGAACACTAACAATCATGACTCTCAAAACATACTAAATCGAAACACAACGATAACTATGGGTTGCCTCCCATAAAGCGCTTGGTTTAACGTCATTAGCCGACATATGATTCCACCGGATCAAAATTCCATTTAAATAATCCTCGATCAATCGCCGATCATTTCCGGATCCGAGGATTCTATAAAATCCTCGAATTTTAATTTTTCATTTAGCTCTTCGATTTCGGTTGGATTTATATCATTGTTCCTCATATTTCCTTCTAGATCCAATATTCTTCTATTGATTTTACGAAATTGCATATTAATATCATCCTTGAAATTGATAAGAAATGGATCTTTATAAGATACTTCAATATCTTCCAAATTTTGGATCGAATTCTCTTTAAATAATTCGGATTCGAGATCAAATTCTTCATGTCACTCTTATGATTCAAGTTATCTTCCAATTCTTCCCCTTTATAATTATTAAATGATGGAGGATCTATCTTAGTTGAGAAAATAGTGTTTTTTAATTCCTTAGGAATTTCTTCCGAGTGGTCTTCCAATATCCTTATCCTCTTTTCTCGACTCGAAGTTCTTTTGAAATTTATCCTCGAATTCTCTTCCAAGTCTTAGTTGATAATTTTATCTTGTTCATCATTCAATTCGAGTTTTTCTTGTGATTGAGTCGCATCTAAAGATATTAAGATTTGGTTGTGTAGATGAATTCCCTAAATAGATAGGCTTTAAAATTGTATGGGGTACATCCATCTTAAGTTCATGAGATTTTTCGAGAGATAGAACTAAAAGTTTACTATTTTTGGTAGCGTCCATCATTTCACACCTCTCACGAACATACATACGATCTTCTTTACATAACATTTTTGACTCATCATGAAAGTCTATTTCGATCTCATTTGTTAACTTACTCTCGAAACTTTCTTGGAAATGTTCTTTACTTAGATAATCGATTTTATCCATCCAAAAACAATCATCATCTTTTCTCTCGAGTTTGGAAATTTCATAGTCTTTAATACATCGAAAGTAACTTCTTGGTCATTAATATTCATAGTCGACTCTCCTTTTTGCGCATCTATCATAGCTTGTCCGATAACGAGGAAAGGTCTCCCTAAAATAATTGGAATTTCTTTATCTTCCTCCATATCTAATACAATAAAGTCCGAAAGGAAAGATAAATTTATCCACTTTAACGAAGCACGTCTTCTATAACTCCTTTTGGATAAATGATAGATCGATCGGCTAACATAAGGGTTACGGTAGTGGGAGAAATATCGATTGAACCTAACCTTTTAAATATAGATAGAGGTATCAAATTAATGCTTACTCTAAATCACATAAAGCTTTTCCACATAATCTTTTTCCAATTGCACAAGGAATTGTAAAGCTACAAGGATTTTTAAGTTTTCGAGGAAAATTTTTACGAACTATAGTGTTGCACTCCTCACTTAGTGCAAGCTGTCTCGTAATCCCCAAATTTTCTTTTCCTGTTTAATATATCCTTTATAAACTTTGCATAACTTGGCATATGTATCAAAGCTTACGTGAAAGGAATATTTATCGTTAACTTCTTAAGTACTTTCACGAACTTCGAAAATTTTTTATTCAATTCATGCTATGCTAAGTCTTTGAGGAAATGGAGGTGGTGGTTTTTCCAAATTGATTTTAGTTGGAGATATTAATTTTTCCAGATCCTTAGAAACATGTTCTTCGAGGCCTTTTAGTTTCCTTTGTTTCTCTCATGACATCTTTTTCTTTTCTAACCACGTCCTCTATCTCTCTTCCATTTTTTAATTGGACGAGCTCTATTTGTTCATTAGTGTTCTCTTTAGGGTTGATCTCATTGTTGCTAAGAAGTGTTCCTTGTTGTCTATTCTTAAGTGAATTAGCAATTTGTCCGATTGATTCTCTATGTTTCTAATCGCGGCATTTTGACTTTCTGTTGGTTTCTCATTTGCAATACCACTTCTTCCACTGACATCTTCTTACCCTCAATTTGTTGATCATTGTTAGAGTCTGGTGGATATGAAGGTCTATAGTTTGTGTTCCCCTGATTATTCCAACTTCCATTATGATTTCCATGATTATTTTCCCATTGTTGGTTTCCATCGTTAGTAGTAGTATTCCAGTTAAATTTAGGATGGTTCTCCTAACCTGGGTTGTAAAAGTTAGAGTACGGGTTGTTTATGGTATTTAAAGTCTCATATGATAATTTAGAATCAATTATAGGCCCTAATGAACTTTCCTCGCTTACGAGGAGTAAATTGAGGTTGGTTCATTCCAAATTGAGTCCAACTTCCTTGATATTGCGGCAATGCGAGATGCAAGAATTGTAATTATATCCGTATCATGAACACTAGCTACATTTTTATGATTTACCCTTGTAGAGGGCCATTGAAATTCATTTGTAGCCATTTCTTCGATTAATGCATACGCTTCATCGAATGATTTTGAAATTAATGATCCACTAGCGGCGGCATCGATTATAGACCTAAGAGATCTTACTAACCCATTATAAAAAGTTTGAATGATTAACCGATCGGGCGGAGCATGGTGTGGACACTTTCTTAGGAGTTCCTTAAATCTTTCCCGAGCTTCGTATATTGATTCCCCTTCATCTTGACAAAATGAGATAATATCGTTTCTAAGTTTAGTAGTCCTTGAAGGTGGAAAATACTTAGTAGGAATTTCGACTTAACTCCTCCCGATTTTTAATAGAGCCGAGTGCTAATGAATATAACCATATTTTAGCCTTATCCCTTAGTGAGAAAGGAAAAAGCCTTAGTCTAACGACATCGTCGACATACCGTTATAATGAAATGTAGCACGAAGTTCTAGAAAATTTGATAAGTGTAAATAGGGTTCCTCCGAAGGAGTTCCTCTAAGCGATTGTTACGCACCGGTTGGATAATCTCGGAATTTATTTCGAATGAGTCGGCTTCTACGACGGGGTATTGTATACTTAAGTGAATTTCATTTGTCGTAGGATTTATGCAATCCCTCGATAATTTATGATGATTTTCCAATTTATTATCTTGAAAGTTTTCCATTTCCACTTCTAGTTTTTGAGTTCTTTACGAATTTTTATTTTTTTATTTTCTTCGAACTCGGGATAATAAGGCACAAGTCCTACGGATCCTTTGTTTCGCATACGTAATACAACAAATAATATATTAACAATTAAACAAATAAACGACGAAATATATTCAACACAACAAAATATTTTTACGAACACCATATTTTTCAAATAAACAATTTTTTTTTCACAACATTTTTTCATATAACAAAACACTTTCCACACAAAAATAGTTTTTACGATACTAGAGCTTTCCAAGTCTAAGCCTAATTACTTTAACTAAAATTCTCCTAAAGTTCTTACCGAAGCTCCCCGGCAACGGCGCCAAAAACTGACCGACCCGCGATTACGCGATAAATTAACTTCAAAAGATGGCCGAAAACTTGACCCGATTTATAAATAGCGGCTAGTGTGCAAATTCTTAAATGATATAAAAATTAGAAAATATTTTACACACTAGGGGTACTACGCGAGTATACGTATCGTTTGAAGTAATATAGAGTTTTCTTTAAAAACCCGAGTATCGATCTCGCGAGGAAGTGAAGTAAGAGGTCTTTAGTCGAATTCTAGTCTACTACTAATAGTCCTTAGTTTGGAATGTCGATTAAAATTGTGTTTTATCTAGCAACTATTCCTAAATACGAAGAGTTAAATGTAAAGATAGTAACTATATCTAAATGCGAAATAACAATTCTAAATATAACCCTTTTTGGATGAATTGGTTTGGAGAATTTTGAGATATTAAAAACTACTTATTCTTATGTAATGAAATAGATAATGTATAGGATTGAGATGCATTTAATATTGTATGTGCCAAATAGGAGCAATCCTATTCTTTACCCTTTGAGTCCAGAGCATAAAGAACATTGGTAATCACATGCTTGGTTCTCGAATGCTTGGTTGAAGTTTGGGAGGATACGCGTTGCCACTTCGGAGCTCCACGTTCCCCTCGCCCGAGGGCTAACATCTACACTTCGGCACCCGAAACGATAGGACCGAATTAAGGATTTTAGCTTTGTCACTCTAAAATCTCCGATTCACGCCGATTAATATTATTTCCTACTTATTTGCATTCAGCTTCTATGAACTTCGCCATTCATGGAATTTAAATGTGGTTCGTACTTAGTTGTAGAAAGCATAGCCCTCTCGGATCGTATGTTTTCACAACAAATTTTAACATTACTAACGAGGCCTTAATTGCGATGTAAATGAAGTACGAGTAAAAACCATCGCATTTATATCTAAATTAACTTAACATGCATCACAAAATCCTAAGCATGAATTCTACTCATTAGAAAAGAAAAGTAAATTGAAAACAATGGCATAATCATCTCATGCCACTATTTTCGAAAAGAAGAAGAAAGAGTAAGAGAGATACGTCGCAAAGCACGAAGAAAACGCAAAGGAAACTTCATTTAAGCAAAGCGAATCCACTACATAAATGTTTACAAAATCATAAGATAATGAAGAACAATACTTAGCTTTTTCCCTTTGAAAGAAGAGGAAGATCTCTCCCATAAAGTCTCCCGTCGATCCATGCGATGCTCGTACGATCCCTTACAAATTCTCTCGAAAATCTTCTCTCGATCTCTCGAAAAGGGTAGAAATCTACATTTCTACTCTTAATCTAAGAATCTAAACATTCCTCTAAGTTTTTCTCCAATTTTTCTCTATAGTCTTCTCCTCTAATCTACACATTTTCTAACACTAATTTGTCATTTTTAAAGAGCATGGACGAATTCCGAAGAGTTTCCTTAAGCACCCCTTCGAAAAGAGTCCGAATACGTCGAATATTGGCCGAAACCGCCAAAAGTCGGTTTGTGGTCGTCCGAGCCGTTGTCGGCAAGTTCGAGCTCGCTTGTCGGTGAGCTTTTAGGCCACTTTTCGGTGGTCTCGGGAAAATCTCACCGTCGGCGAGATGGCTGCGAGCAGACTCCAGCTCGTTTCGCTCCGTTTGGCCCGGTTTTAGCTCCGTTTCGCCCCGTTTCAGTTGCGTTGCGTTCGTAACAGATAGCCCTACAAAATAAACATAAAAATAACCTTTATTTAAAGTGTAATCTCATTCAAAAATATGCAAGAAGTGTAAAAGAGATTAAGCATCGAAAGACTTATCGAAAGGTGTCAGGCCAGAATTTCATTTTTTGCTCGTTTTTGTTCCAAATTGCACCGTTTTTGTTTCCTTTTGCTCCGATCGCCATTTCTTGTACCTAAAACCAAAAAACCTACAAAATACCTTCCTTTAAAGTGTAATATCATCAAAAAATAAGTAAAATTATATAACAAAAAGCATATATATTTTAGGCGTGTCAGCCACCCTTCTTGGTTTTGGGTTTTCTGGCCACTAGAGTGGATGTACATAACATGGGAGGTGGCTAGCTGGCTCAAGGAGGTTTAATAATGATAATCTTGGGGCTTGGGAAGGCTGGTTGCATGGGTCAACGAGTTAACCAAATTAGGGGTAACGGTTTGCATGATTCAGGGAACCATTGGTCTGTGGATCAAAGTGGAGTTAACTTGGTGATGTGATTAGCATCTCGAGGGTTTAAGGATGCCTGAGATGATCAAGCCTTACTTAATTCAAAAAAATCGAGTTGGATTTTAGATTAGGCTTAAAATTTGGGTATGAGCTTGGGCTTGGACTTGGATTTGGGCTAGGTTTAGACTTGGATCTAAACCAATTGAATGCTCAAATTGGTCTTGAAAAATGTCATGATAATTTTGGGAGATAAATTTTGTGGAATTGAATTAATCATGTGGCTCATTTTGGTGAAATTTGGATTTTGGGGTCAATTTGAGGTAGTTAACTTGGGCTTGGAATTTGGATTAGAATTTGATGTCAGTGGATTTGAATTTAGTTTAAATTGGGCTTAACCATGATGATATTTAGTTTGGATTTGAAATTGGGTGAGTTTGAAATGAATTTGGTGGAAATTGAAATTGATTTGGAGATTTTGGGAATTTGGGGGTAATTTGATAATTTTGGCCAATTTTGGTGGACTTAGAGGGATTTTGGGTGCAATTGGGAACATTAGGTGGTTAGAATTAGTTTTGGTGGAGTTTGGAATGAATTTAGAGATTTTGGAAATTTTTTGGACATTAGGGTATTTTGGTAATTTTCGGTGGTGTAGGGGGTATTTTGGTAATTTTGGATACTTTGGGGTGAATTTGAGAAATTTGAATAATTTGAAGTGGTTCGACATGATTTTTGGTGAAAATTAGGAATTTGGGCAATTTTGGGGTTTTAGGGTTTCAGAGACATTTTGGTAATTTTGGAGAAATTTGGAGGTAGAAGGCCAAAAGTTGAGTGTTTTGGTGGAATTGAAATTGATTGGATATGGTGACTATGCAAACAATGCAAACCCCCTCTAAGGTCATAAGACTCATAGAAGAGCTCATTTTGGATACTCTACATGTTGGTCCTAACCATCTCAGCTAAAGGCTAAGGGCTTGAGACCACTCACACGAGTTTCCAAAAGAGGTGGGAAAGGATAAAGTGCAAGTGATTTGGGGTTTTATGACGTGTGGAGAATTGTGATGAGCTTGAGTGTGTGCGTGTGTGACCAAGACCAAGCCACCCAGGGCTTTCTCATGCTGGCTTCAACATTCTAAGTGCTAGAGGTTACAACCATACAAGTGAAACTCCAGAGAGAGTAAATAAGTGGTTTGAATTTCTATGGGAGGTGGATTCCTTCACCAGTCCACTAGGATAGTCAACAGGAAAGCCCTATGGCTAGATCTTAGGCTTCCAAGGAAGAAACCTAGATCTCATTAAAAGTGAGGTCATCATATGTCTGATTTTTGGAGGGGTAGAGAGTTAGTCTATGTATCTTAGTTATAGTACATTGTCGGCATATTTTTAGGTTAGGTGTTTTATTTTGAAAAGGGGTCGCCCAACAGAAATTGTCGGCAAATTTTAAATTTAATTTACATATATATATGATTTGGAAAGTAGTATTTTGATTTTTTTTTTAAAAAAATAATTTTGAAAATTTTAAGATATGAAATCAAACTGATCTCACATCTCAAATAGTTTATATAGACGAGCACCGCACCACAAAACGTGTGTCCATTCTGAAGAATAGGCACACTGTTTGATGGTGGGGCTCGATTAAATAAACTAGAAGGTTTGTGACATCCGTTTGGTCTGCGAAACCATTTTATTTGCCGACAAGTTCCCCTGCTTAATATGAAAACATTAAACAGGGTTTATATTACCTGGGTTCTTAAAATTCCCTATAAGGGCAAGCCCCTATAGTTAATTACATCTTAAGTGACGGGAATCACCTAAGAAAACTCTCGATAATAATCAGTAGTTCTGCTCTCAAGAATTTCAAAGTTTAAGTTTTCAAGGGATTGAATTTTGGAATTTCAATAGGGAATGGATCAAATTTGGAACATTTTATCTTGGGAATTCAAAGGAGGAAAGGTAGGAGAAATCACAGATTCGAAGCGAACTTCGGTAATTTCCCGACTATCCTATTGTTTGGCTTGAATTTAGGAAAGTCCTAATGTTTATTTAATGTTTTGATCTTGCCAATTTTAATTAATTAGGACTTATATTTGTATGATAAAATCATACAAATAGCTCGAAGATGTGAGGGTTTATGTCGTATCGAACGATCACCTCGGAGTCCTAAGACCGGTTAGGGCTTAATTTACATGACATGATCATGCAAATGTCTAACGAAGAGTTGAGGATTTATGTTGCACTAAGCCAACTACCTCGAAGTCCTAAGACCGGTTATTTAATTCTAAGGAAAGTTTTGCTGAAGTAGACTCAGGTTTTGTTGATGACGATGGCCGTGCTGCCCACCATGCTCCGAGCTCCCTGTTGTTGCAGAGGTTTAGTTTTAGAAGTCATAAATCAGGAGATGAGAGAAGTGTTCTGATTTAGAGAAAGTCTTAATTTCCAAGTATTTTTTATGTTTTAATTAAAACAAATCTTAAAGTTGATTATAACAACACTAGGTTAAGATCCACGGTTCCATCCTTCCGACATCGTTATTTTTATCGGATTCACTTAGTCCGGATGAATTTACTAAACTCAATCGAATGAGTTCCACACTTTCAATTAGACTGTGGAAATCCCGTTAGCAACACGTAGGTTACATCATCCGAGGTATTCCCGATCATCCAACAAGACGTTTTAATTTAGTTGTAGTTGTAGTTTTGTGTTCGTTTGTGATTAAATTTTGAGTTGTTTTATATTTTGAAATGTTGTGGCGGTGAATTTTATCTTGTAATGACTTTTAATTTAGTTTTGGTTTCAGTTTTAGGGACTATCCTAAAGGTGTGGGTTTTCATGCAACAGTTGTTTATCATGCAAGAAAAGTAAGTGCGATGCGATTAAATAAATTGCAATAGGGTAAATTGCAATAAAATAAAAGCGTACCTGGAGGGTCTTCCTGTCATCCCAAGCTGCACTTAAAACACAATTAGAATAATTAAACATTTAAAGTAAGTTCCTAGGTAAAGCTAAGGGAAGGGTTATGGTTTTCTACCAAGTTCCTAATCCTATAGCTAGTCATCTCCTATGACGTCTAGGTTCTTGTATTTTGGTTTGAGGACGATTTTCTTCATCAAAGAACAACTAAGTTCAATTGTTCTTATAAATATCCTATCATATCGAGGAAGTGTTTAAGACGAATCTTAAACATCTTTTCAATATTTCTAGGATTATTTTAAGTCCGAGAGAATTTAATTATACAAATGAATTAATCGTCCGGGAGTTCAAGTTTGTTGTCTTGCTCGATGAACTAGAGACATTTGAATATCCTATAAGTGAAGTAACACTTCACTTAACGCTCCGTTTAGGAGTTATGTCAACAAAAGCTTTCGAGGGCAAATGGATGTTCAAGTGGTTCATGATTTAATTTCAGTTAATGGATTTAAGTTTGGAATAATGTTCAAGTTGTTTTAGATTTATTTTTGAATTCTTTATGTCTTAGGTGATGTTATACTTAATTTAATTTAATTTGATGTAATTTAATTTAATGTGGTTTAATTTAATTTAATTTAAGTTAATTTAATATAATATGATTTAATTTAATTTAATTTAATTTGATTTAATTTAATTTAATTTAATTTAATTTAATTTAATTTAATTTAATTTGATTTAATTTAATTTAATTTAATGTGTTTTAATTTAATTTAATTTAATATGTTTTAATTTAATTTAAATTAATTTGATTTAATTTAATTTAATTTAATGTGTTTTAATTTAATTTAATTTAATATGTTTTAATTTAATTTAATTTAATTTAATTTAATTTAATTTAAATTTTAATTTGATTTTATTTTTAATTTTAACTTAATATTTTATTTTAAAAGGGTTTGATTTAAATAATTTAACTTTATTTTAATTTAATGGTTAAGTCTTTTGGCATTTTAAATCTTAAGTTTGAATTATCATTTTAATTAGGAATTAAATATTATTGAAATGATTAATTTAGGGATTCTTAAATTAAAGAATAAATCTCTTCCTAATGACATCCCTTATTTTAATAATTCCAAATTTATTATTCTTCCAAATTTAATTAATTATTTTAATTAAAGTTCATTTCAATTATTTTTGAATTATTTAAAAGGTTCCTACCCTTTAATTATTTAAATTTCAATCATCCAAATCAGATTAAGATCAAATATTTTACTCTTTAATTTTATTAAGCCTAAAGTTTTAATTAAGGGTTAAAATTTTAATTACCATTTTGCCCTTCAAGCTTAATAATTTCATAACTCACTAAATTGAGCTCAAATGAATTTGAAATTTTTATGTGACTTCACTCATATGTTAATAAAGACATTAGAGGAGAAAAATGTGATTTTTCTGTATTTAATTTATTTATGTAATTATTTTTGGTGGAAAATAAGGATTTCCAAGGAAAATTTAATAATATGACCAAGGAAAAGTTTCTGTCTTTAAGAAAATTATGAGACATTCCTAATGACCAGAGGACCACTTGGACCAATTTTGGTTATTTTTTGAATTATATTATTTTTACTATAATTATTTTGAGTTTTAGAGTATTAATTAATTTAAAAATAAAATAAAGCTTGAAAAATGAATTTTATATTTTTCAAAAATCTCTCTGATATTAAGGAAATCAAAGAATTAATTTTTATAATTTTCTGATTTTTCTTTGATTTATTAGAATTATTTTAGTGGAAATCCTAGAAAATACATTTTTTAATTTTAAAATTACCTTAGGGCTTTAAAATTTAATATCTCATCATAGAGACCTAAGAAAATATGGGGTTTGTTCCTAAGTGATTAAAATTAAAAATGTGACATTTTGGTGAATTTTATTATTTTTGTGATTTTTATTATTTTTTAATTATTAAAATATTAAAATAATACAAAAAATCAACTTTTTAGAAAATTGAAATTTTAATTTTATTAAATTCCCCTAATATCAGAGAGACTCCAAAACTAATTTGGTGAATTTTTGAAAAGTATTTTGAAAGTTATGAATTTTTAAAGTTTAAATTGGCTAAATGGCCTAATCAACCCATTTAGTAGGGCTAACCAAGTCCAATTGACTTCAAACTTTTATGGTGGGTTCCTCTGATCCTAAAGGTCAGTGGAGAGTTGATTTCAAGTCAATTTGATGTATGATTAGCTCTAATTAATTAAAGAGCTATTTTAGGGTGTTTAAGCCAATTAGGGTTATTTCAGTGAATTAATTCAAAACCTATTTTTCCTAGGTGCCTCTGGTCATAATAAACATCACCAAATTTTCTTGGAATTTATTTCACAACATGCTAATTATTGGATTTAAAATACTCGGACTAGTGACCTAGAATTGAAAAATCGATAACTTCATCGTAGGGATAGCCTCCGACTTTGGAAAATTCGGGGAATGTTCCCAAATTCGGAGGCTTCAAAGCCACTATGGTCTCTATGCCATAGTGAATTTCCTATATGCATGGAGAATTAAAACAATGCAGACAGTAAATAAATCATTAAAAATAAAATACTTGATGAAATTAAGTGATTTCTTTTCCACATTATTCTCCTCCGTTCAGCTGAGCGAGAGGGTATTTTTATTTTATTTTTCTAATTTTTCTACACAAAGTTATGCATTTTTGAAGTTTAGGGAATTAAATAAATAAGAAAATACCCTAATTTTCTACTTATCCACGCGGCGCCGCGTCAGCCTGAGCATCTCCGAAGCTCCACGCGGCGTCTCCCGATTCGGCACCGCCATTCGACTTAGCGATCCGGGGCCCGCCGGGTCGCGTATCAACGCGCCTGTCCGGCTCGATCCGGACCGTCCACTCGATACACGCTCGATCCGACGGCTCATGGTCATCGTCTACGGCTGGTGTGCACCGTGACCGTCGACCTTCTAACCTCAATTTCTCGCTCGATTCTCGACGGATTTTCGTGTTCTTATGCTCTCATGGATTCGTCTTGAGGAGACGAACACATCCATACCGGTAAACATGTATTTAAATTGACTCAAATTAAATGGCGAATCTCTGTAAGCTCGGGAAGAAGAGTGAGTCCATACCTTTGCTCGAGAGAAGTGAAGCTTCGATCCGAGAGTTGTGTCACCTTCGATTGGGTCCAAGCGAGCTCCGGATGAAGTCCTCGGCACAGTGAATTGTCTAGCTATGAAAGTGACCACGGCCGATCACAAAGCTTGGAGGCTGGGACGATTGGGTGGCTCTGGAGATGGGGCCTTCGGTGGGAAACTTCTCCTCTTGGTGCTGGTGAAGGTGTAGGACCAGATCGATTTGGGGATTGATCCATTGTGGAGAAGTGTCCTGGTTTTGTGCTTGAAGTTTGAGCTCGAAATTGAGCTCGAGTTGGAGGAATTGGAGCTGGAATCCGGTGGAGATCAAGTGCTCTATGTGTGGAGAGTGATGCGGAATGATTTTGGCGAGTTTCCTTAAGGTTTTGGTTCGGCACCTCCCATGGCCGAGAAGGGGTGGTGTTTAAATAGGAGAGGGTGGAGGGCCTCCCGGGGGAGTTAGGGCTTGGGATCGAGCTGCTCTTGGCAAGAGAAGAACAACCATGGTGGCCATTGGGCATGGGGCGGCTCGAGCAGGTGGAATTCCAAGTTTGGGCTCACATCCCGAGCTCTCGGCCATGGTGGTTTCCGGCGACCTGGTGGCTGGCCGGCGGCATGGGTCACCCTCGTTGTCATCGGGGGGTCGGGGGTAGAGGCTTAGTGCGATCGATTGGCATTAGCCATGTGTAAAGGGCTTGGATTAAAATGGAATGGGGATAAGGTCACTTTGAGTTCAAATGGGTCAACCCACCATTTTGGGCTTGGTGCACCCTTCCAAGTTCGATTTTGGGCTGGGAGGATCATGTGAGTCAACCTACCAAAGGTAGTGAAGTCCACATCGAAGATTAGGCGGCAAAGTGTGGTTTAGAGTGTATCATGTTTAAGGTAAAAAGGGCTTAAGAAAGGTTTAAGAAAGAGATCCCTTCTCTTGCCATTAGTGGTTTGGTGAGGTGGAAAGTGGATTCCATGGCTCTCATGGCTCCTATGGGGCTCATGCATGGTTTCATGGCTCACCTTTGGCTTGGGGAAAAGCCGAGTCGATTTCATGGAAATGGGTTTAAGGAAATTTTGGCATTTTGATGGGAATTTGGCATATGGCTTGATTTGGATTTATTTTATCATGGATTTAGAACTTAGGAGATGGTCTTATCAAATGGATGATGATAGGGAATTGTCATGTGGGCTTTGGGCCCTTTTGAAATTATTTTTGATGGGCTTTTAGGAAGAGCTAGGGGATGGGCCTTTAGGTTTAAGAATGGATTCATGGATGGGAATTTTGTAGAAGTTTGGGCCAAATGATTGTTGGGTTTGGTTTAGGGATATGTCATGAGTGAATTGAAATGAGTTTAGAGTGATTTAGGTTTGAATGGGGTTGGATTTGGGCCTCTTTTAGGGCTAGAGTTTGAAGGTTTGAAGGTCAGAAATGTTGGGCTTCTTGTTAGGCTTTGGTAGGTTGAATTTGAGTGGGGTTTGGGTCTAAATTTTGGGCAAATCATGTTAGTGTTTTGTTTGTGGGAATGTTAAGGAAGGTTTAGAAAAGATTTGGGGTTAATTGGAGTTGAATTGGGTTAGTTTGGGTCATGCTTGGATCATGGGTCCAATTGGGCTTTAAGGCCAAAAGTGAAATTGGATCCAAATGTCAATCAAATTGGACTTGGATTTTGCCTAGATTGGTGTTGGGGATGTTGAATTGAAGTCTAGAATTGAATTGGACCAGAATTTGAGTCAATTGGGTAGGTTTGGTTTGACATTGGGTTCACTTTGGGTAAAAATGGGTCAAATTGGGGGTTTTGATAAAAGTGGGGTAAATTGACAAAATTGGCCCATGGTGTAGTTGAACAAAATGAAATTGGGAATATTTGGGATTTTCTGGAATTTTCTGGGAATTTTCTAAATTTTTGGATTTTTTTGGTTAAGAGGGGTATTTTGGGTATTTGGAGGGTATTGAGAGGTATTTTTGGAATTTTTGGTATTTTTGGGTATGGATGATCAATTTGAGTAATGTGGGAATTTTTGGGATTGATTTTGAGGAATTTTGGGTAATTTAGGTGATTTTGCAAATTTTGGGTGGTTTCAAGGGTTTTGGGTAGGCTAAGCGGGTGTAGGGTCCGGGGGTCAAAAATTGAAAATTTGGAAAATTGAAGCTTGGGTGAATGTAAGTGGAATGAAATCATTTTGGTTGAGCCATGAAGCCATATCAAGCCCACATGAGCTATGAAGGGACTCATTTGAGGCACCCGCTATGTTGTTCCTAACCCTCTTGCCGAGGGCTTTAGGGGTTAAGGACCATCCATGTGAATTACCTTTATGAGTCGGGAGGTCAAGTTGGGTGTGGGTGTGGTTTTAGGAAGTGTGTGAAAGTGTAGTGTATAGGTGTAGTGTGTGTAAATCAGCCCTTCACCGGACCGGGCCACCTGGGCGAGTCTAAGGCCGAAAGAGTCCCATAGGAACTCATCCTTTAAGCTTCCGCATTTGGTTCCAACCCTCACAGGTGACTAGGGGTCTACAATCAAGTTTGTGGAGTTTGCGGGGAGTTAAGAAGTGGTTTGAATTTCTAAATGGTGGGTCCCAATTCTAATCCTCTAGGATAGTCGAAGGAAAAGCCTAAGGCTAGATCCTAAGTACTAAAGAGAAGAAGAGAAGACCTCATCAAAAATGAGGTCAACAAATGGACCCCAATAGGTGTGGTGTGCTAACAAAGCACACCGCGCGTATTAGCGTTGACCGAAAAGATCAACAAAACCAACACAGATGTCCAAGTGACAAACTTAGGACAAAGTAGAATAATTTCCGCTGGGGAGTGTCAAGTATATCTCTGGGACTGGAGATTCTTGAATTCTCGCGGGGGAAAGGAAAAGGAGGTGAATTCCAAATCACATGATCTGGGGGAATTTCGATTTAGATTTCATTTTGTTTCAGTTTAAGTTTTGATGTGTGAGTTTAGATTTCAATTTGGAGTTTTAATTTAGATTAAAGTTTTGTCAAAATTAATTTGAAGGGATTTGAACTTGAAATGAAAATTGGAATTTTGTGGTTTTAGATGTAACGTCTTCAACCTCAAAAGAAAATTGAATTGATTAGATTGAATCATTACAATGAGGAGAGATCTCAGAGCAATGTGGTATTGGATGTAAAATCCTTAACCTAAAGAGTTTGATTTTGATGTATTTCATTGCGATAGGGAAAGAGTCCTAAAGCAATGCAGTCTTGGATGTAAAATCCTCAACCCCAAGAGTTTGATTTTGATGTATTTCATTGCGATAGGGAAAGATAATCTAAAGCAATGCGGTATTGGATGTAAAATCCTCAACCCCAAAAATTTGATTTTGATGTATTTCATTGCAATAGGGAAAGAACCTAAAGCAATGCAGTCTCAGATGTAAAATCCTCAACCCCAAAAATTTGATTTTGATGTATTTCATTGCGATAGGGAAAGAACCTAAAGCAATGCGGTCTCGGATGTAAAATCCTCAACCCCAAAAGTTTGGATTTGATGTATTTCATTGCGATAGGGAAAGAATCCTAAAGCAATGCAGTCTCGGATGTAAAATCCTCAACCCCAAAAATTTGATTTTGATGTATTTCATTGCATTAGGGAAAGAACCTAAAGCAATGCAGTCTCGGATGTAAAATCCTCAACCCCAAAAGTTTGAATTTGATGTATTTCATTTCAATAGGGAAAGAACCTAAAGCAATGCAGTCTCGGATGTAAAATCCTCGGCCCCAAAAATTTGATTTTGATGTATTTCATTGCAATAGGGAAAGAACCTAAAGCGATGCGGTCTCGGATGTAAAATCCTCGACCCGAAAATTTGGATTTGATGTATTTCATTGCGATAGGGAAAGAATCCTAAAGCAATGCGGTCTCGGATGTAAAATCCTCGACCCCAAAAATTTGATTTTGATGTATTTCATTGCAATAGGGAAAGAACTCTAAAGCAATGCGGTCTCGGATGTAAAATCCTCGGCCCCAAAAGTTTGAATTTGATGTATTTCATTGCGATAGGGAAAGAACCTAAAGCAATGCGGTCTCGGATGTAAAATCCTCAACCCCAAAAATTTGATTTTGATGTATTTCATTGCGATAGGGAAAGAACCTAAAGCGATGCGGTCTCGGATGTAAAATCCTCGGCCCCGAAAATTTGATTTTGATGTATTTCATTGCGATAGGGAAAGAACCTAAAGCGATGCGGTCTCGGATGTAAAATCCTCGACCCCAAAAATTTGATTTTGATGTATTTCATTGCGATAGGGAAAGAACCTAAAGCAATGCGATCTCGGATGTAAAATCCTCAACCCCAAAAGTTTGAATTTGATGTATTTCATTGCGATAGGGAAAAAATCCTAAAGCAATGCAGTCTCGGATGTAAAATCCTCAACCCCAAAAGTTTGAATTTTGATAGTAATTGATATTGCAAAGATTTGTAGTGTTGATTTGAAGAGTGTGGAATTTCGGTGTTTCTAGAATTTCATGAAAGTTGTAAAAGACTTTCATGGAAGGAAATAGATTAGGAGGGAATATGTAGATGCTACATATCCCATTCGAAAGAGTTGATCGGAAGTTACTAGTTTGGATTGGATACAATTCCTCGCCATCGAGATTCGATCCGTGTCGATGGGATCGACCGCTTCCATCCCGGACGAGGAGAGAGTAGAATGGATTTGATTTCAGATTTGGAAGATTGAGTTTGAATTTGATTGAGGTTTGATTTGAGATCTGGAAGGTTGAATTTGAAATTTATTGAGATTTGATTTGAAATTTGGAAAGTTGAATTTGAGATTTTGATTTAAAATTTGTGTTCATTTTGTTTGTCCTTTAACGATTCAAATTTTATTTTATCGTGAATTTGGAGTTTATTATTATTATTTTTTTAGATTTTCAAGGAAAGTTTTCTTTTATTCTTTTTGTTTCTTTTCTGTTCTTTGTTCGAAGTTCATTTAACTTTAATGGCGTTTCTCGATCAACTTGCACAAAAGAGGTGAAGGCGAAAATGTGACATGGTCACTTTCATTCCAATGATGTCGAAGATACATCATACAACTCGATCTGGAATAAATCTCATACAATCCATATAGACTCAAAAAGGACTATGTATGATCTTTGTCGATCTATCCAGAAAAGGAATCCGTCGAAAATCCATGTCCGAATAGTGAGGTACATGGTCGATAACATCACCTTCCAAGTCATCCTTGGCAAGGATGCTGTATGGATGTACGTTGGAGGTGTGATATTTTCCATGTAACTCGCGGCTCGTAGGCCGGAGGCTTTCTAACTCCGGGTCCGGCTGGAAGTGGTAAGGTGCTTTCCTGTCGTCCATCCTTCGAAAGTAGCGAGATCCGCTTCGCTGGTACTCCGGTATGCAATGTTTAGCGACATCCGCTCCGTTGCCCTTCGGTATCATGACGGAACCTACCGGTAATGGTATCTTTCTTGGCCCTCGGAACTCACCTGGGCCTGCTATCCGGAGGTCAGATCCGAACATGATATTACACTCGTTCCGAAAAGAAACCGTGCAGAAAGGTCTGACAAAATCGTGGTGATCTATGTGCGGGGGTATACAGTCACCCTTTTTGTAAATGATAATGATGCAACTGTTGAGTATGCAATCTGCTGGCAATACCCTCCATGCTAGCATTCTTTTTACCATCCTTTTGATGACTAATGACATTGGATCCACCTGGCCATGACGGAGTATCCCCGGTGGGTTTCCTTCTCGTCTTCTGCGAAGTTGTAGCGGCATCCACATTGTATTGTAATTCTCCCTTTCCACGGCATCCATCTCCGGGGTTCGAGTAAGTGTTTTCTCTTAAGCGATCTGCTCGACCCATCTTTTTCGAATCCGGATGCGATCCACGATTTGTTGTTGTTCGTATTCGAGAACACGTCCGTATGTAGCTCGAGGCCCTCTAGTATATTGATCCTCCTGCCTCCGATTCTCTCGAAGTATTCAAAGTTTTCTTCTCGACATTACGCATCCTTTCTAGCTCGTATTCGGAATAATTTGCAAATGGCGAGGCACAGTGACGTCTTGTGGGATATATGGCTCAATCCCTTCACGTTCTCCTCGCATACCTCGGCTCCTCGGGGATGGTGTCCGTCGGGACATCCTCGGGGTTGCTTCACGCAACAAGGTTATGCATTACGGTGGCTTTGTACGGTGGCGTTGTAGCCTTCTTTCTTATTCTTCTTAAGATTTCCACGGTCTCTTCGTTATCCTCGGAGCTGGCCTCCTTTCTTCGGAGTTCTTGGTGAATTGGTGTCCTTGAAGTGTATGTGCTGCGTGCATAGCCTGCCTCGTCGCGCTGGTCCGCTGCTAATTTAGTTAACATCTTGCGGATACGGCGATTTTTATTTCTTCGTTGAGTTCTTGTGAGAGTAGCTCTTCGTACTTCCCGAGTTTACGTAGGCGCGTCAGTCGACAAGCTCGCCTCTGTCGTAGCGACTACGGATTTGATTCTCTTGTCTTCTTCGGTGTTTGTTTTTCTTTCTTCTTCTTTGGATTGGTGGCTTGGGCCACCCACTTTCATCTTGTCGCCTGAGGCGGCTCCTCTCGGTCGATCGGGACCCGGTCACTTTCCTCGTATTGCGAGCCCTGCGGTGCGAAGTACGAGTCGATCTCTATTATCGCTCCATCTTTCACCCTCTTTTCATCGAGTACAAGGCTTACGCCATTTCTAAAGTTCGGGACCAACCGCCGTTCGACATTTCCCTGCGAAAAGACAAGGAAAAGGATCGGGGGACATACTTAAGAACAAGAACATTAAGAAAATGTTTATTAAAGACAGTGTTCTCTTTCTCTTTTTTTTATTATTCCTTTTATATTTTTGAATTCAACAGGAATGAAATGGGAGAAGATCGAAAAAAGATTTTGATTTGGAAGAGAGAACAAGGAAAACTTTATTATCATGATTTTATTTATTTTAGCACATTTTTTTTATTATTTTTGGGTTCGGACCCAGTCATAAGTAATTACTTTGCCCGTGCTTCTAGGGATGAAGAATTCATTCCTTCAAAACATTAGGTAGCGTAATACTTTTTCAAGTTATCGTCCGTTGATCGGAAGCATATGTCTTTCTCCTTGGCAATTCACAAGCTGGTAGGAGCCTCCTGAGTAGACTGCCTCAACCACAAACGGTCCTTCCCAAGTGGGTTCAAATTTTCCTCCTATCTTGCGGTGTGCAAGAATAGGTCTCTTGAGAACGAGAACTTGTTGACCTCATTTTTGATGAGGTCTTCTCTTCTTCTCTTTAGTACTTAGGATCTAGCCTTAGGCTTTTCCTTTGACTATCTTAGAGGACTAGAATTGGGACCCACCTTTTAGAAATTCAAACCACTTCTTAACTCCTGCAAACTCCACAAACTTGACTATAGACCCCTAATCACTCAGAGGGTTGAAATCAAATGTGGAAGTTTAAAGGATGAGTTCTTATGGGACTCTTTGGCCTAGAGCGCCTTGCAGGTGGCCAGTGCAGTAAAGGGCTGACTTACACATACACTACACCTATGCACTACACTTTCACACACTTCCTAAAAACACACCCTTACCTAACTTAACTTCCGACTCATGTAAGTGATTCGCATGGATGGTCCTTAACCCTAAGCCACAGCTAAGAGGGTTAGGAACAACATAGTGAATGCCTCGAATGAGTCTCTTCATAGCTCATGTGGGCTTGATATGGCTTCATGGCTCAACAAAAATGATTTCATTCCACTTACATCCACCCAATCTTCGATTTTCCAAATTTTCAATTTTTGACCCCGGGACCAACACCTGCCAACCTACCAAAGCGCTGAATAGCCGAAATTTCTCAAAAATTTCCAAATTACCCAAAATTCTCCAAAATCAATCCCAAACATTTCCACATCACTCAAATTGATCATCCATATCCAAAAATATCAAAAATTCCAAAAATACCCCCAATACCTTCCAAATACCCAAAATACCCTTTTGACCCAAAAATCCAAAAATTCAGAAAATTCCCAGAAAATTCCAGAAAATCCCAAATATTCCCAATTTCATTTTCTTCAACTACACCATGGGCCAATTTTGTCAATTTACCCCACTTTTATCAAAACCCCCAATTTGACCCATTTTAACCCAAAGTAAACCCAATGTCAAACCTAACCTACCCAATTGACCCAAATTCTGGTCCAATTCAATTCTAAACTTCAATTCAACATCCCAACACCAATCTAGACCAAATCCAAGCCCAATTTGATTGGCATTGGGATCAATTTCACTTTTGGCCTTAAAGCCGATTTGGACCTATGACCCAAACCTAACCCAAACTCACCCAATTCAACTCCAATTAACCCCAAATCTTTTCCAAACCTTTCTTAACATCCCCATGAACAAAACACTAACATGATTTGCTCAAAATTTAGACCCAAACCCCACTCGAATTCAACCCAAAATCAAAAGGCCCAATTTTGACCTAAACCTAAACCTAGCCCGAAATGAGCCCAAACCCCAAAATCAAAACCCAACCAAAGCCAAAACCTCTTTGAAACACTCCCAAAAACATTTCCCAACATTAATTTTACATCAATTTCAACTCTAGCCCAATTTTGGCCCATGGTAGCTCATTTTGGCCCACTTTAGCCTCTTTACCAAAAAGCCCATATCCAACCCAATTCAAACCCAAATCACCTCAAGTTTGTTTCAAACCACTCATGAAGCATCCCTAAACCAAACTCAACAATTATTTGGCCCAAGCCTTTACCAAAATTTCATCCCAAAAATCCATTTTAAAATTCAAAAGCCCACTTTCCTAAACCATTTAAAAGCCCATCTAAAACCATTTCAATGAGCCCAAATTTGGCCCTAAAGCCCACATGACATTTCCATTTGCCATCCATTTAATCAAAGCCATTCCCTAAGTTATAATTCCATCATCAAACAATTCCAAATCAAGCCCCATACAAATTCACACCAAAATATCCAAAATTCTTAAAACCCATTTTTATGAAATTGACCTGACCTTTTCCCAAGCCAAATGGAGCCATGGAGCCATGCACAAGCCATATGCAAGCCATGAGAGCCTCTTTACATGTCACCATGCCATTTTGGGCAAAAGGAGGAGGCTCTTTCCTTAATTCCTAAAGGTGATTAACCACTCCCATGATTCCACTTAACCATGCTTATGCCTAATTGTGCTTGGATGGTGACTTGACCCTACTGATTATGCTTGAGCCAAATCACTTTTCCCTCGACCAAAACCAAGCCTTGGGTGGTGCACCTAGCCCAAGTGGAGGGGTTGACCAATTTGAGCCAAAATAAGCCCTCTCCCATTCCATTCTAATCCAAGCCTTTTACACATGGCATTTGCCGATTGCCTACACTAAACCCGGCCACGACCCACCTGAACAAGATGGTGACCAATGCACAGCCGGCCAGCCACCGGCCGCCGGAAAACACCATGGCCGAAACCTCGGGAGGAGCGAAGCTTTGGAATTCTCCTTGTTGAGGCTGCCCCGTGCCCAGTGGCCACCATGGTCATTCTTCACATGCCGAGAGCAGTGATCCCGACCCTCGGCTCCCCTGGGAGGCCCTCCGACATCTCTTATTTAAACCCCTCACCTTCTCGGCCATGAGAAGTGCTTGAACCGAACCTTCTTGAAACTGCGCCAAAATTGTTCCGGACTCCTCCCCACACACGAGCACTTGATCCCCAGGTGAGATCCCCCTGCCATTTCTTCTCTGCGAGCTCGATTTCGGAGTTGAAATTTCACCCAAAACCAGGACACTTCTCCACGGCGAGCCAATCCCCAAATTGATTGGTCCTACACTGCCACGGAGTCGAGGAAGGTGTCCGCCAGCAAAGCCCCATCTCCGGGTCACCCGGTTGTTCCGGACTCCAAAGGTTGTGATCGGCTTTGGTGGAAATCACACTAAGCAATTCACCACATCCCGAGGCTTCATCCCTAGCCTCCTGCTGGCTCCAACGAACGTGCCGAGCATCTCCGATCGAGGCTTCACCTCTCGAGCTAAGGTATGAATTAATTCTTCATCCCGAGCTTCTGGAGATTCTCCATTTCAAATGCCTTAATTTCGATGCATGATAACCGTATAGATGTGTTCGTCTCTTCGAGACGAATCCGTAGAAGCATAAGAACATGAAAATCCATTGAGTATCGAGTGAGATATTAAGGATTTAGTGTGGACGGCTCTCGGGTGAGGACACTTGGGGACGATGAACGGATGCGGATCCATTTAATACACGCGCGGACGGACGGCTCGGATGGCGTCGGACCGGGAGACGGTACGAGAACCGCGGGGCCCGGGTTGCTCGACTCGGATGGCGGCGTCGAATGGGAGCGCGCGCGTGTGCATTCGGAGGCTGCCGAGGTTGACGCGGCGCCGCGTGGATAAATAGAAAAATAGGGTATTTTCCTATTTATTTAATTCCCTAAACTTGGAAAATTCATATCTCTCGTGTAGAAAAATCACAAAAATAAAATAAAAATACCCTCTTTGCTCGAGTGAACAGAGGAGAATAATGTGGAAAAGAAATCATTCAATTTTGTCCAGTATTTTATTTTTAGTAATTTATTTACTCTCTGCATACATTTAATTCTCCATGCATTCATACAATTCACCATGGCATGAAACCATAGGGCTTTTGAAGCCTCTGAATTTGGGAACATTCCCTGAATTTTCCAAAGTCGAGGCCATCCTATGAAAAGTTATTGATTTTTCAAATGCATGTTGCTATTTTAAGTATTTTAATTCCAAAATTAGCATGTTGTGAAATAAATTCTAGGAAAATTTGGTGATGTTCCATATGACCGAGAGAACCCTAGGAAAAATAGGATTTGGGTTAATTCACTTAGATTAACCCTAATTGGCTAAACACCCAAAATAGATCTCTAATTAATTAGAGTTAACTATAGATCAAATTGACTTGAAATCAATTCTCCACTGACCTTTAGGATCAGAGGAACCCATCATAAAAATTTGAGGTCAATTGGACTTGGTTAGCCCCACTAATTGGGTTGATTAAGCCACTTAGTCATTTTAAACTTTAAAAATTCATAACTTTCAAAATATCTTTCAAAAATTCACCAAATTGGTTTTGGAGTCTCTCTGATATCAGGGAGTTTAAGAAAATTAAAATTTCAATTTTCTAAAAAGTTGATTTTTAATATTATTTTAATATTTTCAATAATTAAAAAATAATAAAAATCACAAAAATAATAAAATTCACCAAAATGTCATATTTTGAATTTTAATCACTTAGGAACAAGTCCCATATTTTTCCTAGGTCTATTTAGTGAGATATTAATTTTTAAAGCTCTAGGGTAATTTTAAAATTAAAAAATATATTTTCTAGCATTTTCACCAAAATAATTATAATAAATCAAGAAAAAGTCAGAAAATTGTGAAGTTTGGTTCTCTGGAATCCTTGATATCAGAGAGAATTTTAAAAATTATAAAATTTATTTTTCAACATTTATTTTATTTTTAAATTAATTAATACTCCAGAACTTAAAATAATTCTAATAAATAAAATATAATTCAAAAAATTACAAAATTTGGTCCAAGTGGTCCTCTTGTCATTAGGAATGTCTCCTAATTTTCTTAAGGACAGAAACTTTCCCTTGGTCATATTATTGAATTTTCCTTGGAAATTTCTATTTTCTACAAAAAAATAATTATATAAATAAATTAAATACAGAAAAATCACATTTTCTCCTCTCATGTCTTTATTGACACATAAGTGAAGTCACATAAAAATTTCAAGTTCATTTGAGTTCAATTTAGTGAGTTATGAAATTATTAGGCTTAAAGGGCAAAATGGTAATTAAAATTTTAATCCTTAATTAAGACTTTAGGTTTAATAAAAAATTAACAAGTAAAATATTTGATCTTAATCTGATTTGGATGATTGAAATTAAAAATAATCAAAGGGTAGAACCCATTAAGTAATTTAAAATGATTAAACCTTAATTAAATAATTAATTGAATTTGGAAGAATAATAAAATTGGAATTATTAAAATAGGGATATTATTAGGAAGAGATTTATTCTTTAATTTAAAAATCCCTAAATTTAATCATCCCATTAATATTCAACTCTTAATTAAAATGATAACTCAAATTTAAAATATTAAAAGACTTAATCATTAAACTAAAATTAAATCATTAAACTCTTTCAAAAAAAAATTTCAATTAAAATTAAATTAAATTAAATTAAAAATTAAATTAAATTAAGTAAATTAAATTAAAATTAAATTAAATTAAATAAATTAAATAAAATTAAATTAAATTAAATAAATTAAATTAAATTAAATAAATTAAATTAAATTAAATTAAATTAAATTAAAAATTAAATTAAATTAAATTAAGAAATTAAATCAAATAAATTGAATTGAATTAAATTAAATCAAATCAAACTAAATTGAATTAAATTGAATTAAATTAAATTAAATTAAATTAAATTAAATTGAATTAAATAACCTCACTTAAGACATGAAGAAATAAATCTAAAATAACTTGAACACTATTCCAAACTTAAATCATTAATTTGAACTTAAATTTGAATCACAAATCATTAAATATCATTTTGCCCTTAGGAGCTTTAGTTATCATAACTCCTAAATAGAACATTAAAATGAAATGCTACTTCACTTATAAGGATATTCAAACATCCTAGTTCACTGAGCAAGTAAACAAAACTTGAAAACCTCGGACGATCGATTCATTTACACAATTAAATTCATTTGGACTTGAAACAATCCTAGAAATATTGAAAAGATGTGTAAGATTCTTCTTAAGCACTTCCTCAATATGATAGGATATTTATAAGAACAATTGAACTTAGTTGTTCTTTGATGAAGAAAATCGTCTTCAAACTAAAAACACAAAGAACCTAGACGTCATAGGAAATGACTAAGTTATAGGATTAGGAATTTGGTAGAAAACCATAAACCTTTCCCTTAGCTTTACCTAGGAACTTGCTTAAATATTCTAATTGTGTTTTAAGTGCGACTTGGAATGACGGGAAGACCCTCCAGGGTACGCTTTTATTTTATCGCAGTTTATTCTATTGCAAATGCACTTTACTTTTCTTGCATGATAAACAACGATTGCATGAAAACCGACACCTTTAGGACTAGAAACCAAAACCGAAACCCATAATTAAATTAAAAGACACTACAAGATAAAATTCACCTCCACGACATTTCAAAATATAAGACAACTCAAAATTTAATCACAAACAGAACACAAAACTACAATTACAACTAAATTAAAACGTCTTGTTGGATGATCGGGAATACCTCGGATGATGTAACCTACGTGTTGCTAACGGGATTTCCCAGCTGCCTAAATGAAAGTGTGGAACTCATTCAGTTGAGTTTAGCAAATTCATCCGGACTAAGTGAATCCGATAAAAATAATGATGCCGGAAGGATGGAACCGTGGGATCTTAACCAGGTGTCGTTATAATCAACTTTAAGATTTGTTTTAATTAAAACACAAAAAACACTTGGAAATTAAGACTTCTCTAAACCAGAACACTTCTCTCATCTCTTGATTTATGATTTCTAAAACTAAACCTCTGCAACAACAAGGAGCTCGGAGCATGGTGGGCGGCACGGCCATCGTCGTCAAGTAAAACTTGAACCTACTTCAAGCAAAACTTTCTTAGAATTAAATAACAAAGCCATAGGACTTCGAGGTAGTTTGCACTAGTGCAACATAAATCCTCGACTCTTCGTTAGGCATTTGCATTGCAAATTAAACCCTAACCGGTCTTAGGATTCCGAGGTAGTCGTCCGATACGACATAAACCCTCATATCTTCTAGGCGATTTGTATGATTCTATCATATAAATATAAGCCCTAATTAATTAAAATTGGCAAGATTAAAACATTAAATAAACATTAGGACTTTCCTAAATTCAAGCCAAACAATAGGGTAGTCGGGAAATTATCGAAGTTCACTTCGAATCCATAATTTCTCCTACTTTTCTTCCTTTGAATTCCCAAAATAAAAATGTTCCAAATTTGATCCATTCCCTATTGAAATTCCAAAATTCAATCCTTTGAAAACGTAAATTTTGAAATTCTTGAGAGCAGAATTATTGATTATTATCGAGAGTTTTCTTAGGTGATTCCCGTCACTTAAGATGTAATTAACTATAGGGGCTTGCCCTTATAGGGAACTTTAAGAACCCAGGTAATATAAACCCCGTTTAATAGTTTCATATTAAGCGAGGGAATTTATCGGCTTATAAAATTGGTTCGCGGACCAAACGGATGTCACAAACCTTTCTAGTTTATTTAATCGAGCCCCATCATCAAGCAGTGTGTCTATTCTTCGGGATAGATACACGGTTTGTGATGCGGTGCTCGTTTATATAAACTATTCGGGATGTGAGATCAGTTTGATTTCATATCTTAAAATTTTCAAATTTAAAATTATTTTCAAAATCAAATACTACTTTTCAAATTATTTATTTAAATTAAATTAAAATTCGCCGACAATTTTTGTAGGCGACACTCTTTTCAAAATAAAACACATAACCTAAAAAATATGCCGACAGAACTAAGTCACCAACTTTGAAGGTTCTTGGGCGGACCAGTCTGTCATGGGCTTGAACCATCTTAGCTTGGTATAGTTCTAAATTCGCTGCTTGCTGCAAGTCTTTTCCCTTCTAGGCTTTCTAATTCCTCTAGTCGTAATTTGGCATTCTCTTCTCGTCGTGATTTTGTTTTGCAACTGCAATCCTAAGTGAAGGAAGCTGGACCTCTAAAGGTAACACTGCCTCGGACCCATATACCAGAGCGTAAGGTGTAGCTTGAGTAGGAGTTCTGAAGGTTGTCCGGTAGGCCCACAAGGCTTCTAACAACTTCTCGTGCCAATTTCTCTTATTGTCGTCCAAATTTTTCTTTAAAATTTGAACGAGAGTTTTATTAAAAGCCTCAGTACGGGCCGTTTGCTCTTGGGTAGTAAATTGTTGAATATCGCGGTCGATTCCGTGTCTCCCGACAAAATTGTTGATTTGTGTGCTTCGAATGCCGACCCATTATCCGAGATGATCCTGCGCGGCACTCCGAAACGGTAGACAACTTGGTTCTTGAAAATCGTAGCACGTGGTGTGTTTTCACTTCTCCGAGTGGAACCGCCTCTGCCCACTTGGAAAAGTAATCTGTAGCCGCAAGAATGAAGCGATGTCCTTTTGAAGATGGTGGTTCTATTGGACCCACTATATCTGTGCCCCAACATTCAAATGGCCACGATGCAATTTTCGGATGTAGCACATTTGGAGGTTGGTGTAGAACCACCCCGTGCACTTGGCATTGGTGACAGCTCTTGGCGACTTTCATGCAGTCGGTCATCATCGAGGGCCAGTAGTACCCTAGTCTTTTAATTTTCATTTTCATCTTCGGACCCGACTGGTGAGCGCCACGCAGTCCCGAATGCACCTCTTTAACAATTTCACGGGCCTCGGACCCTCTTAGGCACCTTAGCCACATTTGATCAAAAGACCTTACGTATAATGTATTGTTTATTAATGCATAGGACAAAGTTCTTTTCTTGATCCGATGAAGCTAACGACCTATCGTCCGGTAGTTTTCCTGTTTGCGAGTAATCATTACATGGTCGTCGCCAATCTTACGTGTTTTCTCGTCACCGCTCGTAATCGATCCTTTTTCCTTTTCTGATTTGTGTATTGTGTCTATGTCGAGCTGTGATAGGACCTGACGTCCATGAACTGACACTTCCACTGATTCATCTTGCAAGCAGGAAAATTCTTTTGCGAGGCGGGCTAACGCATCCGCTAAAGCGTTTTCTTTTCTGGGAATTTTATAGATCGTCACATTCGGAATTTGTTCCATCAGTTTCATGGCATACTGGAAGTATTGCTCGAGTCTTGGCTTTAAAATTCTGTACTGTCCGACGATCTGTTGAATGATTAACTGCGAATCCCCGTAGATGTTGATGTCTGTTATACCCATTTGAATAGTTAATTCCAGTTCAGTTATGAGGGCTTCGTATTCGCTCGTTGTTCGTACACGGCTCCGTCGGGTGATAGGAGTATCTTAACATCCCCCGCTCCGGTGTTATAAAGATTAATCCGATCCCCGCCTTACCGGGCACTATCACTTGCGATTCTTCGTCTTTGTGTGTCGAAGATGCTCCGTCGAAATACAATTCCCAACGTCGATCATCGGGGTCTTCTAAGCTCATTATTTGTTCATCCGGCAAGTCGTCATTGAGAGGCGATTCTGCCGCAATGGGTGTGCTTGCGAGGAAGTCCGCAGGACTTGTCCCTTTACGGCACGGAGAGGCACGAAAGTTATATCGAATTGCAATACTATCATTGACCATCTGGCAAGTCTGCCGGAAAGCGTCGGATGGGTCATCAAGTATTGCAATGGATTAAATTTCGAAATCAGGTTGACCTTATGAGAAAGCATGTAGTGCCTGAGCTTTTGAGCGGCGAAGATCGTGGCCAAACAATGCTTTTCAATTGCGGGATACCTTATTTCCGTCGGAAGTAAACGACGGCTTAGGTAGTAAAGAGCATTTTCTTTACCCTCATCATTGACACCGGCTAACAGGGCTTCGAGAGAGTCGTCTAAAGCCGCGGTATAAAGTATCGGCGGTCTACACGAGACTCGAGGCTCGCTAAGACGGGAGGTGTCATTAAATATTGTTTAATGTCCTCGAAGGCCCTCTCGGCATTTCTCTTCCCAAATAAATTTGGCGTCCTTTTTAACTAATGCCGAGAAAGGCTGACACCTACCTGACAAGTTCGAGATAAAGCGTCGAAGATATGCCAGCTTCCCTTGAAAAGATCGTAGTTGTTTTAAGGTTTTGGGAGGCGGCATTTCTAAGATGGCTTTTATCTTTTCCGGATCGATTTCAATTCCACGATGTCGGACAACGAATCCTAAGAATTTCCGGACGTGACGCCGAAGGCGCATTTTAAGGGATTCATCTTAAGGTTAAATTGTCTTAATCGTTCGAAAACAATTCTCAAATCATACGAGTGGTTTTCCTTTACTTTGCTTTTGACGACCACATCGTCCACGTAGCATTCGACTTGATTGTGGATGAGATCATCAAAAATTCTTGTCATCGCTCTTTGGTAGGTTGCTCCTGCGTTCTTCGATCCGAATGGCATCACTCGTGTAGCAATATACTCCGATCGGCGTTCGAATGATGTGAGTTTTTCATCTTCCGGAGCCATTTTTATCCGGTTGTATCCCGAAGATCCATCCATGAATGAGAATATTTCATGTGTTGAAGCAATGTCGATCATCAATTCGGGATCGGTAGAGGGAATTCATCTTTCGGACATGCCTTGTTTAAATCTCCGAAATCCACACAAATTCCGATCCGACCATTCTTCTTCCCGATCGGTACCACATTGGGTAGCCAAGTCGGGTATTGTTCTTCACGCGACAAATTTAGCGTCTATTATCTTTTTAACTTCAGCTTATAACTTGTTGTTCTATTTCTAGACGCATTCTTCGGGACCTTGTCTGACGCGGGACGAAGTAGGATCCACTCCTAGCTTATGGATCGCGACCTCCGGAGCAAAACCCGGCATCTCATCGTAGCTCCAAGCAAAACGAGTCTCTAAATTCCATTAATAACTCGATTATTTCTTCGGTGTCTTCTTTATTGAGTAAGGAGCTAACAAAGGTAGGTCTAGGTTCTTCGCTAGTACCTAAGTTAACTTCCGTTAACTCATCTATTGTAGATTTGATCTCTTCTTCGAACTCGGTGGAGCATTTCCAATTTGTAAATTTTCAAGTTCTTCTGTAGCTTCCATGCAGTTTTCATTAGACTCGCAAGTGACAACCAAGCAAAATTCAGTATCGTCAACTGATCCTACTGTGCCGAATCTGAGACCATGCCTTGAATTGGGTGGACGACCGGAGTTATTCCATAAATTTTCAAAATGTTGTGATTGACCTTTTGTCCATTGTCGAGGTAAGAAACCACGCTGAATTAAATTTTGAACACAGGGAGAGTACCACTAAAAAGGCAATTCCATTAATTCTGATAAAGTAGCATCTTCAAATTGTACATTATTTTCAGTTTTGGAGGAAGGAGTACCACGGTAGAATTTGATGGGCTTTGTACTGCCGCTGCGTACCTCTTTGACCACCATACCCTCGATCTTATTAGAATGGATCGGGGTCAGGGTCATAGTATGTACATAGTGGTTAATCTTCTCGTACATCGATTTATATTCTTCGTTTCTTTCATCCTCGAGAGAGATCCTGAATTGCGGCTTCTTCCGACTTATTGTCGCTGCTTCTTGCTTGATTTCTTTTTCTTCTTCAGAACTATCTTCCCATTCAACATTGATGGCTGGTTTTCTCTGTCCAACTGTCCTAACGTCTCCGCCACGACCTCGTCCCCGGCCTCGACCTCGGATGCGAGTTGTGGAGAAACCTTCACCATCTCGCCGTAAGGGAGTGGTGAGTGAGCGTTGGACTACAACTTCGGGTTCTTCGTCGTCCCAAATTTCCTTTGCTTCATTTGTTATGGTATCTCCGGAGAAGATTGTTTTCTTCGGGGGTGCGTAATAGGCCGCATCTTCATGGATCCCAATTTCATGTACGGAGAATGGTTGTAAGTCACCTTTGATGCACTTGTTCCCTCCATCGTAGTATTTGATGCATTGATGTAGAGATGATGGTACCATCCGGTTTTCATGTATCCATGGTCGGCCCGATAGAGCGTTGAACGACGTTTCGAATCAATTATGTGAAATTTCGCGGTTGTCTTTGCTAAGTCACCGGTCTTCATTAGCAGTGTTATTGATCCGAGGGCTCTTTCTCCTTTCTGGTTGAATCCTCTTAATAACATTTTGTCCGCTTCGAGCTCGCGAGCATCAATTTCCAAGTATGCTAGCGTTCGAAGATTCATTATATTAATTGATGCTCCTGGATCCACCAATACTCTGGAGAGTGTAAACTTCCCAATTGTAATTGAAATGTACAACGGTCGGTTGTGGTCTCGCGTCCCAAGTAGTAGGTCATTGTCCGTGAAGGTGACACCTCGCTGTTCCTTTAACGAGCAAACCTCATCTAAGGAATCTCCAGTCATTTGAGCTAAGCAAAATTCTGGATCAAGTAAGGCCTTGATCAGAGCTTCTCTCATCTCCTTTGATAAGATGAGAGCGTCGTAGATGCTCAATTTGGCCGGTAATTTCCTAAGATGGGCTAGCACGTTGTAGTCCACTTTGTTTTCATGTGTCTTGTTTTCTTCCCAAATGGGTATTTCCTCTGCCGGGGTTGATTCTTCCTGAACAACCACCTGCTTTCCTTTGTCCTTTGGACCCATTCTCGGAGGTAGAACTCTTCCACTTCTTAAGTTGACTTCGTGATTTCTTCGAATCTAGTATTGAGTTTGCTTTGGCGCGTCCTTCCGAATTGGAATGACGGATTCTTCGGGATTAGCTTCGGAGTCCGAAGGCTCTAACTCTATCGTGATCTGGAGCTCCTCGAAACTCGCAAATAGATTCGTTGCTTGTTGAACTTTCGTAGCCTCCTTGGTGGATGTCTTCTTTGTCATTGTGATCGTCGAGCTTGTGTATGATTTGAGAATTGTCATTTGTATCGGAATCGACGTCTGGATTAGGTTGATTGCCGCTAGTTAATAATCGTTAGAAACAGTCAAAACGTAGCCAACGCCATAACCCTTATCATTATAAGATCCCACCAGGGTGAGCAGATAATCATACAGAGTCAGAGGTTCGAGGGATTTCTCCCCCGAATCAGAAATAACTATCCTAGGATAAGCAGCCCCTAGTCTAGCCTTAAGAGCCTCGGTCTTCTCTTCTTCGTCAATTTTCTTGTTTTCTTCAATGATCTCTTGTTGAGGTGGTTCTTCTATCGCAAGTGATAGTGTCGACTTGACAGGTTTCGAACTCTGAATTGAGGCTTGCACTGAAGCGGTTTGGATGTGATCCAAAACCTTCTTCGAAGACTTTGTCCAAGCGGTAGTCCATCCATCGTCAGTCGCATACGGATCTATCGGAACAATGAAATCTGTCGAGATGACATTGACGGAACCTCCTTTCTGGGGTTCCTTCATGTACTCCTTCGGGATCGTTATATTCCCTTTCCGAAGATTGTCGCTGAGCCAACTCTTGAAGGTAATACAATCTTCTATCTTATGCCCAAGCATCCGGTGGTAAGGGCAAAAGTTGGGATCACCTTTCTTGTCGACTTCTTCCGGTCTCTTAGGCTGCGGTAGTTGGAAATGCGGAGTCTTCATCAAGCTGCGGAACATTTTTGGCACTGCCTCATTCTTGAACGGATACTCCCTGCTCAGAAGCTCCCTTAACGTACGTTGCGGACATGGCGGTTGTTCATACTGTTGAGATGACTGATAGCTGGGTCGGGGTTGCTGGTAATTCTGTTGAAGTTGCTGCGGCCATTCTGACGATATTTGTATCGGTTGCTTGCCTTTATCGACTGCTGCGACGATCCCGGACTTCTTTTCAAAAGTTTTCACGGGCTTCTGTTTGTCTGTTTTATTGGTGAAACTTAATTGCTTTGCCTCCTCTTGCAAGCTTCCGGCCTTGCTTAACAACTTCTCGAAAGTCTTAATAGTAAATCCTCGAGGAGAAGTGCTATCGGGCCATGGATGTTTTTTAGTAAAATGCCGACTGCATGTTGTTCTTGTAGCTGCGGCTCACACTTCATGCTTAGGTTCCTTCATCGAAGTATGTAGTCCACCAAGGTTTCGTTGGGTTTCTGCTTTTCTACCACTAAATCACCTATAGTGATGTGGTGCTGAGCTCCGCAAATCGCTTGATGAAGAGGTTCTCTAATTCCGAAAATGTCTTCACCGAACCGTTTGGTAATTCCGCATACCAATCAAAGGCGATCCCCGACAGTCGCCGACAAATTGTCCGAAGAGTAAGGCATCACTTCCGCCGCATTGCAACAACCGGCACGAAAATGTGCAACATGCCGCCGAGGGTTTCCGGTTCCATCAAAGGTCTTGAACGGAGGTGGTACAAAGCCTTTCGGATATCGGATGGCGTCGAATTCTTCGTGGGTAAGGTCTACCCGTCCGAATGGATGTCCCGCTCTTTGATTGTGCCAAGGCTTCTCGCACCTGTTGTTCCACCAAGCTCTTGATATCCTTTTCCGGAATCATACTTTGTGTTGCATCCTTCTTTAATTGATCATCCCCGTTGACGGATGTAATCTCTTTTCCTTCGTCTACAATGTGAATGACTTCTGGGGGTGTTTCTCTTTGGGGTTGAACTTGACTTTGGAGAGTGGTTAGGGCTACAACCATTTCTTCCATCCTTTTTGCCATTTGGGCGATCGTATCATCTTTCTCTTGAAGCTGCCTCCTCATTACTTCCGGTTCCTCTCTTTCTGCGGCTGCAGGGGCACCTTGTGAAGCTGACGAAGCTCGCGTATCAACCATGTTAATTTTCGCATACTCATCATCCATGAACTCGACGAGTCAATCTCATCTCCAAATTTCTCTTCTCTCTCCTCGCTAATCGTCGAATATCGGTTCTTAGCTTTTCCATAGCATCTTCTAGTGGTCTTTTCTGTATATCCTCGCAGTTGTCATGTGATAGCTGTCGGGTTTCATTCTCATGAGTCCCCTTTACTGCAGTAGCACTTTCTTCGGATTCAAGTCTCCTGACGAGACTTTCCTTCTCGAGTCGTTGTTTCGGTCTTAATCGTACGGTAGTGGGACGCCATACCATCCTTCTGCAGCAGCGAAGGCCTAGGACCGGATGGTCCGTCTAGCCGAATACTCGGAAGGTGGTATCCTCCCTGATCTGTAAACCTGAAACAACAACAGGTGGACTAGCCTTCATCTTCTTATTCGGCTCTTCTGCAGCGATAGCGAGTTCTACTCGTGGCCCAAGACGGGATTTGGCCGGCACCCTCCCTATCCTTCTTAAAATCTCCGATACAGGGCATTTTTCTTTCTTTGCTAACTTCTCAATCACAGTCTGTAGTCGGGAAAATGGTGTAATCCTTGCCCTTTTCTTTCTGTTGTCGCTATAGTATGCGGGCCGAGGTAATGTGGAGGCAATCTTGCGGACGTTTTCCTCGTCAGCTGCGGCGTAAAGGGGATGGAATCTACTTCCTTCCAAAAGGGGTGTATATTCGAGCAATGGTATGTATTCAGGTAGTGGTGTGTACTCAGGGATTTCTTCTAAGAAAGCGACTTCAGCAGCTCTGGCCTTCCTGGCAATCTTCCTACCTCTGTTTCTTCTCTGAGTCCGTGTTAGGGGTGGAACCCTTGAGCTGGACCCAATTTCAAAAACAGAAGGTTTTGCACGGAAATCTATACCCTCCACGGTAACATGCTCGTTACAAATTTGAACTTCCTTCCCTTCGGTTTGGCGGGAGCCGGGTAGGTGCGAGACGACTAGACCAGTGGGGGTAGAGATAACAGTCCTCCTTTGGACAGTAGTATTCCTCTCAGCTGGAACCCTTTGCAGGGGAGGAAACTCTTGAGTTGACTTAAGGTTGAACTCGATCAAAGGTCTCTTAATTTCAGATACTTTGTTTGTCAGTGCGAAAAGGGTAACGTCAGCGATCTCGACATTTGTGTTCTCGAATCCTTGTCCAAACCGGATGATCCCATTGTCGGGCGGTTCATCCTTGTACACGCGAAGTCCACTCCATTGGTGAAGGAGAAAATCAGCTTTGGGGCTTCCATTTCGCAAGCGCATTCGATTGTCGATCCCAAGTTATGCTTCTTCTCATCAGGACGAAAAGAAAGGCATCGAAAAGTGTCCGAACACATTCTTGTTCATGTATGTATAAAAAAGGTGTTATTTGTTAAAAGAGTCATTCATTAGAGGGTTTATTTATTTAGAACGGAATGTTCAAAGGTGTAGAGAAGGTAAGGAATTCGATTCAGAGTTGGAAAGGAAAAGAAAGACTTATGTAAGACTTCTCGACTCGAATGACCACTCCTAAACTAACACCTATTGGGGGTCCACCCCACCTCAGAAATGAGGTAAAAGGATCTCAGAACCTCTCTGTTTAGGGGTGTCTAAACAGTGGCTCCTAAATCCGAGAGAATGTTGGCTATACTCGTTCAAGGTAGAAATGATCATAGTATTCCAACGGAAAGAAGGGTAGTTTGATCCATTAGGGACATGGATACACTACCGATTTTTGAAAGCAGAACTATCTGATTAAAAATGGAGAGAGGAACTCTCCCCAGCGGAGTCGCCAGAAATTGTCGGCATATTTTTAGGTTAGGTGTTTTATTTTGAAAATGGGTCGCCTAACAGAAATTGTCGGCGAATTTTAAATTTAATTTACATATATATATGATTTGGAAAGTAGTATTTTGATTTTTTTAAAAAAAATAATTTTGAAAATTTTAAGATATGAAATCAAACTGATCTCACATCTCAAATAGTTTATATAGACGAGCACCGCACCACAAAACGTGTGTCCATTCTGAAGAATAGGCACACTTGTTTGATGGTGGGGCTCGATTAGATAAACTAGAAGGTTTGTGACATCCGTTTGGTCTGCGAAACCATTTTATTTGCCGACAAGTTCCTCGCTTAATATGAAAACATTAAACAGGGTTTATATTACTCAGGTTCTTAAAATTCCTATAAGGGCAAGCCCCTATAGTTAATTACATCTTAAGTGACGGGAATCACCTAAGAAAACTCTCGATAATAATCGGTAGTTCTGCTATCAAGAATTTCAAAGTTTAAGTTTTCGAGGATTGAATTTTGGAATTTCAATAGGGAATGGATCAAATTTGGAACATTTTATCTTGGGAATTCAAAGGAGGAAAGGTAGGAGAAATCACGGATTCGAAGCGAACTTCGATAATTTCCGACTATCCTATTGTTTGCGCTTGAATTTAGGAAAGTCCTAATGTTTATTTAATGTTTTGATCTTGCCAATTTTAATTAATTAGGACTTATATTTGTATGATAAAATCATACAAATAGCCTCGAAGATGTGAGGGTTTATGTCGTACCGAACGATCACCTCGGAGTCCTAAGACCGGTTAGGGCTTAATTTACATGACATGATCATGCAAATGTCTAACGAAGAGTTGAGGATTTATGTTGCACTAGGCAAACTACCTCGAAGTCCTAAGACCGGTTATTTAATTCTAAGGAAAGTTTTGCTGAAGTAGACTCAGGTTTTGCTGATGACGATGGCCGTGCTGCCCACCATGCTCCGAGCTCCCTGTTGTTGCAGAGGTTTAGTTTTAGAAGTCATAAATCGGGAGATGAGAGAAGTGTTACGGTTTAGAGAAAGTCTTAATTTTCAAGTATTTTTTATGTTTTAATTAAAACAAATCTTAAAGTTGATTATAACAACACCGGTTAAGATCCTACGGTTCCATCCTTCCGACATCGTTATTTTTATCGGATTCACTTAGTCCAGATGAATTTGCTAAACTCAACTGAATGAGTTCCACACTTTCATTTAGACCGTGGGAAATCCCGTTAGCAACACGTAGGTTACATCATCCGAGGTATTCCCGATCATCCAACAAGACGTTTTAATTTAGTTGTAGTTGTAGTTTTGTGTTCTGTTTGTGATTAAATTTTGAGTTGTTTTATATTTTGAAATGTTGTGGCGGTGAAATTTATCTTGTAATGACTTTTAATTTAGTTTTGGTTTCAGTTTTAGGGACTATCCTAAAGGTGTGGGTTTTCATGCAACAGTTGTTTAACATGCAAGAAAAGTAAGTGCGATGCGATTAAATAAATTGCAATAGGGTAAATTGTAATAAAATAAAAGCGTACCTGGAGGGTCTTCCTGTCATCCCAAGCTGCACTTAAAACACAATTAGAATAATTAAGCATTTAAAGTAAGTTCCTAGGTAAAGCTAAGGGAAGGGTTATGGTTTTCTACCAAGTTCCTAATCCTATAGCTAGTCATCTCCTATGACGTCTAGGTTCTTGTATTTTGGTTTGAGGACGATTTTCTTCATCAAAGAACAACTAAGTTCAATTGTTCTTATAAATATCCTATCATATCGAGGAAGTGCTTAAGACGAATCTTAAAAATCTTTTCAATATTTCTAGGATTGTTTTAAGTCCAAGAGAATTTAATTATACAAATGAATTAATCATCCGGGAGTTCAAGTTTGATGTCTTGCTCAGTGAACTAGGATATTTGAATATCCTATAAGTGAAGTAACACTTCACTTAACGCTCCGTTTAGAAGTTATGTCAACAAAAGCTTTCGAGGGCAAATGGTTGTTCAAGTGGTTCATGATTTAATTTCAGTTAATGGATTTAAGTTTGGAATAGTGTTCAAGTTGTTTTAGATTTATTTTTGAATTCTTTATGTCTTAGGTGATGTTATACTTAATTTAATTTAATTTGATGTAATTTAATTTAATGTGGTTTAATTTAATTTAATTTAAGTTAATTTAATATAATATGATTTAATTTAATTTAATTTAATTTGATTTAATTTAATTTAATTTAATTTAATTTAATTTAAATTAATTTAAATTTTAATTTGATTTGATTTAATTTAATTTAATGTGTTTTAATTTAATTTAATTTAATATGTTTTAATTTAATTTAATTTGATTTAATTTAATTTAATTTAATGTGTTTTAATTTAATTTAATTTAATATGTTTTAATTTAATTTAATTTAATTTAATTTAATTTAATTTAATTTAATTTAATTTAAATTTTAATTTGATTTTATTTTTAATTTTAACTTATTATTTTATTTTAAAAGGGTTTGATTTAAATAATTTAACTTTATTTTAATTTAATGGTTAAGTCTTTTGGCATTTTAAATCTTAAGTTTGAATTATCATTTTAATTAGGAATTAAATATTATTGAAATGATTAATTTAGGGATTCTTAAATTAAAGAATAAATCTCTTCCTAATGACATCCCTATTTTAATAATTCCAAATTTATTATTCTTCCAAATTTAATTAATTATTTTAATTAAAGTTCATTTCAATTATTTTTTAATTATTTAAAAGGTTCCTACCCTTTAATTATTTAAATTTCAATCATCCAAATCTGATTAAGATCAAATATTTTACTCTTTCATTTTATTAAGCCTAAAGTTTTAATTAAGGGTTAAAATTTTAATTACCATTTTGCCCTTCAAGCTTAATAATTTCATAACTCACTAAATTGAGCTCAAATGAATTTGAAATTTTTATGTGACTTCACTCATATGTTAATAAAGACATTAGAGGAGAAAATGTGATTTTTACGTATTTAATTTATTTATGTAATTATTTTTGGTGGAAAATAAGGATTTTCAAGGAAAATTTAATAATATGACCAAGGAAAAGTTTCTGTCCTTAAGAAAATTATGGGACATTCCTAATGACCAGAGGACCACTTGGACCATTTAGCCAATTTTGGTGATTTTTTAAAGTTTAAATTGGCTAAATGGCCTAATCAACCCATTTAGTAGGGCTAACCAAGTCCAATTGACTTCAAACTTTTATGGTGGGTTCCTCTGACCCTAAAGGTCGGTGGAGAATTGATTTCAAGTCAATTTGATCTATGATTAGCTCTAATTAATTAAAGAGCTATTTTGGGTGTTTAAGCCGATTAGGGTTATTTCAGTGAATTAATTCAAAACCTATTTTTCCTAGGTGCCTCGGTCATAATAAACATCACCAAATTTTCTTGGAATTTATTTCACAACATGCTAATTATTGGATTTAAAATACTCAGACTAGTGACCTAGAATTGGAAAATCAATAACTTCTCATAGGGATGGCCTCTGACTTTGGAAAATTCAGGGAATGTTCCCAAATTCAGAGGCTTCAAAAGCCTTATGGTCTTATGCATGGTGAATTTCCTATATGCATGGAGAATTAAAACAATGCAGACAGTAAATATATCATTAAAAATAAAATACTTGATGAAATTAAGTGATTTCTTTTCCACATTATTCTCCTCTGTTCACTGAGCAAGAGGGTATTTTTATTTTATTTTTCTGATTTTTCTACACAAAGTTATGCATTTTTGAAGTTTAGGGAATTAAATAAAAAAGAAAATACCCTAATTTTCTACTTATCCACGCGGCGCCGCGTCAACCTGGCATCTCCGAAGCTCCACGCGGCGTCTCCGATTCGGCGCCGCCATCGACTCGGCCGATCCGAGCCCCGCGGGTCAGCGTACCAACGCGTCGTCCGGGCTCGATCCGGACCGTCCACTCGATACACGCTCGATCCGACGGCTCATGGTCATCGTGTACGGCCGGTGTGCACCCGTGACCGTCAACCTTCTAACCCTAATTTCTCGCTCGATTCTCAACGAATTTTCGTGTTCTTATGCTCTATGGATTCGTCTTGAGGAGACGAACACATCCATACTGGTAAACATGTATTTAAATTGACTCAAATTAAATGGAGAATCTTTGTAAGCTCGGGAAGAAGAGTGAGTCCATACCTTTGCTCAGAGAAGTGAAGCTTCGATCTGAGAGTTGTGTCACCTTCGATTGGGTCCAAGCAAGCTCCAGATGAAGTCCCTTGGCCTGGTGAATTGTCCAAGCTATGAAAGTGACCACAGCCGATCACAAAGCTTGGAGGTCGGGACAATTGGGTGGCCTGGAGATGGGGCTTTCAGTGGGAAACTTCTCCTCTTGGTCTGGTGAAGGTGTAGGACTGTCGGCGTATTTTTTAGGTTTTGGTGTTTATTTGGAAAAGGGGGTCGCCTACAGAAATTGTCGGCGAATTTTAATTTAATTTAAATAAATAATTTGAAAAGTAGTATTTGCTTCTGAAAATAATTTTAAATTTGAAAATTTTAAGATATGAAATCAAACTGATCTCACATCCCGAATAGTTTATATAAACGAGCGCCACATCACAAGCTGTGTATCTATCCCGAAGAATAGACACACTACTTGATGATGGGGCTCGATTAAATAAACTAGAAGATTTGTGACATCTGTTTGGCCTGCGAACCAATTTTATAAGCCGACAGAATTCCTCTCGTTTAATATGAAAACATTAAACGGGGTTTATTTTACACAGGTTCTTAAAATTCCCTATAAAGGCAAGCCCACTATAGTTAATTACATCTTAAGTGACGGAATCACCTAAGAAAACTCTCGATAATAATCGGTAGTTTCTGCTCTCAAGAATTTCGAGGTTTAAGTTTTCAATGGATTGAGTTTTGGAATTTCAATAGGGACTGGATCAAATTTGGAACATTTTATTTTGGGAACTCAAAGGAAGAAAAGTAGGAGAAATTACAGATTCGAAACGAACTTCGGTAATTTCCCGACTATCCTATTGTTTGGCTTGAATTTAGGAAAGTCCTAATGTTTATTTAATGTTTTGATCTTGCCAATTTTAATTAATTAGGACTTATATTCGTATGACACAATCATACTAATAGCACTTGAAGATATGAGGGTTTATGTCGTATCGGACAACTACCTCGTAAATCCTAAGACCGGTTAGGGCTTAATTTATAATGCAAATGCCTAACAGAAGGTTGAGGATTTATGTTGCACTAGGCAAACAACCTCGAAGTCCTGTGGCTTGGTTGTTTAATTCTAAGGAAAGTTTTGCTGAAGTAGACTCAGGTTTTGCTGATGACGATGGCCGTGCTGCCCACCATGCTCCGAGCTCCTTGTTGTTGCAGAGGTTTAGTTTTAGAAGTTCATAAATCAGGAGATGAGAGAAGTGTTTTGGTTTAGAGAAAGTCTTAATTTCCATGTGTCTTTAATGTTTTAATTAAAACAAGTCTTAGAGTTGATTAAACGGAACCGATTAAGATCCCACGGTTCAGTCATCCCAAGCACCGTTATTTTCATCGAATTCACTTAGTCCGGATGAATTTGCTAAACTCAACTAAATGAGTTCCGCACTTTCATTTAGACCGTGGGAAATCCCGTTAGCAACACGTGGGTTACATCATCCGAGGTATTCCCGATCATTCAACGAGACGTTTTAATTTAGTTGTAGTTGTAGTTTTGTTGTTCGTTTGTGATTAAATTTTGAGTTGTTTTATATTTTGAATGTTGTGGCGGTGAATTTTATCTTGTAGTGTCTTTTAATTTAGTTATGGGTTTCGGTTTTGGTTTACGTCCTAAAGGTGTAGGTTTTCATGCAACTCGTTGTTTATCATGCAAGAAAGGTAAGTGCGATGCGATTAAATAAATTGCAGTAAAGTAAATTGCAATAAAATAAAAGCGTACCTGGAGGGTCTTCCCGTCATCCCAAGCTGCACTTAAAACACAGTTAGAATATTTAAGCATTTAAAGTAATTTCCTAGGTAAAGCTAAGGGAAGGGTTATGGTTTTCTACCAAAATCCTAATCCTATAGCTAGTCGTTCCTATGACGTCTCAGGTCTTCGATTTTGGTTTTAAGGATGATTTTCTTCACCAAAGAACAACTAAGCTCAATTTGTTCTTAAGGACATTCCATCATATTGAGGAAGTGTTTAAGACGAATCTTAAACATCTTTTGAATATTTCGGGAATTGTCCTAAGTCCAAATGAATTACATTGTGCGAGTGAATTAATCATCTAGGGTGTTTAAGTTAAGTTTTATTTCTTGCTCAGTGAATTAGGATGTTTGAATATCCTTATGAGTGAAGTGACATTTCACTTGATACTCCATTTAGGAGTTGTAATAGTAAAAGCTCTAAGGCGAAATGATATTTAATGATTTGTGATTCAAATTTAAGTTCAAATTAATGATTTAAGTTTGGAATAGTGTTCGAGTTATTTTAGACTTATTTTGAATTCTTCATGTCTTAGGTGATGTTATATTTAATTTAATTCAATTTAACTTAACTTAATTTAATTTAATGTGGTTTAATTTAATTTAATTTAATTTAATTTTATTTAATTTAATTTAATTTAATTTAATTTAATTTAATTTAGTTTAATTTAATTTAATTTAATTTAATTTAATTTAATTTAATTTAATTTAATTTAATTTAACTTAATTTAATTTAATTTAATTTAATTTAATTTAATTTAAATTAAATTTAATTTAATTTAATTTAGTTTTTTAATTTAATTTTTAATTTTAATTTAATATTTTATTTTAAAAGGGTTTGATTTAAATAATTTAACTTTAACTTAATTTAATGATTAAGTCTTTTAACATTTTAAATCTTAAACTTGGATTATCATTTTAATTAGGGATTAAATATTATTGAGCTGATTAATTTAGGGATTCTTAAATTAAAGAACAAATTTCTTCCTAATAACATCCATATTTTAAATAACTCCAATTTTATTATTCTTCCAAATTTAATTAATTATTTTAATTAAAATTCATTTCAATTATTGTTGAATTGTTTAATAGGTTTCTATCCTTTAATTACTTAAATTTCAATCATCCAAATCAGATTAGGATCAAATATTTTACTCTTTAATTTTATTAAGCCTAAAGTTTTAATTAAGGGTTAAAATTTTAATTACCATTTTGCCCTTCAAGCTTAATAATTTCATAACTCACTAAATTGAGCTCAAATGAATTTGAAATTTTTATGTGACCTCACTCATATGTCAATAAAGACATTAGAGGAGAAAGTGTGATTTTTATGTATTTAATTTATTTATTTAATTATTTTGGTGGAAAATAAGGATTTCCAAGGAAAATTTAATAATATGACCAAGGGAAAGTTTCTGTCCTTAAGAAAATTATGGGACATTCCTAATGATCAGAGGACCACTTAGACCAATTTTTGTGATTTTTTGAATTATATTTTATTTATTAAAATTATTTTAATTTCTGGAGTATTAATTAATTTAAAAATAAAATATAAGTTGAAAAATAAATTTTATAATTTTTAAAATTCTCTATGATATCAAGGATTCCAGAGAACCAAATTTTACAATTTTCTGATTTTTCTTTAATTTATTGAAATTATTTTAGTGGAAATGCTAGAAAATGTATTTTTTTATTTTAAAAATTACCCCAAGGCTTTAAAATTTAATATCTCAACCTAGAGACATAAGAAAAATATGAGGTTTGTTCCTAAGTGGTTAGAATTCAAAATATGACATTTTGGTGAATTTTATTATTTTTGTAATTTTTATTATTTTTTAATTATTAAAATATTAAAATAATGATAAAAAATCAACTTTTTTAGAAAATTGCAATTTTAATTTTCTTGAATTCCCCTGATATCAGAGAGGCTCCAAAACCAATTTGGTGAATTTTTGAAAAGTATTTTGAAAGTTATGAAATTTTAAAGTTTAATTTTGGCTAAGTGGCTTAATCAACCTATTTGATGGGGCTAACCAAGTCCAATTGACTTGAAATTTTTATGGTGGATTCCTCTAATCCTAAAGGTCAGTGGAGAATTGATTTCAAGTCAATTTGATCTATGGTTAACTCTAATTAATTAAAGTTCAATTTTGGGTATTTAGGCCGATTAGGGTTAATCCGAGTGAATTAACTCAAGTCCTATTTTTCCTAGGGTTATCTGGTCATAAGGAACATCACCAAATTTTCCTAGAATTTATTTCACAACATGCTAATTTTTGGAATTAAAATACTCGAAAACGGCAACATGCATTTGAAAAATCAATAACTTTTCACGAGAGATGGCATCCGACCTTGGAAAATTCGGGGAATGTTCCCGAGTTCGGAGGCTTCAAAGCCCTATGGTCTCATGCCATGGTGAATTGTGTACATGTATGGAGAATTAAAACAATGCAGGGAGTAAATAATTAATTAAAAATAAAATACAGGACAAAATTAATTAATTTCTTTTCCACATTATTCTCCTCTGTTCACTGAGCAAGAGAGTATTTTTATTTTATTTTTGTGATTTTTCTACACAAAGATATGGATTTTTGAAGTTCTCAGATTTAAATAAATCAGAAAATACCCTATTTATCTACTTATCCACGCGGCGCCGACTCGACCTCGGCGGCTGCGAATCGACACGCGTCGCTCCACGGTTCGGCGCCGCCATCCGACTCGGCTGTCCGGGGCCCCGCGGTTCACGTACCATCTCGCCGGTCCGACACGATCCGAGCCGTCCATCCGATACACGCGCGATCCGACGGTTCTCGGTCATCGTCTACGGCCGGGTGCGATCCGTGACCGTCCACACTCTAACCACTAAGAACTCTCTCGATTCTCGACGGATTTTCATGTTCTTATGCTCTATGGATTCGTCTTGAAGAGACGAACACATCCATACGGTGAACATGCATTAAAATTGACTCAAAGTAAAATGAGAATCTCTGGAAGCTCGGGAAGAAGAGGGAGTCCATACCTTTGCTCAGAGAAGTGAAGCTTCGATCTGAGAGTTGTGTCACCTTCGATTGGGTCCAAGTAAGCTCCGGATGAAGTCCTTGGCACAGTGAATTGTCCCAGCTATGAAAGTGACCACGACCGATCACAAAGCTTGGAGGTCTGGAGCAACTCGGGTGGCCTCGGAGATGGGGCTTTCGGTGGGAAACTTCTCCTCTTGGTCCGGTGAAGGTGTAGGACCAATCAATTTGGGGATTGGCTCGCTTGTGAAGAAGTGTCCTGGTTTTTGGGCTAAAGTTTGAGCTCGAAATTGAGCTCGACTGGAGGGAATTAGGCTGGAATTCAGTGGGGATCAAGTGCTCTATGTGTGGAGAGTGATCTGGAATGATTTTGGCAGAGTTTCCTTAAGGTTTTGGTTCAGCACCTCCTTTGGCCGAGAGGGTGAGGGGTTTAAATAGGAGAGGCTGGAGGGCCTCCCAGGGGGAATTGAGGGCTGGGATCAGTTGCTCTTGGCATGTGAAGAACAGCCATGGTGGCCATTGGGCATGAGGCAGCTCAGCAGGTGAGAATTCCAAGTTTGGGCTCACATGTGAGCTCTCGACCCGGTGGTTTCCGGCGGTCGTGGTGGCTAGCCGGCCGGGCATGGGTCACCCTCGAGGTTAGGTGGGTCGGGGTCGGGGCTTGGTGCAAGCGATTGGCAATTGCCATGTGTAAAGGCTTTGATCCAAAGTAGAATGGGGCATGGCTAGTTTTGAGTCTAAATGGGTCAATTCACCCATTTGGGCTTGGTGCACCCTTCAAGGTGGCTTTGGGTCTTGTGGGGAATCAAAGGGTCAGTTGGTTTGGCATGGAGAGGTCTCCATCCAAATATATTTGGATTAAATTTAAGTTTAGGTGAATCATGATTAAGGCTAATGAGCTTTAGGGATTAAGGAAAGCCCCCTCTTCTTACCCAATATGGCATGGTGGAGTTTCCAAGGCCCTCATGGCTCACATGTGGCTCATGCATGGCTTCATGGCTCACCTTTGGCTTGGGGAAAGGTTTAGTCAATTTCATGAAAAGGGGTTTTGGGATTCTTTTGATAATTTAATGGGAACTTGGATAAGGCTTGATTTGGGATGATTTGATGATGAATTTAGGACTTAGGTATTGAGTTTAATTGAAAGTATGATGAGGGGAAATGTCATATGGGCTTTGGGACCCATTTTGGGCCTTTGGATGTGGTAAAAGATGGGCTTTTAAAATGATTTAAGGAATGGGCCTTTTAGTTTAAAAAATGAATTTATGGATGGGAGTTTTGTAAAGAGGTTGGGCCAAATAATTGTTGAGTTTGGTTTAGGGATGTGTCATGAATGATTTGAAATAAATTTGAGGTGGTTTGGGCTTGAATTGGGTTGGATTTGAGTTCATTTGGTACATGGGCCAATATAGGTCAAATTGGGCTAACTTGGGCCAATGTTGGGCTAGGGTTGAAATTGATGTAAAATAAATGTTGGGAAATGTTTATGGGAGTGTTTCAAAGAGGTTTTGGCTTTGGTTGGGTTTTGATTTTGGGGTTTGGGCCTATTTGGGCTAGGTTTAGGTTTAGGTCAAAATTGGGCCTTTTGATTTTGGGTTGAATTTGAGTGGGGTTTGGATCTAAATTTTGGGCAAATCATGTTAGTGTTTTGTTTATGGGGATGTTAAGGAAGGTTTAGAAAAGATTTGGGGTTAATTGGAGTTGAATTGGGTGAGTTTGGGCTAAGTTTGGGTCATGGGTTCAAATTGGGCTTTAAGGCCCAAAGTGAAATTGGATTCAAATGTCAATCAAATTAGACTTGGATTTGGTCTAGATTGGTGTTGGGGATGTTGAATTGAAGTTTAGAATTGAATTGGACCAGAATTTAGGTCAATTGGGTAGGTTTGGTTTGACATTGGGTTCATTTTGGGTTAAAATGGGTCAAATTGGGGTTTTGATAAAAGTGGGGTAAATTGACAAAATTGGCCCATGGTGTAGTTGAACAAAATGAAATTGGGAATATTTGGGATTTTCTGGAATTTTCTGGGAATTTTCTGAATTTTTGGATTTTTTGGCCAAGAGGGGTATTTTGGGTATTTGGAGGGTATTGGGAGGTATTTTTGGAATTTTTGGTATTTTTGGGTATGGATGATCAATTTGATTGGTGAGGCAATGTTTAGGATTGATTTTGGAGAATTTTGGGTAATTTAGGTGATTTTGCAAATTTGGGGGGGGGTTTCGAGGTTTTGGGTAGGTTAGGCGGGTATAGGGTCCAGGGGTCAAAAATTGAAAATTTGGAAAATTGAAGATTGGGTGAATGTAAGTGAAATGAAACCATTTTGGTTGAGCCATGAAGTCATATCAAGCCCACATGATCCATGAAGGGACTCATTTGAGGCACCCACTATGTTGTTCCTAACCCTCTTAGCCAATGGGCTAGGGGTTAAAGACCATCCATGTGAATCACCCGCATGAGTCGGGAGGTCAAATTGGGTATGGGTGTGGTTTCAAGAGGTGTGTGAAAGTGTAGTGTATAGATGTAGTGTGTGTGTAAGTCGGCCCCTTCACCGGACCGGGCCACTGGGGCGATCTAAGGCCAAAGAATCCCATAGGAACTCATCCTTTAAACTTCCACATTTAATTTCAACCCTCTAGGTGATTAGGGGTCTACAATCAAGTTTGTGGAGTTTGCGGGGAGTTAAGAAGTGGTTTGAATTTCTAAGTGGTGGGTCTCAATTCTAATCCTCTAGGATAGTCAAAGGAAAAGCTTAAGGCTAGATCCTAAGTACTAAAAAGAAGAAGAGAAGACCTCATCAAAAATGAGGTCAACAAGGACCAGTCAATTTGGGGATTGATCCACTGTGGAGAAGTGTCCTGGTTTTTGTGCTGAAGTTTGAGCTCAAAATTGAGCTCGACTTGGAGGAATCGGGACCGGAATTCGGTGGGGATCAAGTGCTACTATGTGTGGAGAGTGATCTGGAATGATTTTGGCAGAGTTTCCTTAAGGTTTTGGTTCAGCACCTCCCATGGCCGAGAAGGGGTGGTGTTTAAATAGGAGAGGGTGGAGGGCCTCCCAGGGGGAGTTAGGGCTTGGGATCAGCTGCTCTTGGCAAGAGAAGAACAGCCTGTTAGTGATAGTGCCCTAGGCCTATTATATGGATATGTATTTTAAACTTTTATGAATATTTTTCTATTTTAATTAGCATGTTTATGATAGAAGAAGAACCTTGAATAGTTTCATGTTTATTATGAAGATTATTCTAAATATCCATAATCGCTTATTGTTGTGGGAATGACGATAAATAAAGATTAATATAAAGTTTGATGGATATTCATGAGATGAATATATGTATGAGGATACACATCGATTTATATGTATTTATTGGAGAACAAATATTGGATCGACTCGCTTTGAGATTAAATCATGGATATAAGTCATATGTTAATCTCGAGTTGTAGTGACATCGAATCCTCCGACTCGAGATTGTCGTGGTTCTCAACATGAGGAATATTATGTTTAGACATAACCCGACGTTGTCTTTTGATCGGATGACCATAAAGATTATGATTGGGCATAATGTGAATCATGTAGTGAGATATGAGTAATCAAGATGGAATTTATCCCTCTTATAATAAGAAAGATATCTCCGGGCCCCTCGAATGATTTAGGCGAGAATTGTGTGGCCACACTCGAATGAATTGATGGAGATCGATTGCATTTATTTTATCGATCTAATCGAGAGTCGAGAAATTAAAGATAGAGAGATATAAGGTTGACATTATTCCATGCCTTATATTACTATCATGATATCACGTGATAAAAGGATTATGTCATTAACAATCGGGTTGTCTCGGATCTTGAGACTATTCATACTAACTTGGGTAGTTATATTGTCTTGCTAGAGACCAACTATAACTTGTAGGTTTTTAAATGGTGATTTAAGCCTACTGCCAATGTTAATTGAACCTATAGGGTCGCACAAAATTTGAATGGACTAGAATGGTTGATGAACACTCTCTCTCTTGAGTAATTTATAATAATAATGAAGAGGTGTCATGAAATGGTGCCACTTCAATTAAAAGGAGGGGTCATGGCTTATGAAGTCAATTTTTTTTTTATTCCTTTTGAACTCTTGCAAGAGAGGAAGAGAGTTCTTTCGGTTTTGGAGAAAAACCCGTTTCCGATCTAGCAGTTGGATGCCATTTGGAAATCCGTTCGAGTGTGGATACCGGTAGAGGGTGGTGGTTTCGGCGCCTTAAAGATCCGAGGAAATCTAAGAGTAGAACTCTTGCATGGTATGATTTCTTGCACTTCTTTTTGGGTTTATGTTTTGATTTGTATGAGCACATGAGATCCTTGGTGGTTTTGGGGAAATGACTTTAATATGCGTTTTAATTAATTTCGCTTCCGTTGCGCATGATCCCGAAAATCCAACACGGCCATGGTGGCCATTGGGCATGGGGCGGCTCGAGCGAGGTGGAATTCCAAAGTTTGGCTCCTCCCAAGGTCTCGGCCATGGTGTTTTCCGGCGACCCAGGCGGCTGGCCGGCAGGCATGGGTCACCCTCAGGTCCAGGTGGGTCAGGGCTGGAGGTTTGTGCAGTCAATTGGCATTAGCCATGTGTAAAGGGCTTGGATTAAAATGGAATGGGGATAAGGTCACTTTGAGTTCAAATGGGTCAACCCACCATTTTGGGCTTGGTGCACCCTTCCAAGTTCTGATTTTGGGCTGGGAGGATCATGTGAGTCAACCTACCAAAGGTAGTGAAGTCCACATCGAAGATTAGGTGGCAAAGTGTGGTTTAGAGTGTATCATGTTTAAGGTAAAAGGGCTTAAGAAAGGTTTAAGAAAGAGATCCCTTCTCTTGCCATTAGTGGTTTGGTGAGGTGGAAAGTGGATTCCATGGCTCTCATGGCTCCTATGGGGCTCATGCATGGTTTCATGGCTCACCTTTGGCTTGGGGAAAAGCGAAGTCGATTTCATGGAAATGGGTTTAAGGAAATTTTGGCATTTTGATGGGAATTTGGCATATGGCTTGATTTGGATTTATTTTATCATGGATTTAGAACTTAGGAGATGGTCTTATCAAATGGATGATGATAGGGAATTGTCATGTGGGCTTTGGGCCCTTTTGAAATTATTTTTGATGGGCTTTTAGGAAGGAATTTGGGGATGGGCCTTTAGGTTTAAGAATGGATTCATGGATGGGAATTTTGTAGAAGTTTGGGCCAAATAATTGTTGGGTTTGGTTTAGGGATATGTCATGAGTGAATTGAAATGAGTTTAGAGTGATTTAGGTTTGAATGGGGTTGGATTTGGGCCTCTTTGGGCTAGGTTTAGGTCAAAATTAGGCCTTTTAGCTTTGGGTTGAATTTGAGTGGGGTTTGGGTCTAAATTTTGGGCAAATCATGTTAGTGTTTTGTTTGTGGGAATTTTAAGGAAGGTTTAGAAAAGATTTGGGGTTAATTGGAGTTGAATTGGGTTAGTTTGGGTCATGCTTGGATCATGGGTCCAAATTGGGCTTTAAGGCCAAAAGTGAAATTAGATCCAAATGTAAATCAAGTGGACTTGGATTTGGCCTAGATTGGTGTTGGGGATGTTGAATTGAAGTCTAGAATTGAATTGGACCAGAATTTGAGTCAATTGGGTAGGTTTGGTTTGACATTGGGTTCACTTTGGGTAAAAATGGGTCAAATTGGGGGTTTTGATAAAAGTGGGGTAAATTGACAAAATTGGCCCATGGTGTAGTTGAACAAAATGAAATTGGGAATATTTGGGATTTTCTGGAATTTTCTGGGAATTTTCGGAAATTTTGGATTTTTTTTGGTTAAGAGGGGTATTTTGGGTATTTGGAGGGTATTGAGAGGTATTTTTGGAATTTTTGGTATTTTTGGGTATGGATGATCAATTTGAGTAATGTGGGAATGTTTGGGATTGATTTTGAGGAATTTTGGGTAATTTAGGTGATTTTGCAAATTTTGGGTGGTTTTGAGGGTTTTGGGTAGAGTTTAGCGGGTGTAGGGTCCGGGGGTCAAAAATTGAAAATTTGAAAAATTGAAGCTTGGGTGAATGTAAGTGGAATGAAATCATTTTGGTTGAGCCATGAAGCCATATCAAGTCCACATGAGTATGAAGGGACTCATTTGAGGCACTGCATTATGTTGTTCACTAACACTGCTTGCGAGGGCTTTAGGGGTTAAGGACCATCCATGTGAATTACCTTTATGAGTCGGGAGGTCGAGTTGGGTGTGGGTGTGGTTTTAGGAAGTGTGTGAAAGTGTAGTGTATAGGTGTAGTGTGTGTAAATCGGCCCTTCACCGAGACCAGGGCCACGCGGGCGATCTAAGGCCGAAGAGTCATATAGGAACTCATCCTTTAAACTTCCACATTTGGTTCCGACCCTACAGGTGATTAGGGGTCTACAATCAAGTTTGTGGAGTTTGCAGGGAGTTAAGAAGTGGTTTGAATTTCTAAATGGTGGGTCCCAATTCTAATCCTCTAGGATAGTCAAAGGAAAAGCCTAAGGCTAGATCCTAAGTACTAAAGAGAAGAAGACAATACCTCATCAAAAATGAGGTCAACATACATAAATTGTAAAATGAAGTAGATTTTGAAATAAATAAATGTTACTGTTGTATGGAAACAGCTTTGAGTGGGGCTGACCGAGTCGATGATGCCAGTGGTCTCCAGAGTTAAATTTTGATAGCATAACTTATTTGGGAATATGAATGGAGTAAAAACTGTCACAACGCGGGCCTTGGAGGATTGTTTGTCGAGAGGTCTGATCCAAAATATTGTAGTCTGAGGCGTTAAAGTGAATGATACGATTGTTGTCAGTGGCAAGTTTGGAGATAGAGATAAGGTTATGTGTAATTTGAGGAGTGTGAAGTAGATTTGAAAGAATAAGCTTAGGAGAGGGCATTGGAAGTATGCCTGTGCCAGAGTTTTGTATTGGTACAGTGTTACCGTTTTCAATGAAGGCTTGGTCTTGGTTGTGGTACTGCTTAGCTTGGTGAAGGGCGTTGACATAAGTGGTGAGGTGTCTGGAAGCTCTGATATCTAGGTACTAGTCTTGGTTTTGATTTGATGTAGTGAGAAGAGCTATGTGTTCCTCGGGTTTGGTATGTTAAAAGTTGACGTTGAAACATTGCTAATAGTGAGATGCAAGGTGTTCCTTTTAATAGCATATTTGGCACGTACTTGGTGTGATGGAGCGATGTTGTTGTTTTTGGTGCTGATCGGATGATTTCCTTGATGGATTGACATTCCTTCCTGGTACTCAGTAGTGGTTGCGTCTGCATCCTCTTTGTGAATAAATGGTCATATGATAGTCTTTTGCTGATGGGTTAGTGTTGTTTTCATTGGATATATTGATTTCTTCATCGCTGAGTAGGGAGTAGACATCCTCAAGGCTGACAAGCGTGAGATAAGTCCGAATAGCGGTTTTGAACGATTGGTAGGCATGTGGCAACCCTTTGAGAGTGTAGAGTATGACATATTCTGCATCTATGGTTGAACCAGAGGCGGTTATGTTGAATTTGATTGTGTCAGGAATTGCGCCAAGGTTTGATTCTTCATAGAAACTTTGCGTAGCTCATTTTTGAGCTGTATGACCTTGGATTTATTAGTGGATTGTAGACGTTTCTCAAGAGTAATCCAAATGTCCCTGCATCTCCAAGATTCAAAACATAAGGTAGTATGGTATTTGATATCGTGGATAGTATAGCAGATGCCAAATTTTGGTCCACCAACATCCAGGTGTTGTGTGCTCGATTGGGGTTTCTTGTGCCATTAGCATTATGTGTTGTGGTGGGTGGTTTGGTGATCGATGTGTCAATGAATCCCGTGATGGCATTTGCCCTAATGATTTTGAGGACTTATGAGTGCCACAGAGGATAGTTTTCGATTGAGGGAGGGGTGATGACAACATTTTTGATGTTTGAGATGAGTAACTTGAGAGAGGGAGGGATTGGTTGTTCTTCGATGCTGAGAGAGGCTAGGCATTCACTGTGAGACGCGGAGGAGTCTTCCATGCGTGTGGTGAGGCAAAGCCTGCTCTCATGCCATGTAAAAAGGGGCGAAGAAAAAGAATGAAGCAGAGTATTCTCCCTGTTATGCTATATCAGTGGAGAAAAGAATAGAGAAGAAAAAGGAGAAGCAAGTAGGAAAAGTTGATAATGCAAATATTTCCTTTCAAGTGTTAACTTTTATGCACATATATTTATAAAGCTAAAAGAAGTGTCTAGATGTGTAAGAGAAAATTGAAATGATGTGTTGATAACAAAAAGTTGATGGAGATATGGTATTGTCATTTTCCAGTGAATGGTGTTGCCCTTTTCCAGTGACTGCTCAGAGAGTAGTAGGTGCGGAAAACATTTGCTTAGAACAGGCTAACTAAAAGGTCAATCTTCCAAGACCAATAGGTGAAGACCAACTGACAACTAAAATATTAAGGGCAGGGACCTAATACAAAAGAAAAAAAAAACTTGTATTCTAAAATATCTCTTATTATTATATTATTCATCGAGTGTGATTCACGAACAATTCTAGGGTCGGCAGTAGGAACTACCAGAGAAGTTTGTATTAATTAAAAAAAAAAACATACAAATTAAAATGTTATAAAAATAATCTGAGTGGTTCAATTAAGGTCCCGTTTGCAGGCGCGGCAAGACTCCGCCGTGATGCAATGAAGGAAAAACCAAAAAAAATGTCGATTGGATGAGATACCTTGATGAACTTATGCATCCACCACAAAGTTCTCACTGGCGAAATTTCGAACGCGAGGAGACCAAAGCTTTCGGACCCATGTTCCGCGTTAGGTAAGTAAAAAAGTCCAATTTATTCTTCAGATTCGCTTCCTTGCTGTTGCAGTTGAGTCGCTGCAATGTCGCTCCCTTCTTACCACTTGCTATTTTAGTTTTTTCTTGTTGCTTTGATTGCTTCCGGTTTAGTCATCGCCCTATGCATGACAACGAAGTCGCCAACGCTTGGCTGGCCGCTCGGATAGTTGATTTCGTCGTCATTGCCGACTTTGCCTCGCCCTCAAAGACAGTAAGGAGCTGGAACCAAACCATCACTCTCGGCACAACATTCAGCGTTACGTATGTAGCATACCCGATTTCTACTTGGATTTGCTGTTCTGTTAGCTACTTCTTCTTGTCCCTCGCGATCCAACTAATCCATCATTTCTCCCCTATTTTAGCACCCAAAACTTTGGTTTTTATAAAATGAGACAGATTCTTTCATTCATTTTTATTTCATTGGGTCAATAACATACATAGCATCCAATACTTTAATATTTACAAATATAGCACCTAGTTTCATCCATTTTTAGTTATTGATCCTTCCTTGACAACCAATCATTCCTGCTTCTCCCCTGTGCCATTTCTAGCTTTCAATTCTCTCTCTCCATCCAACCATTTTCTTTCTTTCCCTTCCAACCATTTAATGCAAGATTTTTGATATTTTTGACAAAAATAAAATTTACTCGCACTTCTTTTCTGTTTTGATTATTTTCTCCCTATACTTCGGCATCCTCCCAAATTTGGCAGCTTAGGAGTCTATATAAAGGAACAACTCTTATGGGGGCAAAAAGAATCTATTAGAGAAAAATGTGAACGCTTTCAACACTCAACAAAAACAATAAGTCGATATTTTTATATCGGTTGCATGTTGCTCTAATTAATTCATTTTCATTTGAATCAATTAGAGCAACATGTGATCTATATAGAGATATCTACTTATTATTTCTGTTGAGTTTTGGAAAAATTTTCACAAATGAATCGTAAATATTTTGTACATAGTTTGTACAAGATTAAGTGCATAGATGAGAAAATTTTGAATCCATAACAATAAAGGAGCTACAAAATTTGACAAATAATAAATGAATTTTCTAGCTTAGGCAGCAATGAGGATGCATAAATAAACTCTTAAATATGTGATTTTCTCTTAACAAGTCATAGACTTTCAAAAAACGTCATTTTTTCGCTGTCACTCTTCAACAAATTTTTAAGAGGCTGTTTGCTTTGCTAAAAATGAAATGTAATGTAAAAGATTTACAAAATACTATGATACTTTCAAGTTATTCAGTTTACTGTAAAATAAATGTCGGACTTTATATTTTTTATTTTATTTGAAGTAATTTGAAAAAATATATTTATTAGAGCAAAGCGCAGATAAATTTTATGTGTTAGTTGGATATAATTTTTCAACGTATAATTAGGAGAAAATATTTCATCCGGATACCGTATGTTCGGAGGGCCAACTGTAAAGGACAACATGAGCAGTATAAGAAAATATATTGTAAAAAAAAAAAAGTTACAGATAAAGTAGTACATAAAATTTATTTAAAAAACAACAAAATTTTATTTAAAGCGTCACAATCGGTGGTTATATACCGATTTATTTTTATTTTTATTTTTTTTGGGGTCAATTTATAACACTAATGACAATATTAATTGTGAGGTGGTAATTGACGGACATGTGGGCGAAACGGAAATGAATATTCTTTTGGCTTCACGTGAAATGAGCTGCTTGTACATACTGAAATTTTGAAGAGAAAGAGCACCATTTATTTTTGAGAGGCTCACAGCAGCCTCTAATCCCTTCCTTAATCAAATTATTTTGAAATATATATTTCATAGTTTTTATATTTTTATTTACCGTTTAACATGTATATATATATATATATATATATATATATATATATATATATATATATATATATATATATAATTTAGGCTTATTAATATTTTGTTAAATATATTTTTAGTATTTTAAACAGTTTTCACTTAAAATAAAAAATAATAATTAAATAAAAAAGAAAACCATAATATTAATAATTTTTGAATAAATAATAATATTAATTATGAAATAAAAAAGAAAACTAAAAATATTAAAAATATTAATAATTTTATAATTAAGAATAATAATAATTATTAAATAAAAAAAGATACAGAAATATATAATAATAATAATAATAATTTATACTAAGAGTAATAACAATAATTACGAAATAGTAATATTGATAAAATAATAATAATAATAGTAAAGAACAATAAAATAATAATAATAACTAAAACTTCAAATAATAATAAATAATACAAAATAATTAATTCAAGTAAAGTGTATTAAAGATGAAAATTAAAAAGTGATTTTCTTAGAGGAATGATATTCAACATAGGTGGGTGAATTATTTTGATAAGTTTTTAATGAAGTTTCAGCAAATACGATCCACTTTAATGATCTTAATATCATTATTAATAATAAAATGTTTCATTTATACCATCGCATTAGTAAAATAGAAGATGCAGCTTTAAAGAAAGCAAAGAATGAAAAGTTTGTAGGATCTGATGATACTCCAATTGAAGTATGAAGATATTTAGAAGATTTGAGAGTTTCTTGGCTTATTAAACTCTTTAATATTATTTTAAGAACTAAAAAAAGATGCCTAAGGAGTGAATGAAGAGCATTTTGGTCCCCATTTTTAAGACTAAAGGGAATGCACAAGACTGTGCAAATTATTGAGGAATTAAGTTGATGTATCATACTTTAAAATTATGGGAGAAGGTAATTGAACATAGGTTAAGACGTATTACAAAGATTTCTCATAATCAGTTTGGATTTATGCCTGACACGTATACTATGGTAGCTACACATTTATTGAGAGGTTTGATGGAGAAGTACATAGAGAATAAGGAGGATCTACATATGATTTTTATTGATTTAGAAAAAAACTTAGGATAAGGTTCCAAGTGATATTCTTTGGAGAGTTCTAGAGAAGAAATGTGTTGATATGAGTTATATTTAAGTCATTAAATGTATGCATACTAGAGTTATTACTTGTGCTCGAACATAAGGAGGATTGACCAAATATTTTCCTATTATTGTTGAATTACATCAGGGATCAGCTTTAAGACAATATCGTTTTGCTTTAGTTATGTATGCTCTTACTGGACATTTATAGGAGGATGTACCTTGGTGTATGCTTTTTGCTAATGATATCCATCTTGTGGATGAGATTAGAGAAGAAGCTCAGGAAAAACTTGAATTACGAAAGTCAACATTGGAGTCTAAAGGCCTTCATTTGAGTAGAACTAAACAGAATATATGGAATGTAATTTTAGTAGTAGTAGCTATAGTGACAGAGTTGTAACTATGGGTGATTAAATTATTAAAAAGTGTGGATGCTTTAGATATCTCATGTCTATTATTCGAAGTGATGGTGATATAGATGAGAATGTTATTAGTAGAATTTAAGTTGGTTGGTTGAAGTGGAGGAATGCTTCGGGCCTATTGTGTGCTTCGTGCCTATTGTGTGATAGAAAAGTACTATTTGGACTGAAAGGAAAATTTTGTAAGACGATGGTGAGACATGCAATGCTCTATGACACTAAATGTTGACCTTTAAAAGGGAAACATAAAACTTAGTTAAGTGTTGCCAAGATGAGAATGCTTAGGTGGATGTGTGGTTTTACACATAAAAACAAAATGCGAAATGAATATATCCGTAATAGGGTTGGTGTAGTTCCAATGGCGGACAAAATTAGAGAGAGTCGTCTTAGATGGTTTGGGCACATTAAACGTCTACCATTTGATGATCCAATTATGAGAGTAGATGTTTTAGATTTGACTTATGTTAAGAAAGGTAGAGCTAAAAAGCCTTGGGGCATATTATATAAAAATGATCTTAAGTTATTAGAGTTAAACGAAAATATGACTCTCAATATGACACAATTGAGAAAAAGGATTCATGTAGCCGACCTCACTTAGTGGGATAAAGGCTTTTTGTTGTTGTTGGGGCTGGTTTGCATAAGTTAGCTCATTAGGTATTAGGCTTCAACTACCCATAATTCGACCTATAATTTTAATAGGAAAATGAGTATTGCCTACTGATTTATCCAGTTAGGTGATACGAATTATTCTATTACTTCCATATTTTGTAGGATCGTTCTAAGTGTAGTCCTAGGAGAACCTTCAACACTCGTCGTGATGCGGGTTAGTTCATTCATATCCTTAGATGAGGCCAATTTTGCGACCCCATTGGGATCTTATGGGAAGACCTCAACCCTTGCATTGCACGCCCTACATCGAGATGTATGTATAGATGAAAACTTGCAAATCTTGTTTAGAATTAGGGCCAGGGTGTATTTAACAATTTTCATACACAGCTATTGCTCAATAGATTGTACTAGCAGTCGTACACTATGTGCCTTTAGCATGCTTCACAAAGTTTAAGATGTGCACATCAATATATTGGGGTGGATTTTCCTTACAAGGCACCATATTCAACAGGGAGGAGCTTAATAATAATTTTATCTAACATATTTTTTGCAGGTGCTACATATCTCTCCTCTCATTGGATATACCCTTTTATACAATGCATAAGATAGCATGTTTTGACTTTTGTTTTGTAGGTCGAGTATTCTCTTAGATTTTCTCTACATATTTTTTAGTCATTTAGGAGAGTTTGTACTGTAAATAAAGTACGAGCAAGAATCCTAGAGCTTAGAGTCAAAACCGTGTGGCGGGTATCATGAATTATTTGCTTGTGTCTTGTACCTTAATTTCATATTTGTGTAGTTTTAGGATTGGGTATGTATATGTCAAGCCCAACTGTTCTTTTTCTTTTTTTGGGATTGTACCCAACCCGGTGGGACCCAACCTCTTATTCTCTTATATTGAGTATTTTTGTTACCTTACTTCGCATGTGTTCACTCTTTCTTATGCCTGCAGTTTGTCTGAATACAGTCACAACTAGGTTCTTTAGGATAAAATCTTCATTATAAAAGCTAACTTAAGAGATTCATCTTAATAACGTTTAGGACAAAAATATTTAGGATTTTAAATTATGTTAGTTTGTATCTTGCCTTAAAAATGATGGAGAAAAAAAAATTGACATTATTCACTTAAATTTCGCAGCATTACTTTCATTCCAAATGGAGCATACCAATCTACAAATGGTGAGAAGATACAAATTTTTAGTTTTTGCTGGTCTCTACGAAGTTTCATTGATGTAAAAAAGAACTTGATGGAGTGTGGCACTTAAAAAATAAATAAATAGCAGACAACTAGCAAATAATAAGGATGTTATAAGTGAAATCATATTTAAAAAATAGATTTCTAAGAAATTTATAAATCAAATGATAAATTTCACAAACGGGATTTATGGGAATCTTCTTGATCCTAAGACCAAATGTTGTTTTAAAGTCTCAAATAAAAGATAATTAAGTAAAAGAAAAATAAATATTATAGAATGATGTTTAAGCCAAATCAAAAAGTACATGTTGAGCTATGAAATTCAACTAAGAAATCTTTAAAAGAAAGTTACATAAAATTAAAACATTGTCATGTGCATATAGTAAGTGTTACCGACTCTTTTCTATTCTAGCTGAAACAGCCTTCTTAGCATCCATTCTCTTCAATCCTCCTTTCTAGACCACTATTGCTTAGAGAAACAAAGGAAGAAAAGATAAATCGAAAGTAGATAGAAACTAAGAAGAAATAAAGAAGTGTAGCTATGAAAATAATTATATATAATAATCCTCGTAACATAAATTGAAGAAGAGCGGTCTAGAATAAAGCAGACCATAGTTGACCCGAAAAGAATGTGAGAATGATTTTATAGAAAGACCTTCGTAACCAAACTAAAATACAAAATTAAATTTTTTTTTCCTGAGTTTAAAGAGACCTCCCACGACTACATATCATTGTGGTCAATTAATTCTTATGGAATACCCAGGACAACTCACGATAAATGTTGTTGTGTTTGTTCAAAATAATCCTGAAACATAGGTAGTCAAAGAGATATTCAACGGTCCCAGTATGGAAAAATTCTCTAGTCACCAGGGCAGAACTAGGCCACCATACAAATGGTGAATCACTGTAACCTGATAGGTAAGCATTGCTAACCAAAAAGGACCTGTGGTGCAAGCCTACGAAAACTCGACAAAGGAAATGACTATGCCCAAAGAGTTTATCAACAGTTAAGTCGAAGAACTTAGATAAGTAAAGATAGCTGGTTAGGGCTCCATGGACCAATACTCCAAGTCTATTGGGCCCCTAGATCTACTAAGATGTGCAGATAGTCGACCCAACCTAGTTGTGGAGCACTTCATCAACACTTAGGTGTTGCATTGTCTGAAGCAATCCAGTTTACCTGAAGTCAAAAGAAAAGAAAATTCTAAGCTCCTAAGACTCTATTTGAACCAAAAGGTGGAATATAAATTATGTCATCCTAAGGTATAGATAGAAAACCTATATAGAAAGAAAGAAAAATGGACAACTTAGCTACAAAGTTGAGCTCCCCACAAAAGAATTATAATCCTGTCTCAATTCGGAGAGCCGCTAACACCTTATGCCACACTAGACAGCCACCAAATCGTATAAATTGTATGTCGCCCAGTAAGATTGGAAAGCTAGAGTACTTTTTACCATCAATCACGAAGTTCAAAGCAAATTTGTTGGATGCACTTCTTCAATGTTCCTTCCTACACGGTTGCGAATTCTTGTGGTTCTCTTGATATATTTATCTTTATCTCATTATTTATGGTGTACTTTTAGCTACAAGTTGCCTTTTTGTTCTCTCTTTATTTTTTTTCTGGATGATGATGGCGTTGTGTTACCTTCTCCAATATCCCACGTTCTTTGTAATTGGTCTCTTTTGTTGGTTTTGTCTCTATAAAGTTCCTTCCACTTGGATGGCCTGTAGGCAAGGAAAAAAATTGCGTACGTAAACTGTACGTAGTAGCTGCGTGCGGAATGAGGTACATGGAGGTTACAATCGGGTTACAAGCGAGCTGTAACCCCTTTGTACCCTCCATGTAATTCACTTGTAACCTTCGCGCTCATATTGTAACCTTTGTAACCTATAACTAGATGAAATAGGAGCGCGCGATGAGGTACACGGAAGTTACGATCGGGTTACTGATCGGGTTACAATCGGGTTACGAGCGAGTTAGTAACTCATTTGTACCCTCCAATGTAACTCACTCGTAACCTGCGCACATATTGTAACGCTTTGTAAAATAGGAGCGTGCGGAGTTACTGAGTGAGTTACGTACTCGCTTGTAACCCGATTGTAACCTCCGTGTACCACATTCAGCACGCAGCTCCTGCGTACGGTTTACGTACGCAGCTCCTGTAGGCAACTATGGTAGTTTCTATTATTATATTGTTAAATGAATATTCACAATATAAGTCCAATTCTTAGCTGAGAATATCTATTAGTTGCCAAACATTATCTTCAAAATATTCCCTCACAATTTTTTTGTTTGTTTGCTGAGAGCTGTAACCTTCTTCTTTATGCCACTTCATTGTAACTCTTATTCAATATTCAAAGTTGAGCTTGCAATTACAGATATACAGAGAAAAAAAAAGATCATGTTATTGTATATTATGCTTTTATCAAGTGAAGATGATTATACATTAGGATTTTTTATTTATAGGTGGGGCAATACATCATTACACATTTAGAAATTTATTATCATATGCATATTTTTATGTAAAATAACATAAAAAGAATTACATAAAAAATCATAACATAATTGATATGTTACCAAAAAATTATATGATTAGGCACAAATCTCGATGCATTTGGGACATGATCTTAAAAATTCAAATTCATGATCATCTAAGTTCTAATTTTAACAAATTTATAGTTAAACTGACTGTCTCGACAATATAAACATAATGATAATTAAAGTAATTAAATCATGATCGAAATAAGCACCTATCAAACACTTGAAGTATATTGAAATCTTTTATGCATTAATTGGAAGGCCAAACATAAATCAAGCCGCCAGAAGAGAAAAATCCAGCGGGCTCAAAATTATTTAATTGTGAGGTCATTAAGACACTTGAATGTTGAAATAATTCTGCGCATTCTTTACGTGATAGGGGGAGGAGAAAAGAAGAGCAAGCTAACAACTAATGCATAAAACTTGAAGAGAAGTGCAGGTGAAAGACCACCAGACGTTGTCGATCACCACCAATAATTCTTGCAACCAACTAGAGTTGTTGTAGCAACCGATTACATTTTTTATAGATTAATTATGATTGTTGTAGTCACTAATAATAGTTGTTGTAGCCCAATTATGACTGTTATAGCAAAACTACTACTACATAGTTGTAATTGTTAGTTTTTATAGTTCATATTCCCTAATTTAGAAGACAAATGAATTTATGTACTTTCAACCTATAATTTGATTAGACCATGCCCCGTAATTTTTTTTTTTATGTACATGATTTTTTAGTAAGAAAATTGATTGCCTTTTACATTTTAATTTGTGTGTATGTTGAAAAATTATACTAAGATAATACTTAAGATTTTTCTACCGCTAAGAATTTTATAGTATGCAATAATAGCATTTTGATGAGGTTCAATAACAAAATATTTTCTAAAATAACAGTGTATAACATTATGACTAGGGGTGTAAACGAACCGAACACAAACGAACAGAGCTTGTGTTCGTGTTCGATTCATTTGAAATTTAGTTTGTTTGAAATAAACGTGTTCAAAATTGTTCGTGAAGTCACTGTTCGTGTTCGTTTTTTAACGAATGAGTGGAACACGAGCCGAACATGAGCTGTTTGCGAACGACGAGCAAATTTGACAGCCCTAATATTAATATATACAAATAATATATTATATTAATTATATAACTTATATTATATAAATGTATAATATCTATATTAGTATATTACTAATATAGTATATTAATATATTATTATTATTAATTTATTATATATTATAATTTATAAAATTTAATTTTTTTAAAATATCATAAAAAAAATATATATATATAATTATTTTAAATTATTTATATTTCGAATAATAACGATTTAAACACGAACAAACGCATCAGTGTTCGTGTTTGTTTCGTTTAACTAACAGAACGAAAAAAAAAGTGTCTGTGTTCGTCTCGTTTACTTATCGAACGAATCGAACACGAACTCTTTGACGAACCGAACATGAACTGTTCGCGAACAACGAGCTTTTTTGACAGCCCTAATTATGACAAATTTGATTGATCTATATTTAAAAATAAGGCCTTAATAAGATATTCTTAAGAAGATTGTATGTGAAACCATAATACACACATTTACTCGAGTCTTTATTGAAACACTTAATTTTTAAAATGTGCTCTAAACATTAATTATTAGGTCACGGTGACTCAAAAGGTAGACAACTCCAGAAATAAATATTTTTTTGGAAAACTTAATTCATATTACATAATTCTTATGTATTTTATATTTGTAGTATCCAAGCTGTTATATTTACAAATATAACACTTTGATATCATAAAATTAATCATGAAAAAAAGTACTTTACTTTTTAATATAAATAATAATGATATTTTTAATATATTATTAAAAATTTGAATATGTATGAAAGTTTAGCTGTTGAATATCTAAATGATTGTACCATATATTTTATTATACTATTATTTTTTTGGGATAATTATATAAAAAACCTCTGAAATATTGATATTTATGAATTAATCACCCAAGAGATCTTTTTTAAGTACTAAACTGAAGTATTTACACATGCCACTACCAAACTATTGTGTAATTGATATATATATATATATATATATATATATATATATATATTATGTATATGCATGTATGTATACATATAAACTATTGGTTAGGTTTTACGGTGAATTTTGATATTTGAGTGAGAATTTGAAAAATGAATGAAAGAGGATGATTGATTTGTAAAAAGAAAGTTTCAGGTAATTGCCCAAGAACTTTATTATTATTTTAATTTCTTTTTTCAAAAGCATCTCCATGTAACATTTTAATTGCACTAGTTTTTGGAATTAAAAGGAATGCTTAAATACTAGACATAAAATTTTTATAAATTTTATATATTAATTATTAATATGAATTAAATTGTTGTTATATATTCTTTTTACAGAGAATTTTAAAATTCCTTTAAAAATATGTGAAATTATAATATTTTGTATATATATTTATTTAAATTAGATTTTCGAAATTTAATTTTTGTTACTAAATAAAATATTTAGTATTTATGAAAATAAATAAATTTAACAATTATCATTATTTATATATCTATGTATACAAATATTAATTCATCTATACATATAAATATAAATATATATATAAATATATATATATATATATATATATATATATATATATATATATATATATTTCAGTGGCGTTAAATGAAAAATATATAAAAATGTCTCATTCCATACAAATTCATGTTTTCATACATAACACATACGAGCTGATAGAGTTTCGTTCATCCAAAATAGCCCAGATTACATAAATAGATTTCAATCACTAGCTAGAGAAGAGAAACAGATCTGAAATTTCTTCTATCCAAGAAAAGTAACAAAGGAGGCTAAAACCAGTAGAAAAAATAGGAAACCCCATTGAATAGCCTTTACCAACATTAGCATTTCTTCCTTCAGCAAAATATCAATTTGTAAAAACATATCTAAACATTCCATTCAGCAAACAAGGTAGACAAGAGCTCCTTCAGCAAATAAGGTGCGCAAGATATAGGAAAGAGATCTCTGCCAAGAAATAAAAAATGCAATGGAACTTTTATTTCATTCAAGAAATTTATCATTTTCTCCTTCAACCCATGCTACCAACTACAGATCGAAGAAATATCAGAAGATAAGAGATTGAAGGAAGAAGGAGAGGAGCAGGGGGCCTTGGGAGAGAAGGGGTTCGATCGAAGGTAGTAGTTACTTGGATTCGATCATTTCTCACTGTCGAGGAAGAAGAGACGTAGTAGCTTGCAAGAAGTTCTAGGGCTGGGAAGGAGAAAGACGAGATCGGGCGTGCAAAAGAGCGAGGGCAAGCCCAGGAAAATTTCCTATCAACGCAGAGTGAAAGTCGGGACCGCGGGGTTTATCCCGCGGCCCGCTTTCTCTCCCTACTTCACGGTGACATGCCGCGAAGTCGACCATGGCAACGAGCGTGCGCGACAAAATTCGCGTCACTTCGCCGCGCCGCAGGCCCTAAGTTATGCCTTAGGGCTTTCAAAACGACTCGTTGTTCATGAATAACTCTTATTTGACTCGTTAAATAACTCGTGTTCGATTCATTCACTAAGCAAACGAGCTGAACAAAAATAATTTTTTTTTGCTCGATATAAAAATGAGCCGAACACGAACACGAATTTTTTTGTTCGTGTTTGACTTGTCTTGGCTCAAAATACACACACACACACACATATGAGTATTATTTTAAAATAATTTAATTGACTACAACGCTACAAATATTCATAATCAATAAAAATTACTAATTAAAAATATAATAAAATATATTAAGTTTTATTTAAATGAATATTTTAATATAAATAACGAGATTTAAATCTCGCCCTAGTCTTAACATTTTACAGCTGTGTGATTAGAGGTGTCAATATAACTGATTGTTCGTGAAGAGTTCGTGTTCGACTCGATAAGAGAGCGAGCCAAACACAAATCAATTTTTTGATCTCGACATATAAAGAAGCCGAATACAAACAACAATATTTTTTAACGAACAGAGTCTCGACTAGTTCAAGCTCGACCCATTTAAACATCTAACGACCGCATGCATGATTAGAGTAGTCAAAATAATTTTTTGTTCGCGAACAGCTAGTGTTCGACTCGTTTGCTTTGACTCGCCAAGCAAATGAGCCGAACACAAATAAATTTTATATATTCAAAATATAAACGAGCCGAACAAGAATAATGATTCTTTTCGAGGAGCTGGGAATACACCCCTAGTTATGCCAAAACAAACGAAAAATGAAAAAAAAGAGAGCTTAGTAGAGTTGTGAACTTGTATAGACAATAAATCTATTAGTTGAACAATTCCTACGAAGATAAGTTTTTAAATTTAGACCAGAAAGCGGCCATACCAACCAAATTAAATAAATTATCTTAAAACAAATATAGATACCTCAATATCACCTCCATGCCGCCAATCACGCAATATTTTTCTCCAAAACTTGCACTTGTGCAGTTCTCTCAGTCGTCGCTCTTTTAGAAGGAAGGTACCGACCAACTTCAGCTCGATTGACCAAAAATGGTGTCTAATCTCCTTCTCCCATCTTCTATACTACCCGCAGACTCTAAAACCTTCTCAGCAAAACCTTCATCCGCCGACGCAGTTGGGTGCAGCCGGAGATTCTTCCGTTCCGTGCGCGCAATAGCAGCGCCGGACCCGCCCTGGGTAGTTCCTTCACCAGCGAAGCGTACTTCTTCTCATGGAGGCCTCGAGCTTGTCTATAACCACCTTAATTCCTGCCCCAATGGCCGCATCCCCATTTCCCTCCGCCTCGTGCAGCTGCAGAAGAAGAGCCTCGCCAGACGCCGGAGACCGGTGGACCCTTCAGCTCTCTGCCCGATCAGTGGCGCCGTATGGTCCTTTATCTGTTTACTCGAAGAGCTCCATAAATCGGCCGTCTATTTTGCTGGAGAGGCTGATCAGGACAGGGTTTTTTGGGATTCTACGGAGCCGTTGGTTTGGATTTTCCTCCGAATCTTTTCCACATCGCCCAATATAATCTCGGCAATTCTTTGCCTGACGGCCGGCTTCGTGGCGCTATCGGTGGAGGAATCCGTTTTAGATACGGTCTCCTCGGCGTTTGATGTTGAGATGGGGACGGCGACCCTATCGTCAGAGGTGGTTGGGCAGCGGGTGGCTTCCAGCGGAGCTGTGGCAGCTGGCGTCGTTGGGGACACTTTGGAGATTGGCGAGTATTGGAGCTGGGGGGATATAGGAATTCTAGATGATTCAGAAAGGGTAGAGTCCTGTTCCTGGCAGCTGAATCACAGCCGGCGTCGATCGCATTACGAGTCGTTGATTGTTCGCGAGAAGCAGCCGAATTCGCTCATCTTGTCCAACTACGCGCAGTTCTTGTACCAGTTCGAGTGGGATCAGGACAGGTATCTTGGTCATTCTTATCCATGATTTATGCATTTACCCCCTTAATGTTTCGCATGTTTGCAAGGTTATATACATTTTTGTTTTTTATTAACAAATGGGAGAGAAAGACTGAACTACGTCCAAGTAGAAAACTAGTACATACTTTAAGCACATAGCATATACCTTAGAAGTAGAAGTATTACATAGGTGTTATTCAATGAGCGGTGAGATAAAAGAGCAAAGGGAAAAACAACTGTTTGATAAATTGAAATTTACATTTTCTTTTTCTGAAGGTGAATTTATTTGAGGCTCCGGTTGGGAGTGTTAAATTAAATCCTATTATTTGATCGGCGCATAATCATTGAGTTAAACTGTTGAACTATTTATTTCTGGATTTTGGAACTGAAATAATATGTACGATAACGGAAGCTCTGCATTTGTCACTGGAGATAGTGAGCTCTTTGGGAAAGTAGATGATCTCGTTAGCTGAAACAAAGAAATCTTTACCAGAGATGATTAATAGACGGTCTGCACCATCAGTTTTAAGGGATCACTTTGGTGGAGCTTTGGGGCAGCGGTGGATAAGGGACTAGCAAGTGCTCCAAAGAAGATCACAAGAAGAAGCAGCCTCGGCTATCCTTTGACCTTGGAGAAGAATAAAGTCAGAGAACTAAATCATGAGAAGGTCTTAGAGCTCGCTTGCACTGACTTATTTCAGCGAGAAAGAGAAGACGTGTTATATTGATAAATCTGGTTAAATCTCAAGTTCTTTGGGATTTATTTTGAACCTGCGTTTCTCATCGTGGGGTCGATGGATGACAGGATTTGTAACTGCTCGTCCTCCCTGCTGGCAGACTTTGTGTGAGGTGTAACTGAGGGACGATAAGGCAAAAACATGTGTGATATTTATTGAAGGTTTTTATGCCTATGGAACTCTAGAAGCATTCCTTTGGAGCAGTTCTCATGGGCAGAATCAGCTTCTTTTTCTGGATGGTCTACGTTACCACATCAAATACATTTATCTATTTATTTTTCATTTTTTCCTCAAGTATTAGGCAAACATATTTATTAGTAGGACGGGAGTGTAAATGACGCGGGGGCTTGGGAGCTGAACCGGTTCAGCAGTGTGTTGCAAATTGCTTGGAGTTAGAGGAATCTCCCCCTCCTAGTTATCTTCTACTATATATATGTATTTTCTTATGTTAGATTTCAGTTTTGGTTGAGATTTCCGTTTGGACAGCCTTTGACATCCCCTTTTTCCCTTCTAGGATTGTATTCGACTGTGAGCAGGTGTTCTGGCTGCAACTCGTCCAAGATGGTGCATATCTCCCACTATCCTCCTTGCTGCCATCTTTCATGCACGCCATCTCCTTGTTTTCTACCACTAAGGCCCTCCTGCACACTCTGCTGCCTGCTAATTCCAACGCCCCCAAATACCCCAACACCTTCCCCCTCCCCTCTTTCCCCTAGCAGTTGCTACAAATCAGCCCAACACCATATTTTGCTTCCGTAAATCCTTCCCACAGCTTCTCTGTTGAGCCGCATCTTAGATCCCGCTTCCCTATAGAGTCACGGCCCCATCCCGCCTCCCTACTGTACCACACACCCTTGGACTCTAGCTACTGCCTCCACTTCCTGCCTGCTATCACCACAGAACCTTCCTACACCCATCCAACCAGACAACACCTATCCCACCTCTTTTCGCTGCTGTCCACGGGTGTTCCATCCTGCTCTAGACATCTATTGTTTCTTTATTGTATTGTTGTTGCTGTTTTGAGCCTTGATTGTAACCTCGTTGTTTAGACTAATAAAATTTGTTTCCTCTATTGTGGTTTGAGTTAACTCCGATATTAGAGCTAGCCTGGCCCTTGTCCTATCCTAGGATTTCCTACCATCCATCTCTACCCAAGTGACCCCTACCAAAAATTTTTCTTTCCTACTCCCAATCCATAGATAAATTTTGACCTCCTAATTTTTCCTTGCTAATTTTCAAAATCAACAACCTTCGATCAATTTTTTTCACCTTATGCCACCTCCCAATTCTAAGCCCTAGCCAAGCCACCAAGGAGATACATGCCTGAGCCTACCCGGAAAGAGATATAGCGAGAAGTCCGTCGACTTCCACAAAGGCTTGCGAATATTGAGGATAAAACACAGGGGGTTACACTCAATCATGATAGGGAAAGTCGAAGAAATCAAACTCGTTCCATAGGGAGGATTTCAATAATGAAAAAGAAAAGCCACAACGCTTTGAAATCATGTATCAGAGGAGGCTGAGAGAGGAGACCATCTATGGAAGACACGTGGACTTGAAAATAAAGTAGATCTACCAGAGTTTGATGGAGGTATGGATCCATAGAACTTTATCGAATGAATATAATCATTTGTGTAGATCTTTGAGTACAAAGAGGTGTTAGGAGATAAAAGGGGTTTAGTTTGCAGCTATTAAATTGAGAAAGAGCGCCTCCTTGTGGTTGGAAAACTTATAAATCCAAAGGAAGAAGGAAGGCAATGAAAAGATTATTGAGTGGGAGGATCGGAAGGCGATGCTAAAAAAAAAAAAAATTAAAAAAAAAAAAAAAAACTTACCTGCATCTCTACTGTCAAGATGTTTAGGAGACTTTATCATCTACAATAGATAGACTTATTAGTGGAGGAATCCTCGACGCGGTTTGATTAGTTGCAGATCAAGTATGATTTGGTCGAGCCCGAGGAACACACCATAGCTCGTTATCTTGGGGGCTTGAAACCTATTATCACCAACGCAATACAACTGCAGCACTATTGAGCCTTTAGAGATGTCCAAACATTAGCCCTGATGGTGGAGAGACAGCAGAAACAAAGAAGACAACCACCACCATTCAGACAACCACCCACAGTTGGAGACACCAGTAGAAGCACGCTTCAGGGAGTTGAGAAAACGGGTTCGGACGATGACAGAGTCACTTCGAGTGAGAAGAAGCTCGAGAAGAGTAGCATGTTTACTACAATTCCGACCATAAAATGTTTTAAATACCATGTATTTGAGCATATCGCTTCTAGCTGGTCGACAAGTCCAGTTGTGTCTTTTACCGAGCAGGGCGCAGTGTAGTAAGTTAGTGACGAGGAGAGAGCCGATGAATAGGGTGAGGTGTATCATCTTCAACTGGATAGGATTGACGCTCATGATTCGACGGATCCTGCAAACCTAGGATACGAGGGATTTGCGGTGGCTTTGCCATAATATATTCTACACCTGTTGCACTATAAACGGGAAGGTGCATAGTTTCTGCATCGATGTAGGGAGCAGTAAGAATGTGGAATCTACACAGATGTTGGAAAAGTCGGGTCTCATGACTTAGAGACACCCTAGTCGTATTCTCTAATTTGTTGAAGAAGGAGAATCGGGATAGCAATGACTGGAGGTGCCTAGTGGAGTTTTCAATTCGGAACCAGATTCAGGATCAGGTGTGGTATGATGTGATACCCATAGATGTTTGCCACTTGTTGTTGTGGAGATCATGACAATTTGACTGCAGGTCTCAGCATGAAGGATTCATAAACACCTACTCTATTACCAAGGATAGGAAGCCACATCGTCTTTCTCCCTTCGGTGGAGCCCGAGATCATAGATGCCCTTGCCAACAGAGCAGCGTTGATGAGACCAATTTTGGTGATGACAGAGGTTGATAGGACCGAGACATCAGCTCCAAACACGAAACAATCACAACAGAGAGCTAACTTACCACTATGGCTGTCACCTTTCGGGGAGTTTCAAGTTACCCTCACTTCAGACCAAATTGAACCGATCGTGGATGACTTTGGGAGGATTCAACAGTCTATGCAGGACACACAAACCCAGTTCAGCTTAGTAGTGGACTACTGGAAGATTGGATCGATATGGAGGTGTACTCGCAAGTGGAGAAAACTCCTCTGATGCTTTGGGAGACAGTGCAGTTGACAGTGAGATCCAGGAGCTACGAGGGCCGCAGTCGATGATCCTTCAGCCCTTGGAGGTTCCAACAACTCTTTCACCATCAACGTACAAAAAAAAGCATCGACGATGAGGTCAGAGCTCTCCAACCCCGGGAGATTGACACTAGGGCTTGGGGTTGAACCGGCCAAGGGCTGAACCAGTTCAGCTGGTTGTTGGAAGGGGCCAACCGAACTCTTGCTTGGAATTGCCTCCCAAGTGGAGGAGTCTCCCACTCATAGTTATCTTCTACTATATATATATGTATTTTCTTGTTTTGGACTCATATTTGGTTGAGATTTCTATTTGAATAGCCTCTGGTGTGTTCCTTTTCCCTTCTAGGGCAGTAGCTCGTCCGAGGTGGTGCGTATCTCCCCCTATCCTTCTTATTTCCACCTTCGCTCCTCCTCCTCATCTACTTGTTTTTTGCGGCCAGGATCCTCCTACACTTGCCTCTTCTTGCTACCCGCTAATTCCCCCCTTTCTTCTTGCTGTTGCCGCATACCTGCCCAACACTATCTGCTGCTGTCACAAATCCTTCCCACACCCGCTAATTCCCCCCTTTCTCCTTGCTGCTGCCGCATACCTGCCCAACACTATCTGCTGCTGCCACAAATTCTTCCCAAAGCTTCCCTGCTGAGCTGCATCTCAGATCCGCTTCCTTGCTGAGTTGCATCCCCCTATCTCGCCTTCCTGTTGTACCGCAGGTTCTCCTACCCGACTCTAGCGGCAACCTCCACTTCCTTCCCTGATGTCACCACGGAACCTTTCTACACCCATCCAGCTGGCCACCACCTCTCCCTACCCTTTTTCATCATTGTCTACGGGTGTTCCATCCCGCTCTAGATGTCTATTTTTGTTTTGTTGTATTTTTGTTCTTATTTTGAGTCTTGATTGTAACCCCATTATTTTGAGTAATATAATGTGTTTCCCTATTATGATTGTTATGAAAATTCGAAGCGTAGAAACAGAAATTGACACAAATCAGAAGAATACAAAGAGATTTAACGAAGTTCGACAAAGAATTGCCTACGTTTTCGGGAACGAGCCGGCGAATGCACTATTTCAGAAGAGTTACAATAGTTCGGTTCACATATCCATAGGATTACACATCTATATATAGATAAACCATACGGATAAATTACTAACTCGCCCTCGCTCCCCCTCAACCCACTAACTTTCAAGAGACACTCCTTTTCACCAGGAGTCACACCTCTTCATCAAGAAACTCCAACTCTCTAGATATGAGCCATACCTAACAATTCTCCACCTTGGCGAATATCCAACACCTTAGGAGAAATGCTTCACCCGGTATATGTGCCTACCAAACAAATCTCTACCTTAGCGAATATCCAGCCCCTTAGGAGAAATATATCTGTCAAATCTCCACCTTTGCAAATATTCAGCCCTTAGGAGAATCTCCACCTTGCGAATATCCAAACTTCGCATGAGAAATACTACATGAAGTTTCTTAAACCAAGTGAGTTGAGCAACCAAACCATCTAACCTGGCTTGGTCAACTGTGTCATCTAGCACCCAAAACACCTTCCTGTTCGCACCAGTACCTCGGCCAATTGCCTTTTCTGCGAGCCACAACCCGTTCGAGGAATACCTCCACGAAACTCCTGTTCACGAAATAATCGTGTCTGCTCGCCACCTGCACCCTGCCGAACTCCACCTGTCGCAACTCCTCCTGTGAACTTGCTAACTGTGCTTTGCCTCGCGATTCACCTATTGCGATTCACTTGTTGCAACATCACCTGCAACAAACCTGCGAACTCCGCTGGTCGTAGATACTCGCCGAACCGCAGCCCTGTTTCCGAACTGCTTCGCTTGTTCGTTCCCGCGAGCCTTGAATCATTCAATAATCGCAAATCGCCGCGCCGAAAACCCTTCGCATTTGTTCGCAAAATATCTCTTCAAAACCCTTTGCGAAATCGACGCCTAGTCCGCCTGATCGCGAACTCCACCTCGCGAAACACCTTCGCGAAATTCTGTCGCGCGCCCGCCGCTAAGGCTATCGCGCCAACCGCCTGTCGACAAGCCTGCCACCCAAACTAGCAGCAACTGCAGGAACCTCAGGTCGTGAACCTGACCTTCTCCACAAAATTTGCGAAGTCCTTCCTGTCACCTGCACCTCGGCTCTACCCGCAAGTCCTCTGCCGAACCAACTGTTCGCGGATCCTTCCACCTGCGCAGTCGCCTCCCTGTCGCTGACGGTAACTGCCCTCAGTCCTCCGCACACCAAATATTTGCGGTAACTGAACATCCACCTGGACTTTCGTGGATCCTTCCACCTGGCACTCGCAGTAACTTCTGTATCCAACCGTACTGTTCAGTGCGCAGCACATCCATGGGCACGATCTGAGAAGCAATCAACAATTAACACTAGCACCTCTCAGCAATAATTAATTCCTTTTACTCAGCTTCCTGGAAAAGAATCTTTTGTCTAGTGCGGTTCTTCAAGCAACTGTTTTAGAGTAGAAATGAAGAATTCCCTTTCATTCCTCTCCCTTCTGCAAACAGTCCTCCAGCTGGCATTGATTAGTGGCTTAAGACAATTCTGATAGGAATTAATTCTTAATTCCAAGATTTCTTAATCCCTTCACAGATTTCCCTCTCCGCGTGGGAAGCTTTCATCAACCTTGGATGGCTTCAAATCGGAAGGGAATATTCTTCTAGTAGAAATAGAAGATTCCCTTCTCCCTTTCAACTTCCCGACGCCTCCTCTCCTCGCGCCTTTGCTTGGCTCTGTCGCAGAGCCCGACCCCGCGAATCGTCGTGCCACGCGCGAAACTGCCTGTTTGTGAGCCAAACTGTCTTGAATCGTCTCGCTTGTCTGTCTCTGCGCGGCAATTGCTCCAACTCCTTTGCGGCAACTGCCCAGGCCACGTCGCATGAAGCGCTCTCGCGACAATTGCTTCGTCGCGCCTCTTCTCGGAAGCCCCGTTCCTGCCTCCTGCCTGGGTCGCCGAACACTGCCTGCGACGCAACTCTGCCGTGCTCTCGCTGTCGTGCCTCGCCTGGGTCGCGAAGCTAAAACTGCTGCGGCTATCCTGTCGCGATCGCACGAACTCCGCCAACAGAAGTAATCTCCTCCTCGACACTATTCTCCCCCAATAGAAATTCTTTTCTACTCGACCCAACAGAACTGTCGAACCTGCTTCCTCATGTTCGGACCTGTGCCGGCTTCCTCCTATTCGCTGCTTCCTCTGCGCCCGGAACCGAACGAGCGCCTCGAAACTCGAAGCCTTCTAGAATCACTGAACTTGCCTCACGATTATTCCTTCGATCAGGAATTCTGCAGCGACAGAACCGAACTCTCCTCTGCCGCAAATCAAATCTCAAAATTCTTCTTTGATCTTCCACGTCGATCTCCTCCTGTTTCCTCGAACCTGGCTCTGATAACAATTGTTATGAAAATTCGAAGCATAGAAACAGAAATTGACATAAATCAGAAGAACACAGAGATTTAACGAGGTTCAGCAAAGAATTGCCTACGTCCTCGGGAGCGAGCCGGCGAATGCACTATTTCAGAGGAGTTACAATAGTTCGCTTCACATATCCATAGGATTGCACATCTATTTATAGATAAACCATACGGATAAATTACTAACTCGCCCTCGCTCCCCCTCAACCCACTAACTTCCAAGAGACACTCCTTTTCACCAGGAGTCACACCTCTTCATCAAGAAACTCCAACTCTCTAGATACGAGCCATACCTAACAATGATTTGAGTTAACTCCGGCATCACAAAATTTCATTTTTATTTTTTAACCCATCAATGAGAATTCTATATTTCAGGGTGGGAAATTATCGGCCTTAGAGTGTTCCTACTTCCATCCTCCTGCTTCCACCCCTGACAGTTCTACACTATGGAAAAGAACACCTTTAGTAACTTCTATTGGAGATTTATTCTTAGTGTAAACTCCAACTCTCTAGATACGAGCCATACCTAACAATGATTTGAGTTAACTCCGGCATCACAAAATTTCATTTTTATTTTTTAACCCATCAATGAGAATTCTATATTTCAGGGTGGGAAATTACCGGCCTTAGAGTGTTCCTACTTCCATCCTCCTGCTTCCACCCCTGACAGTTCTACACTATGGAAAAGAACACCTTTAGTAACTTCTATTGGAGATTTATTCTTAGTGTAATTCCAAGGCTGTAAGTTGACGATAGGAATTTCAATGTATATTATGATGCTTGGTCAGTGAGCTCTCTTTGTGTTATGGTCTGCGCAACCAAACTCTCAATTTGTTTCCTCTTCGTTACTCTCTCTTCCTAACTAGCATCACCTTTGCTCTCTCCTTCTCAGAATGTGAATTTGAGATGATCTCTTTCAAGACAATTTAACAAAGCTGAACCCTCTCTCTCTCCCCTGGGGACGATGGGTTTGAGATGTTCTATTTGGAGGAAGTTTATCAAGTTGTGCATTCGTTTCTCCACTAGAAAGAGTGATTTCGAGATGTTCACTTTTTAGGAAGCTTAATCAAGGCTGTTTTCTTAGATTCTTTTTCGTAGACTTCTGAGGAGCAGCCATAGAAGTGATAATTTCTCTTTTAACACAGCTAGTGATGATCCTTCTTCCTGTCTTGACATGCTTTGATTTGGTTGTTAGCAATGTAATTGGAGATTTGATGTCTAGCGAGCGTTGATTTTCTAGAAGAATTGGATAGATTGTATTTTATATTCCACTTCATTATTTGTATTGTATTTACACAAGTTTTGGAGAACCTCTAGTTGGAAATGTATAAATTTCAGGTTGAAATTTAGCTTCAAAAATAATTTAATTATAAAATAATCTTTGGATTGGTGAGGCAGCAACAATGATCACTTGCATCAACGAGATGACAGTTGACCTATATAGGGAAAGGGGAGTGAGTGGTTTGTTGGTTTGGAGGAGGCAAAAGAGGCTGTTGTGGGCCAGCTAAGGCGTTTGGCAGTCATTAGGGCGGACAACTGGGATCATATGTGAACCACAAGCAAATTGGGTTGAATTTCAAGGCTATTGATTTTGTTACTCCCTCAAGCGATTGAATAAATGTTATTCATTTCGAACTTGTCTGGCAACTTTTGAGACATTGCCTCTATGAATGGTTTTGTGAGAATGTTCGTGAATTCTTTTGTTATAATAATTTATGGTTTACAAATTATACGACTACTTTTTAAAATAAAAATATTGATCAACTGATATATGCTTAATACAGGTACATTGCACAGCGTTACGTGCAATATTGATGACTAGTTTGTTATCACAATATAGTTTCATAAGTTATTTTATTCAAAATTTTAATCATCCATAATAATGTTAAGGCCATAGCAGTTTGCAGATTTATATATCCATTAAACTAAGTTTGGCTTCTGTGTTGGATTTTGCTGCATATTTTTATATCTTTCAAATGATGAGGCTGTATTTTAAGAATGTGTAATATCCTGAAATTGACTTCTTACCAATCATATTTCTATATAATTGGTGTCTTTGCAGGCTTAGAGTATTGAATTTATCCCTTTTTTGAATAAAATTATTGTACCTAGGGTTTGTTTATAATATTGTAAAATTTGATATTTCCTTAAGGTGAGATTCTTTAAAATTGTGCATGAATTGGTATGTCACATATATAATATGTGATCTGTTATATGATAAGTGCATAAGTCTTCTCATAAGTCTTTAATAAAAGTTTTTTATTTTTTATTGATGTGTTTTTTTCAACATCTCCAAGCTTATTATTAAACTTTATGGGAAATTCATGAGGCTTGTATACTAAATTATCTATTTTTTTTCAATATTTATGTGTTGACCGTCACATATACTTCACAATATAGATCGGTCGGACTTAAGGTAAGCATTAAGGTAAGCATGCGAACGACAAATACTATAATATTGTTTTAGAACATTAAAGTTGCCTAAAGAGCAGTTGTTCGTGATTTAATGCTGAAGGCATGGCGAAGATGACAAGCTACGAACATGGCGTCTGTGGTATATATCATAATACAAATCTTAGAAGTTATTATTATCATATAAATGTAAGTATAGTATAGCTTCATTATGAAGCCATGTGAGGCCAGCAGCCTCAGCCTGTGCAATCCTAACCTTTTTCTTTTTTCTGCTCTACCGCCTATCCATGCACTCCGCTATACTTCTCCTCATGCTCTTGCCGCCCAGCTCTCCCAATCAGAAAATTTCAAAAGAAAAAAATATTAATAATAATATAATATATCTTTTTTAATTTATCTCCTTCCACCACTTATTCTCCTCATCTCTCATCACTTTCCTCTCACGCCATTCCCAATCTCAACGTTGATCTCCCATTCTCTTCTAGAGCAGGCCTCCTCCGCATACAGTTCTACGGCTCTCACCGCCTCTTCTCTTCATTGCAAGAGCCCAATTGCCAACCTCACACTCCCTGTCGTTGACAACTCTTTCGGCAAGCATCTAGGCAAACACCTAAACCATCTTCTCCCGTCACTCTCATCTCAACCTATCTCTCACTCCTATATTCTTCTTCCTTTCACCCCTTTCTCTCTTTTCACACTCCTAACCCACCGGTGAGATCTTCTTCCGGCAGCACCACACGCCTGCTGCTCCTCCCATCATTCTCTCTTGGCTCAAATCCCTCCTTGCCTCAGTCTCACAACCCCTCTCCTCTTGATTTTCCCGCCGACAAGCAGCACATTGCCGGAAATCTCTGTCGTTCTTGGTCTGGCTCAGATTCTTACAAACCCACCAACTTGTTGCTCTTATCTTCTCTCCTTTGCATTTCAAATGCCATTCAACATCAACAACAAGGTATACAAAACAGAAAGATCTTTGATGGTTAAAGTTTCATTTTGTTTGTTGCTCAAAAATTATATTTAAGCTTGCTTCATTTATGTTCAATTATTTCAACTAAATGACTGCATGCTTTAAAAATTTTTAGAGTTTAAGTCATTATTTTTGTTCAGAGATGAGGGAAAAGGGAAAAGTGAAATGTTTGTGTGTATGCACACATATATATAGAACTCAGGGAATGATATTTGTATTTGAAACTTGTGTAGATCCAACTTGCCGCATTGCTGCACGAAAGTTATAAAACTTGCAACTTCTTAAATGTCTACTGCGACGCATTTGAAGCGTCGAGTGGAACCCTATACATGCTTTTTTTAGTGTGGTGGTGTGAAACTCGTATGCGGTGCTTGCAACATGGTTTTCGATTCAATATCTTCTGAAATGTCTACTACGACTCGCGTGACACGTCGAGGGGAGCCCTATACACTCTTTTTAGAGTGTTGTGGTGAAGCTCACATGCGACTCTTAAAATGCGATATACAATTTAAAATTAAGCACTCGTATGCATTTTTCTTGTCACGGCGTGGAAGTGTGTTGCATGTGCTTGAGATTGCGCATGAGACATTTGTACACTTTTTTCTTAGCGCGGAGGGGGAACTAGTGGTGTTTTATATGACCCGTATGCGTATTTCTTTGCATGGCGGGATATGTTACTTTATGATCGTGGCGCAAACCACCCATACACGTCTTTTTTGGTGTGGCGGGCAGCCTCAGACTTTCTATGTAGATCCCGACGGGGGAGGACTTTGAGAGACTGTCGAAATTTTATCAAATTTGGGGATAATTAAAACGGCTTAACATAATCTAAGTTGATTATAGAAGGAATTTAAAATGATCTAAATGAACTTAGATTTAAACTTGAGCAATTAAGTAAAAAAAACTCTTAAAAAAGAAAGTCAAAAATGTAAAAAATAAGAAAATAAAAAACTTAAAGACTTACTTAAAAAGCTCAATACTCTCAAAACACACAGAGTAAGCAAAACATTTGTACCCCCAAGAGCTTCAAGTTGTAAATTGAATTAAGTCATAACATTCTATTTATAGAAGAAGGGAATCATGTAAGGGGTTGCTTTCATTAAAAAATAACATGCAAATGAAATTTAACGCCCAAATTTAATGCATGCGAAGCCAAATGTCTTTGCCCAATTAAACGTCAAAGCTGTTTATGAATTTAAACATCGTCACTGGATCCATAACCTCAAATACACAAGCGAAAAGAAGACGAAGTTGAGGCCTCAAATACAAACATTTGCACCCATATCAATCATGATATCTCTAAAAGTCAGTTAAAATTAAATACTAAAATTCCTGCATTTGCTCTGACCTATTCGTTATGCATTTATACACATGGTCTGAGAATGCTGCACGGGTGCTGGGCCGCCTTGTCTATAGGGCGGAGTCGTAAGTCCCATAATTTGACCAATCCGATCCTCCTTCCTACAAGGAATGTATTTGATAGGATTGAGCCCCCATTAAGCTAGTCCGATTCTCTTACTTGCGAGGGCTGGATTTGACATAACTATTGCTTTTAATGATGTAAGTTATGAGTATTCACCTATAATGATAGGTTTGATCGTAAATTTCAATCGGAGGGGTTTATTTTTAAAATTAAAATATTTTAAATCATAAAAAAGTAATATTTAAATAAAAATTTATGTCACCTAACGTTAAAAGCAAAAATCTGTAACTGTCTGACTATAACACACAAATAGCCAACATCTTATTAAATATACTACTAAATTCAAACTCAAAACAATCTCATGCAATAAGTATGTGGTCAGAGTCTTCTGTCAATTGATTAGGTAGACACAGAACCATGAAATCTTAATCAGGTTCATCGTTGTTTCCCGTCACCATCTGCTTTGAATTCACGATGATAATTTCTATAATTTAAATTCTCAAATTTGGTGCTCCGATATGTTAAGTTCTAATACTTAGCGCCTAAAACTTCTTAAATTTGTTGTTACCATATGCTAAGTCCTAATAATTAGGGCCTAATAACTAGATTTAATCTAATGTGCTCTCCCATTATCGGGAGAGGTAATTAAACATAGGGGCTTGCGCTATGAAAAACCTCGAACTCTATATCTTAAAGTCCTCACAAATATGAGGACGAAATCTCTGGGTAGTGTCTTATCCACTATCTCATGCGCCTTCTGGAAAATTGACATGAAAACTTAACACCGTTTTAAGCTCTCAACGAGAGTCTGGGGTGCCTTTCAAAATTTTGGAGCCTACAGATTTCTCGCGATTCTACTAAGAAACATATGAGCTACAGCTGTGACCGTAATATAATGTTGTCATTTGACGGCAAATGACCCGGTCAGAGAACTCTTATTATGAGCACTTCTTTGTGGTGTCATTTGGCGGCAAGATCATGCCGACAAAGGACTCGAGTCATGTCCTTGCTAACATGATATTATTTTGAGTTTGAATTTAGTAGTATATTTAATATGAGATTGATTATTTGTGAGCTTGAGTCAGTTTTAGATTTGTCCACCTTGACGAACAGTTGTAGATAACTGATGTATTTTTGCTTTTAAGCGATAATTTTTTATTTAAATTTTATTTTTTTTTAATGATTTAAAATATTTGAACTACTCTGGTTGAAATTCATGATCAACACGACCATCATCGGGGAGTACACAATTAAAGACACTAGTTTTGTCAACTCCAGTTCTCATAAGGAGGATCGACCTAGCTTTGTGGGGGCTTAATCTTGTCGACTCCATTTCTCGTAGGAAGGAGGACGAGATTGGCCAATGTGTGGGACCTACGACTCTGCCCTATAGGCAATGTGGCCCAACACCCGTGTAGCATTCTCAGACCACACATATAAACGCTTAACAAACATGATGAAGCTCATGCAGAAATTTTAATCATTATTTATAATTGAATTTTAGGTGATTTTATTATTATTTGAACATGGATATCATCATTGAGATGGGTGCAAACATTTTCATTTGAGACCTCATCTTTGCCATTTGTCCGCTCATGTATTTGGGGTTGTGTATCTGTTGGCGATGTTTAAATTTATAAACATTAAAGTTCACATTTTGTTGGGCGGCAAAATTGGGCTTCATATGTATTAAATTTGGGCGGTAAATTTTGTTTGCATGTTATTTATTTATTTATTTTTAATGAAAGCGGCCCCCATATGATTCCGTTCACTTTATATAAATATAAGGTCATGACTAAATTCACTTTATATCTTGAAGCTCTTGGGGTATGGAAGATTGTGTGCTTTGGGAGTGTTGAGCTTTTAAGGTAAGTCCTTTAAATTTTTTTTTTCCTTTTATACGACAATTTTGCCTTCCTCTTTTAAGACTTTTTTTAGTGGTATTTGCTCAAGTTTTAATCTATGTTCATTTAAATCGCTTTAAATTCATTCTATACTCAAATTAGATTATGTTAAGTATTTTAGATTATCCCGAAATTCAATAAATTTCGACAGTCTCCCGACCTTGTCTCCAGTTGGGGGTTGAATCGAGGGTTTGGGTCTGCCCACCATATCAAGAAAGAAGTGTATTAGTGGCTTGCGTCACAATCATAAAGTAGGATATCTTGTCATGCAAAGAAATGCGTGTATGGGTCTTCAAAAATGCTACAGGATTCTCCCGCTACGCTAAGAAAAGCATTTGTAGGTGTCTCCTAGTTGATCTTAATTACATGCAACACACTTCCCCCTACGTCAAGAAAGACACATACGAGTGCTTAATTTTGAATTGTCTATTGCGTTTTGAGTGTCGTGTGCGAGTTTAACCCCCGCCACGCTAAGAAAAGCTTGTATAGGGCTCCCCTCGACAATTCAAACAAACCGTAATAGACATGTTAGAATATTTTTAATCTCCAACCGCGTCACAAGCACCACGTACGAGTTCGCCCCACCACGCTAAGAAAAGCGTGTATAATGTTCCGCTTGATGCGTCACATGCGTTGTAGTAGATATTTCCGGAGTTGCAAGTTTTATACATTCCGTGCGATAATGCGACGAATTGGATCTTCTCAAGTTTCAAATACACACGCCATTCCCCGCGTTACAACTGTATAAATATGTGCACACACAGATATTTTAACCGCGTCGCAAGCACAATGTACGAGTATCGCCCCACCATGTTACGAAAAGCGTATATAATGTTCCACTCGACGCGTCGAATGCGTCGTAAGCACCACGTACGAGTTTTGCCCCACCACGTTAAGAAAAGCGTGTATATTGTTCCACTCGACGCATCAAATGCATCGCAGTAGATATTTCAGGAGTTAAGTTTTATACCTTTCATGCGACAATGCGTCGAGTTGGATCTTCACAAGTTTCAAATACACGCCTCATTCCCTGAGTTACTACTGTATACATATGTGCACACACACAAGCATTTTACTTTTTTTTTTTTCCCTTGTTTCTGAAAAAGAATGACGACTTAAACTTTAAAAATTTCTAAAACAAGCCAGTCATTTAACTAAAATAACTGAACATAAATGAAACAAGCTTAAGTATAAATTTTAAGCAAATATCAGAATGAAACTTTAACCTTCAAAGTTCTTTTTATTTTTTATACCTTGCTGTTGATGTTGATTGTCTTGTGAGATGCAAAGGAGAAAATGTCATGGCAGTTGGTTTGTGGGATTATGTGCCGGAGCAGGATTGATAGAGAGATTTACGGTGATGTGCTGCTCTTCGGCGCGAAGATCAATAAAAAAAGTTTACGAGGTTGAGGCAAGGAGGGATTGGAGCTGAGAGAGAGTGAAAGGAGGAGTAGCTGGTGTGTGGTGCTGCTAGAAGAAGTTCTTGTTGGCGGGCTGGGAGTGTAAAAGAGAGAGGCAAGTGAAAGGAAGAAGAATATTGGAGTGAGTTAGGCGGAGAGGAGAGTAACGAGAGAAGTTGGTTTTGGTGCTTGTCGGAGAGGTTTGCCAGAAACGTTGCCGATGATAGGGAGTATGAGGTTTGCGGGTGGGCTGCTACCGACGACGAAGAGAAAAGATGGTGATCACAGTGAAATTGTATGCGAAAGAGGGTTGCTCGAGAGAAGGGGAGATCGGGAATGACGTGAGAGAAAAGTGATGGGAGATGAGGAGAATAAGTTGAGGGAGGTGATAAATTTAAAAAAAAAGATATATTATTTTATTATTAATATTACTTTTTATTTTGAAGTTTTCTGATTGGGAGAGCCCGGTGGCGAGAGCATGGGGAGAAGTATGGGTGGAGTGCATGGATAGGCGGTGGAGCAGACAAAAAGCAAAATGTTGAGATTGTGCAGGCTGAGGCACTTGGCTTCACAGAGAAGCTTTACTATACTTACATTTATATGATAATAATAACTTCTAATTTTTTATTATTATTATTATATATATATATATATATATATATATATATATATATATATATATATATATATATATTAAATTATTCTTTTCATTTTGATTTGCAGGACACCGTCAAATGCATGAAATTTTGGCAATATGGTTGTGTTTTTAAGGGAAAGTTGACGTTCGGGACGTGCTTGTGCATTTTTTTTTGAGATCGGATGTCGTTTGAGCAACTTTATTGGCGGTTGAGGCAATTTCGAGTCTAAATCACAGACGCTGTGTTTGTACTTATCATTTTCGCCGTGCTTTCACCATTAAATCGTGAACAACTGCTGTTTAGGCAACTTCGATGCTCTAAATACAATATTATAGTATTTGTCCTTCGCCTGCTTATCTTATGTCCGACCCATTCATCTTGTGAAGTATATGTTAGGGTCAACGGTATGTTATATGTTTTTATCGTGATATGAAAATTTAATGTTGAGAGTGCACAACTTCAATTTCATTGAAGTATTTATTTTAGCCTGCCTAATTATTTGACTTAAAAATTTTGGAATAGCCCTTTCTTAGTCTTCATTTTTTTTTAAAATTGCTGCATGTAAGTGTATTTAACAAATAATGGATGATCTTTTTAACTTTATTTGTATCTCATACTAAGCATTATCTTAACTAATCTTTGAAATCATGCACTTATAGATTAATTTAACACATATAATGCCTACTTTAATTCACATAACTTTTGTTCTTTATTTAATCAATATTTTGTTGGAATTTTTATATACACTCTATCTTCTAATTATTATTTAGGAAAATGTTTTTATATCAAATTGCTGTTTTTTCTTGTCCCTTGTAACTGTTAATGATAAAAGAACTCATGTAGCATTCATTTTAATAGTTGGAATGATTGTTTAAAGAAAAATAATCTCATATGTTTGAGTGGAGCTTTTGTCGATTAGCCTGACTTTATGCATTTCTAGTAATGAATTGAATTTTTACTAAAGATCTTTTATATCATAGGAGCTGTTACTCAAGTAGTATTCTTAGTCTATTTTTATTAATAGTCTTTAAACGATTGGCTGACAGCTAACTAGTTGAGTCAAGGCCTTCTCATACTTGGCTTGTTAGCTCATTGAGCTTTTCTCGAGAGCTATTTACTGATCTTGTTCATGAGTCTGTTTGTCCTAGTTACACTCATAGATTAGACCTTTGAATTTTAACATCAGTTTGATCATAAAAATGTGATAAAATGTTATTTATATTAACTTTTAGTAAAATGATTCATGGCATATGAATGCAATCATCAATAAAGTACATGAAGTATCGTGCTCCAAAAATGTGAAGTGTATAGGAATATGATCATGAATTGGATAAAGATGTCTTTGGATTCTTTTGTAACTTACTGGAGAATTTGTATATTTTTGTTTAGTTAATTTTCAAATATTATAAAAGTATTTAATATTAAAGAAGATATAGTTTTAAGGATAACTAATAGGATGACCATTATATAAGTTTTGGATTCATATCTATTCTTTATTAGATAAAGGGTCTGTTTGGGGCAGTTGCAGTTGTTTGAAGAAGCAGCTGTGCATTAGCTGTAAAAGAAGTTGCTGCAGAGAAGCTGTTGTTGGTGAAACAAGCTTGTGTTTGTTTGGTTAGTTTAACCGTGCATGCTGCAGCTATTTCTGAAATAAGGACCATATTACCTTTATCTACATATGCTATTTGAAAATTAATCATTTCTGAATTAACACATACATAACAATAGAAATGAATTTTAGATATTCTATAAAAGTCACAAATTCAAAATATTACATAAAACTTGTACATCATATAACACTGAGTAACACAAAATTTAAAATTATCATTACAATTATTGATATTATTATAATATTAATTTTAATATCTAACAAGTATACTGGAAATTTTTTTTTTTTATGCATGATTATTATCCTGTTGTCCTAGAAGAGTATTGGAGACCATAGAAGGTGTCCAACACTTGCAAAAGGTTAACAAAAAAATATTGTGACATGCGAAATATATTGTGAAATATCCCTGGATGTTCTCTCAATAGCTCTCCAATTCATTTGTCACCAATATATGACGAAGTATACATGTTCTCTTACATAAAAATGACTCGCTATATTCATTCAATAAACACATTGCAAACATACCACACAATTTTAATATCTTGCATATCTAACATCAAAATAATAAACTTATGCTTGATATTGTAAGAGAATATTGAAAGCAACACTTGCAAAGGTCAAAAAAAATTTCTTGTGACTTACAAAACATATTTTAAAATATCCTTCGATGCCCTCGTAATAGCTCTCCAATTCATTTGTCACCAACATATCTAACATCTGAATAATAGTTATGATCAACACAGAGGAGTGAGCGGTGAGCTAATAGAGTAAAGCGACACAACTACAGAAGAAAAAACCATGATCATACCATGATCGCAAAGCTGCAAAAAGACGATCATACCATGATCATAAAATTATAAAAAAATTTGGACATGCTACACAATTATCCTGAAGTAAATGGTCCATAAAGGAATAAGACAATCATATCATAATGACAGAACAACAAAAAGAAAAAAAATCAAGTTACAATCAAATTCAAACCCAAGCTTCACAACTCAGCATTCCAATTAACATCGAAGACTCAACAAAGCAAAGAACAAATGCTTAAGGAGTTGCAACAACTTAAAACAATTAATTTCATAGACAATCTCAGAACACTCAGACGCAAAATCACCCAATTTGAAGATAAAAAGCTCACATGAAGCCAAACGTTGCCTGTAGAGAGAGAGAGAATGAAGCTCACACGTAGAGAGTGAGTGAGAAAAAAATAAAGATCCTCCCAGAGAAAACGAATCACAGCCGCGCAGAGACATCAAAACAAGAAAATTGATGGCCCAAACGGAGGTTTTTCGCAGATATCACAAGGCATATTTAAAATAGTTGAGGGGTAAAGTCGGAAAGAAAATATAACGACATCGTGGAATGCTGCTCGCCGCAGATAGAGCCAAGAGGTTACATGCCGCGAATTCGTGCCTAAATGTCCTCCTCTGTCACAGTCCTGCAACCCACCCAAACAACGACCGCCCTATATGATACATAAAATATCTCAAAAAGAGGAGAAAAAGATGAATTGTGTGGAACTTTCTTGTTCATTGAATTTTTTGAGATGATAGAGATAATCTTAGATAGTTCAATCTTCTTTCTCTTCTTTCTAAAATATACAATGTGAAAGGTAAAGTATAACACTGCCTTTTGAATGTGCTTAGCTTTTGTAACAAGTTAGTGAATAATTTAAGTTCATAGAAAGTTTTTAAAATATGAAGCATTTTGTTTAGAGTAATATTTCCTTGACCAACAATAATCATTAAGGGCTCAGGACCAATAATTATTTATTATTGCTTGGAAAAGGTGTATATGAAATAAATTTGTGAGAGAAGTTGGCCTTGTGATTTGTGGCACTTAAATCAGTATTCTAGGGCAGTATCTCTGAGACTTGAAAAAAATACAAGAGAAGTTCCCCTCCTAGAGTCTCTTTTCTAGTCGTACCTGTAAGTTTTCAATTTCTTCTTTTAGGAGTTTAATAGGTAATTCTTCGGTGTTATTTTCTTTCATATGTATTATACATTGCCTATTTTGTAGTTATTTGCCTTTCTTTATGTTAGTTTTTGTTTGGTCGGTTTTAATGAAATTCCAAGCATTTTTTTTCATGTCAAACCTTTTATGATTGGCTACTTGTGCTCCTTGAGAGAAAAGAGTTTATAATTAAAGTGCTAGATGTTGGCATCCTCAGTAAGGCCAAACGCTGGGCTTGATAAACATAACTCTCCTTCTGTTTGCATGATTGGTAATGACATCATTTAGGGAAGCTAAATTCTCATGTTAAAAAAAATTACATCATCACAATTTCAAATTTAACATTTAATCCAACAAGAAAAATCATAAATTTGGGGTTTCTTTTAGCAACCATTTTGAAGAGCGTTGTATCTTTCTGCATTTTTTTTGGATTGATTGATTATGATCCATCTCATGGCAAATATCTTATAATTGATTGGAGTGTTTTATGATGGAAAGTCTTCTCACTTTGTGAAAATTTCTTCTCACTTTGTGAAAATTTCTTCTCACTTTGTGAAAATTTGGCTGCATTATGAACTTTAAAATATGTTTGATTACTATATCCTATGTTTCTTTTTGCTGAATAAAGAATCATGTAGGTGCTAGTTATTTAGTAAACGTAATTTCATTTCTAGGAAGTCACTATAGAGTTATGGTCATCCCTTGCTGAGGTTGGTTGCCATGTAATTGGCCTAATTTTTTTCTTAAGACGGCATGAAATTTTTTCTATTCAATTGATATGCTGAATGAATATTTTATATTTTTCTCATTAAATTTGCTTTACAAATCACAGTTCCAAATGAACGGAAGACCAATGAGGGTATTGTTATGATCTCTGAGAAGAAAAATTATGGCAGTATTTGATTGCAAAGAGAAAGCAAGTAAAAATAAGGCTTCAACGATGAAGGCTATGAATGAGATGATTAGGTGGAAGGAAGAAAGAGAATGATACTAGAGTTAACCCAAACCACAACGAAAAAATAAATATTATTATTCGAAGCAGCGGTTACAAGATCACAATGAAAAGGAAATACAACAATAAACACACAACATTAACAAACTCAATAAAAGCGGATCCCGAGAGTGGTGACCGGTGAAAGAGGTGGTCAATTGGCCATGGGTGCGACCGAGAAGTAGAAGGGTGTGTTGGTCGATTGCAGGGAGAATGTTGGGAGTTGTGAACTGTCGTTTGGGGATTGTTCGGGCTGGGGCAGTGATTAGGTAGGAGGGAACTAGTTTGACAAGGCTGGATTAACAACTATAATGCAAGGGAAGGGATTCCGTTAGGCTGGGACACTAGAGAGGTGGCAAGAAAGGGGTTGGTTGGGTGCTAGAACTTGACAGCGAGGGATGGCAGCAGGGGGGAGGGAGCTAGTTGGTAGGTGGTTGCACGAAAACAACGAGGAGGATGTCTGCCGGGTAGTTGCAACGAATATGGCGATGGATGTGACGAAGGGAAGGGTGGCGAAATACGAAACGGCTAAGGGAGGGCTACTTGGGGGCTGTGACAGCGAGGGGGATGGCTGTAAAGGGGTTTTCAGAGGAGTTGAAATAAATATCCATATGAGATCGAGCTACAACTTGGAGAAGGTCACCACATCGAATGAGATACAATTGGAGCACCACTCGTCGGATACAACCATCGAAGGGTAAAACGGATGCCGACAGGTTTCCTGATAGAAACCAAAGCAAACAATACCTATATATAATGAGGAATAGTAGATAGAATAGGAGTAGAAATAGAAAGGTGATGGAAAAGGAGTAGACAAGGAAAATGCTAGAAAAGGTCTAGACAAGTCAAGGACTCAAATAGGAAAAGGGGGGGTAGAAGGGCAGAATCTTGGTACTCTAGCATCTACAATACATATGTGGTACTATATCAGTTACAATATGTTTGCGGTACTATAGCAGTTACAATACGTCCGTGGTGCTGTAACAACTACATTACTGCGTCTCGATAAGTTTTGCGTCAGAGAAGGTTTGTAAGTTCTAGGCAAGATAGTGATGAGAGATGCAACTCATGAAATTTTTGATAAAAAATGATTAAGGCTCTTGTTGTAATAAATTAGTCCATATTTTGTGCTGAATTTATACAAGTCTAAGAGATCTTCTAGTTGCAAATGCACAAAGTCTATGGGTTTAAATTTTGTTTTAGAATTTATAGAAGTAAAGTATCTCTAAAATCTAATGAACTTGTGAGGTAGCAACAATGATCACATAGATCAATGAGATGCAATTTGTCACACAAGGAAAGTAGAGTGAATGATTGGCATGCTAGAAGGAGATGTAGAGGTTGTCATGGGCCAGTAGGGGTGGTCAACAAGGCACTAAGGCAGATGACAATATGGGGAGGATAGAAAGGAAGCTGGAGTGGATTTCATGACTATTGATTTTAACAATATCTTAAGTTCTACCTCCATCTCTGGGCTTTGGATATTTTTAATTTTCAAAATAATCCTATCATCATTGCCTTAACTGGTGAGCATTTTCTTCATCTCCTCAATGCAACTTGTAACTCGAATGTGTAAATAACAATCAAGTCTTGAATTGTAGGAACTTTCACATTTTATTGGCCTTCATGAAGTACTTGCTTCTTAACTAGTGAGCATTTTATCGGTCTCAAAAACAATCAAGTCTCTGGCTTCGTAAGTTTGGGTCAAGCATATTCAAATCAGGCTAAATTTGAGTCAAACAGTTTCTTAAGCTCCTCCTCCTTCGTCTTCTTGAGAACTTACGAAGCCAAAGAGGAGAGGAAGCCGCAAAACCTTTCAAAAATTTTCTTGGTGTTTTGATTTTTACTCTACTGGCGTTGACCTAAGCTTTCGTAAGACTCACCCCCGTCTTTTTATCTTCTTCATTACCTTTTATTTTTCACTTCTAACAAAATGGAACTAGGATAAACCGTAGGGTTCGTCACATTTTCTGGTTTTTCTTTTTAAATTTTTGTTCTCTTGCTCTTATCTCATATATTTTGATTCATAATGGAATGGAAAGATGGGCATATAGAAGATTTGGCAAGCTTTTCATGTATATATTGAAACCATGCAAAGTCATTTATAATGCTTCAAAATGGGGGAAAAGTGTAGCATTAACAATTTGGTTATGGTTTAGAAGCAATCCCTATCATCGACGTGGACTTCCACATTCATATAAATTTGTCTATCCGATCAATAGGACTGTCTGGAAGGCTCTTAACTTAAGAACGACCACCGTCTCTTGGGATGGATTCTTTTAGATGTTTGTTGTTCATTAACAATTAAATTTTTTCAATGATCGCACTCAAAACAAAATAATAAATATTGAGCCTAATTCCGGTGCTCACTCAAATGACATTAATTGTCATTATCATTAACTTTGAAGCACTTATTATGAGTTTCTTGTAGCATTTATAACAACATATCTTGGATTTTGACACTTCTATGGGCATTGCATCATATTTATTACATGTGATGAGTGTTAGCTCTCCAATGCTCCTAAAATTGAATGTCGACCTTTTGCTAATTCTGCACGTCTTCTCTCTAAAAACTTTTCTGATGACTTAGCTTGCACTCTGAGGAGCATCACTTCTGTAAATTCCATGGCGCATGTTCACTGTGGTGATTTTTTTCCGCATCTTCTACCTTGGATGTTCTAACTCATCTTTCTTCTCTCTTAATTGTGTTCTCTCTTTATTTATCTTTTTTGACCTTCTTTCATTCAAGAAGGCTTTAATATATTTTTTGAGCTTGTTTTTTTCACTTGAGTGTAACTTTTGAATTTATTTGTTTCACTCTGCTACTTCATTTTGTGAATATTTCCATTGCGAACTTTATAGTTTGTGTAGATCATTTAATGAAATCAAGCTAAACCTTTTGTCTTCTTTTTATGCTATGTATTTTCTCAGTCGCATTGTAGAGTAATCTAGACATAGTATTTTCTTGCTCTTACTCTCAACCTATTGCCATTGATTCTCACACTCTCACGGTAAGTGAATTAAGCCATTCATATTGAGTATCTTCCAGCAAAACATGTCACCATGTTTTGGTTCTTTCTGTAACTCGAAATCATCAGCCTGTTTAACCATCATCTTAGGATTCCTTTTCCAAAGACCACTCTTACTTGAATCGTCAGAATCATTCAGAGAAGAGGAGGGATTGGAAAAGAGGGAAATAAGTTGGAGACTAGACAGACAAATTGAAAAAGAATGTGAAGAACTTATGTAGGGAAAAACTTCCTGTGATATGTCAAGTGTGTATGTCCGAAATGAGACTAAGCTAAGACACTTTGAAATGCGTCATCCGTGAAAATAATCCCTTCATAAGCAAACTATAATTAGAGAACCAAATTTGTGTGTTTGCCCTGGGGTTAAGAGCACTTCCAAAGGAATGTATCCCATTTGGTTAAATTACATCTTCGAGGATGCCCAACAATACTAAATTAAATGACTCCTAATTACATTCAAATGATGACTATTGAGAGGGTTTCACGAAGGACGTTTTTCTCATAGGAGAATTTCGATGCATTCAAAGTTCTCGCTAAGCCACATGATAGAGAGTGAGTCTCTCACGATCTCAAATGGATAACAACTTATCGGCGAACGGGGCCTATGAAATAATCGGGTCGTCCCATGGGATCTACACTATGCTTTCAGGCCTAATCGGGCCATGAGGGTAAATGATAATCTTTGTATCACAAATGGGCGGTGGTCTGTTCGTAATTGGGGCTTACGAGATGAAATCGACAAAACGTCAAATGAGCGATAAGGTTCAAAGTGGGTATGATACAAGAAGTTAGATGAATTCTAACTGGGTAGAGATAGGTAGGTCAGGATACCATAGATCCGTCATCCTAAGCTATTAGGACCCTAAGTCTACTTGGTCGTGAAGGTAGTCAACCCACCCGATCAAAAAACCCCTTGTCAGCAATCCATGAATCATGTCATCTAAGGGGACCTCGGTTGCCCTAAAGATCAAGATATGAAAACTTTAAGTCTTATGACCCTCTGTGGGTAGAAAGTAGAGGTGAGACTTATACATGTCAAAGTGGCGAGGAAGCAACTGGAGTGGAAAGAGAGAAGTATGACAATGAAGCATAGACACTCTCACAAAGGACTTATTTCTCGTCTGGGTCGAGGAAGCCTCTAACACTTTGAGCGTGCTAGGCAGACACCTAACTAGAATCTTATGCTTGGTCAGACAGGCTGAAAAAGCACGAGGGTTTCTCCTCAAGATGCAACTATTTTGCAGTTAGCTAAAAAGTCCAAATATGAAGGCCCTATTAATATGATTTGGGTGATTTTCATGTAATGCAAAATCATTTTAAATCAGGTCCGGAGGCCATGCAGGAAAGTAAAAACAGGTTTTGAAAAGTTGAGATGTTTTAAATCTAAATTTTAATTAATCTCAATCTTTTATTAAGCTTTTATAGGAAAAAAATTATAATTTTAGGTCCTTAGAGAATCTAAATTGCATGTTTTGCATTGAGCCCAGACAAGCCCCAAGCAAAGAAAGAGTAAATGACAAACACACTGCACAATGTAAAACATGCCAAATATAAAGATTGCTGTCAGAAAAGCAAAAAGGCATCCGTACACCGCGTATACACATTTGGAACTAATGCTATACATCAAAGAAATTTTAAAACTAAGATACAAGACATGATAATGCAACTCTTGGTCCCCATCATGTGGTTCTGCCTGTCAGACGTCTTGGAACAGTGCCCAAACCTTATTTATGATACATACTCGAGCCTAGGGACTTTAAAAAGTACATGGCAAAAGTTAAAAAGATGTCTCTCCTTGCAAAACATCAGGGTTAGTACATGCTATAGGCATGCAATGTATTGGACCATACCTGCGAAGAAGTCTAAGCAAGCACTTGCAGAAAATATGTTTGTTTAATTTTTTAGATCTCCTCCCTGTTGGACATAGACTCCTTGTAAGAAAATTGTCCATAATATACTAATGCAGATGTCTCACATCTCAGTAAACGCACAAAGGCAACAGACAAAGGATGCCTACCAGGGCACAAAACAACAAGAATAATAGTCAGGGCATCAAAAAGATTACCTAAGAACTCTAGTCCTAGCTTAGTAAACCATCAATCATATGGTGTCCTAGTTATAACATCTAAGTGCGTGCAATGTGTGGGTAAATCATGCGTGTTTATCGCGATGCATTCTCTTGTTGCGAGATGTCCTCACGAGCAATACTCTTTGATGCGTCACAACCAACGACGGGTCACTCAACTAACGAGTACAGTTCATCATCGAGATGATCGGAGAATGCACATGCAAATTCAAAGTGATCTGGTGAATTGTGACTGTTCTATCAGGATAGAAGCGATTACCAGATAACAAATATTCGTCACATGTTTATGGTGGCATATACTAATGATGAATGCGCCGATAGCGCAAAGATGCAAATGTTTGATCACAAACACATGAAAACACATGCTCCATGCAAAATAGTGTGCTCACAACAGTGCAGAGCGCTGCCATGGAGGAAAGGTAATATAATGATTTTAGAGGATAAGGAGCATAACCCAAGCAATGCGAGAATCATATAACCAAGTGGAAATAGACCGTACACTTTGTGAGTTTAGGGGCTAGGAAGCTTGGCCCGTGCTAAGTGACACATGTACAATGAACGTACATAGGATAGGTTTAGGTGCTATGAAGCGTGGCCTATGCCAGGTGGCATGAGGAGGGCGACAAAGTGTACCAGTTAGGTTCAGGGGCTATGAAGCATGACCTATGGTAGGTGACACAAACGAAATGTGCAAGCGAACAGGCATTATGCACTGGATGGGCTCAGGGGCTAAGGAATGTCACCGTACTAAGTGACACAGTGGTACACATCTATGACATCCCAAAGTGGTGTCATAGGAAGTGAGGTGTCGTAATTCTCGTTAGGGAGGTTTACGTACCGTGTAGGCTTGATGTTCAAGCCATCCCCGAAGAACAAACAACGTACATAGGATTGGTTCAGGTGCTATGTAGCGTGGCCTATGCCAGGTGGCATGAGGAGGGAGACATAGTGCACCAGTTAGGTTTAGGCGCTATGAAGCATGACCTATGGTAGGTGACACAAATGAAATGTGTAGGCGAACATTCATTATGCACTGGATGGGTTCACGGGCTAAGGTGCGTGACCGTACTAGATGGCACAGTGCTACACATCTGTGACATTCCAAAATGGTGCCATAGGAAGTGAGGTGCCGTAATTCTCGTTAGGGAGATTTACGTACTGTGTAGGCTTGATGTTCAAGCCATCCCCGAAGAACACTTGAGTGTACTATGTGTGAGAACATTGACTTAAATAAGATCTCGAATATGCAACATTTGAACGTACAAGATGTTATGCAGAAAAACATGCAAGAGTGCAAAAGTGCGAACGCATGATGTGGTGCACGTTGACATGTAAGGATGTCAAGAAGTAGATGTGCAAAATATTTGCCAAGTGGCATAGATACATGCTATGAGCATTTGAAGACATATGCTCAGAAGTGCACAAGGTGCTAGTGCTAATGTATGAGTGAATGTGTTGATGCGGTCAACTCAAAACAAATGCAAAAATACAACAATCAAGTGAGATTGATCGATTGGTCGATCGAGCCGGTGGCGGTTGATCGATCTAGTTGACGAAAGAAAGGTCGATTGATCGATCGGTCCGGTAGTGGCCGATCGATCATGTCGACGGGAAGGTGGTTGATTGACCTTTTGGGTTGATATCGATCGACCGATCATGTCGACAGACAAGAGGGGTGTTTGAACGTTGAGTCTGGTGGCAGTGCCTATCGATCATGTCGACAGACAAGTGTGTCGATTGACTTATCGTGGCGGTGTCGGTGCCAATCAATTAGGTCGACGGGAGAGATGACAGATCAAGCCGGTGTCGGCGGTTGACTGTCAACACATTGTATTTTGATGCATATTTTGAATAATCATGCAGTATATATGACATGAATGCGAATACATGAAATATGAAAGATCCGATCATGCTCGTCCTAGTGAGCTCACTGGGATCTAAGGTAAGGATGGTAACGAGGTATACCAACTGATCGCTGAGCGGAGTGAATGACGATCCATCTCCATTTCCCTAACTTGAAAGATTTTTGTAGTAGAAAACTTTCATGGCTTAGGGAACATCAAAATCATGAGATTTTCCATTCTCTAGACCCAAGAAGCTGGTTTCGTTCTCTCCATCATGAGAACAAAACTGTCGGTGTGACTACGTGATTGCTAGAATCCTAACTTTCTAACTAGGGCTAGGGAAGCTCACATGGATTCGTAGGGGAATTGAAAAGCTCCTAACCTTTGGGGTTTCCTCTAGCACAAACCATATCTTTTCTTCACTAACACAAAGCCTTGTGGTTTGCTAGAAAGGAAGAACGAAGGCTTTCAAAATTTCTCACCGACGCGGTGGTTGATGACCTGTTTTCTGGGCTTGTCCATGTTCTTTCGCGATGAAAATCATGAAGATGCCACAAATGTCTTTCTCCAAAGTGGTGAAGAAGCTCTTCTTGTCGGAGAGGACGACGAAAATGCCAATGATCTTTTTCTCCAAAGTCAAGAAGCTCTCCTTGTTGGAGATGACTTTCATGAAGAGTTGTAAGGGAGGAAGAAGGAATAGGTGGAGGTGAAGAGAAGCAGGAAGAACAAGAAGTGAAAGAGAGGGCCTCATTTATGCTTTTCTCCTTAAGGGAGAAGAGAATCCTCCTTTAATTTCTTCTCTGAAGACTCCCTATTCAATGCTATCCAAGCTTTCCCAAGTTTGGAGCTTGCGAATGGCCATAGATCCTCACCTTCTGCCCTTGGGGGCTAGTTATCCCTTGGCTTCAGGCTTAGATTTGACTTTTGCCTCTTTAGGAAATAGCTCAGGTAACTCCAGATACCATTTTAGGCTTAAAACTTGATAAAAATAGCTTATCCGACGGTTAAACGACATTGCCGCTGGAAATTCGGGGACCAGCATGTAAAACAGTGGCGAACTAGCTGAACTGGCGTGGTCATGCCCGCGCCCGTGTAATTATACCGGACACTCTGTCTAGCTTGCGTGGCCACGCCTAGATTGGGCGTGGTCACTCTAGTTACAGACGTTCGTAGCCTATATAGGCTTCGAGTGTGGTCACGCACGCACTCCGACATAATTACACTCCTGTGGTTGGCGTGGTCACGCTAGTTGAAGCGTTCATGCGCCTATAGGAAGCCTCAACATGGCCACGCCTTATTTCGGGCCTGGCCGCACCAAATCTGAGTGTGGTCACGCCAGACCCCACAAGGGTCGGGCTTTTGAAAAGGTCCGTCGAAGGTTTCATGGCTTTGTTCGAACCACGAAAAATTCTTAATGATCGAAATATGACTTCCTGGCATCAGAAAGGTTGCCAGATTCGCCTTATATTAGGGAACCAATGTCGATCAACAGTAGCCACATATGATCACGACCGGAATGGGACAGGCCCTTAATCCGGTGCAAGATGTGCCTGCCGAAGACTCTATTGACTCCTTGATCGATGGGGCATTACGGAAGAATGCAGTGTGCTCTCGTGTCACTCGAAAGGATGCCCAGTGCGTATATCATTAAAAATGGAGGCCAACACACCCCTTATTGCCCCACGAGTAATAGTGCCTATATCATCAAGGCACATGGGCAGCTATGATTCAATTTATAAAATTATGGCATTACATTTATGAAATCCATGATTTAGCACAAAATGGAGAGAACGAGATTATATGAGATTATTAGATTTAGTGACCATAAGAAATTATTTGACTAATATTTAAACCAAATTCCTGTAAAAGTTGTTTAAACTCTCCACCAAATAACCTCTCCAGTCTTGTGAGGTGAGAATTGAGCATAAATATTATTGAATAACAAAATCATAACCGTCTTGTCAAGAGTGTTTTTACTCCCGAACCATACAAAAAAATCACTTCAATTCATATCATACTTTTTTGCCTAATATTTCATTCTCATATAATAAAGAGTGGATTTTTCTCTGATTATTCAACTACCAATCCTGGCCTTCTAATCTATTATTTAGAGGCAGGATCAAGTGTTTGAAGAAAATGTTGATTTTCACTCGGGGTGAGAACGGTCTGGAACCACTTAAGTATCGGCCCGAAATTGGCTCAAGCATTATAATTCATGCTTGAAATTTGTTATTTCTCGAAGCAATGAGGCAACTAGATCTTAGGCAGGCTTGCCTCGAAATTTGCTTGAAGAATTATACAAGCATAAAATAAGGCTTGTAGCTCGTCTCATTTGTGACTCTATTTTAGCTCAACTAGAGCCAAAAATGGATGTGTTCTTCTGGCGATCTCCATTCTCATAAAATAAGGCTTGTAGTCTAATTTTGAGAAAGTACAATTACTAGATAGCTGTACTGGATCCAATCCTAGTCGAGTCAGAAAAGTTATTATGCTGCAACGTCTGCTGCTACTGCTCCTATTACTAATATTGAGCTGTTACAAATGCAAATTTTGTGTGTATAAAGATAGTGAAATTAGAGTGATTGTCCAATAATGATATTAAAAAATTTCCTTTCAAGTGAGCGATGAAAAAGAAAGCCCACAAGGGCCAAAATCAGATATTAGTTGCATTCATTATCATAACTTGCTTATTTAACTTGTACATTGCCGCATGACATTTGCAGGGCGCAAGAGTACTTCAAGTTGGCTGTGATGACGGAGCCGGTGGACGGGGAGGCGATGCACAAATACGCCGATTTTCTGTGGCACGAGCGCGGAGACTTGTCTGGCGCGGAGGAGATGTTTTTGGATTCAATTGAGGCGGATCCTACCAGCTCCTATCATCAGAGCTCTTACGCGAATTTTCTCTTACTAACAGGTGGGGATGAGACTTGCTTCCCGCTTGACTATGGTGGTCTCGCCGGCGGTAGCCAGAGCAGCTAACTATGTTCTAATTAGTATGACAAACAGCTTCCATTTGTAAAATCAACGAGGATGTAAAAATGCCCTTGTTTGAGCCGAAATTGTCTTTTTTTCTTCTTTTAATCATATTTTCAGGGATCGTAAATTTTTCTGATATTGAAGAAGTTTGAATATATATATATATATATATATATATATATATATATATATATATATATATATATATATATATTGATTCCAAAACTGTAAGGGAGGCACGCCTAAGAAATAGAATGTGAAAGAGAAGAAGGTAGTAGAGAGCTTAGAAATGAATAGTAAAATCGCATAAACTTTATTCATAAAATGAATATTATTTATAGAAATGGTGGTTGTAAGATTATATTTTGTACTCCTAGTAAGGTAGATACAATAATGAGTATTTTAGTAAATACAATATTTATAGTCGGAAGCCAAGTACGGTAGAGCTAGGGGCCCGAGATGATGACCAGATGAATTTTGAGCGTTGAGGCGACATGCTGGGAGCCCGAGGAAAAGACCAGTTCGGTCATTAACTAGGAAGCTATGACCGAAGGTTAGGCCGAGAAGTACCGGCTGATTACTTGAGGGCCAAAAGTGCCGGCTGATTACTTGAGGTCCGAGCAATTTTCATCGTTTGTATGACTTGGTTGAGGAATGTCGGCAGATTTGCTCGCTCGAAGTTTTTATGCCAATAAAATTAAGAAGGGTGGCTGAAGTTTGTTTGTTTTGAGATTATTCTTTTGCCTGCATCCACTGTCCAGGTAATATGGGACCTTGAACTGTCCCTGGTGGGTCCCGTACCACCAAATCATCTTCTCAGTTGTCTGTCAGATTTCTTTAAGATTTATGTTGACATATTTTTGATGTAATTATTTAAGTTCATCGATTCTCTTGCTCCTAGATAGTGAAAATTGCCATAAGAACTATGGAATCTTAATTTTCTAAAAGGTGTTGATATTCATGATCATTAAATGCACAATAATTGAGCACGCAGAGAATTATGTGTAAATATCTCTACAAATGCGGGAAGTTGAAGAAAAAAATGCATGTTATCTTAGTTTTCTTCGAGCGAGTTACTTTTCTTATCAGTTTTCGGTGATCATGGAGAGCAGTCCTACCTCCAAGTTAGTTAGGTTTGGCAAGAATCCTGAAAGATAGTTTTTAACGTAATGAAACAGTGGGCGAATGCTTTTTCCAGGAGTGCGCGTCTTGAAACACATCATGTGGTTGAGATGAAACTTTCTGAGCTTGGGGACGAAGTAGCATCATCAGACTAGCTTTCAGATCACCATACAACTTCCTAGTGAAGAAGCGTTGGACGACGGGAATAACCCGTTAGGAAGGTAAATCGGCGGAGCCGTTATTTTTCGTTTGAGATCTTTCTATGTTGGCGAAGAGCAAAGGCAGGAGCCTACAACTACGATGATGCTTCTGAAGGAACTTACAGTGACTGTTCAAGGGGCAGGCCACGATCCCTCGCCAGTTGACGCTCCTGGATCTACTGCCCTTCCTCCGTTGGTTGAATAGGAGACAGGAAGAGAGTTTGTTCCTTGCTACCTCAAATCTGCATAAGATGACGGGTACATCATATGGTGATGGGACTAACACTCATCTTCCGATAGAACGTGGTGCTGTCGGGACCCGACTGAGGCGGTCAACACATCGGAATTGCCTGGACTTCGGCTTTGTGAAGTGGAGACTCCACTGATATGGGAGGCTATTCACGCTCATCTTCGGGGTGCGCGGTTGGTAAAACTAGAGGAAGAACTTGCTGTGATGTGCGTTTGAGAGTCTATCCTTCAAGTTGAAGTGGAGGCACTTCGAGCCGAAGTGTGCGATCCAGGAGGTGGTTTTGGTTTCCCGGCCTTAGTTTGAATTATAGAAGGTAGACAGATTTGGGTTAGGAGGGGAATTATTATAGGCGGCTGTTTCAGTTTGGTATGTCTCAGCTGGGGCAGCGGTTGATGGTTTTAATAGGTATTTCCTTCATAGTTGATAATTTGTAACTTGGAGGATTCAAATGTAAATATAAATATTTTGCTTAAATAAAATTTAAAATTTTTTGCTTATTGTAATGTGTATGATGTGACTTCATTCCCACAGTTCAATGTGGCAAAAGTTCCTTATGTTCATGCGTCGTTTCGACTTCGTAGTGCACTATAAGTAGGTCGGTGGGCTTTGAAGAACTCTCCTTTGATTTCGTTTTCTCTGAGTGATCCTTTTCTCCCCTCGATGTTCTAACCTTCCTTCTTCCTTTTACTCGTCGTCTATGGTGCCCAAATACACTTCTGAGTTGTTTCATGTGAACCTCTCTTGTGTAGCATCTGTGATAACTGAAAGACAAATAAAAGTTCTCCAAAGATCATTTGTCTTCAGGGATTAAGTAGTTCTTAGGTTGACGAATAAAATAAGAGAGCGTTGGGCACATTTGGGGACAGTAGACTAATTCAAATTCGGATTGTAGCTACTGCTCTACCGTGAGCTCTGATCCATCTTCAATCATTAAGACATTATCCGACACAGGTGACGCTTTACTTTGTGGTTATCATTATGACATTTGTTATCTTTCTATAGTGGCTGGAGTTGTTGGTCCATTGAGCTCTTCTCCCACTTCTTTGGGTTCAAGGTGGACACGGACGGATATGCAATTTTCTCATCCGGCTTAAGACTTCGAGTGGTTGGGGTTGAGAGCAAGATTAAGGGTGGACGATCAAATTTTGTGATCGACTCGAACAAAAGTGGTTGAACAATCTCCATCTAACGCATCTTGCTAGACATGTCAAAATTGAATGCCCTACCCGAGTCCGCAAGGCCTTACTGAAATGATTGAGGGTCAGGAGTTGTCCGTATTCCAATATCTAGAAGTGGTGACAGTTAACATGACTTTGTGGCCGACATCATTTGGCGACATGACTGAGGAGTTATGGGAGAAATCAACTGCCAAGGAATGGGAGATAAAGAAAGCATGAAGACGAGGACAAAAGAAAATAAACTAAAGGCAAAGATTCCCCATGGGACTGGGGATCCTTCTTTGCAGTCACGGAAATCGTTGAGCGCCCCTGGAACCGGTAAAGAGCTTTCTTATCCTTTTTTTTGAACTTCTTTTGACAATCTATTTATATGGAACAGGTGTGGTAACCTCTGGGAGTGTCGATGGGTTTCGCTCGAATCATCCAACTCTCAGGACTCGAGTTTTGGAGAAGAGGCAACTCCGACCAGCAAGTTAAGGGTACAAGAGGGGTTTGGCATCCCTTTCATAGATCCCCGTGAAAGGGCTACAACACAACAATAATATTTAGTGGATGTGGTGTTGGATTCAGGAGATGCGGCTCCCACAGATGAAGCCTCTGAGTAGGATGTTCTTAGTCGGAAAGGAGATGAGCTGACCAGCGAGAGTTTTGTCACCTCCTCCTTTGTCGCCGGAGAGAGGCTTCCATCTGAGATCGATCAGCTCGACAGAGGGGATAATAATGTGTGGGGATGTTCTAGAGGTTGATACATCATGGATGATACTTAAAAGGAATGTTATACCAGCTTTCCTTTGGGGGAGACATTCGAGGCTGCAGAATGTCCCTACCATTTGGCGGAGGCGGTTCAGTCAGAAGGTCTTGACACTGTGCTGTGGGGAAAATAAATTTGTGGATTGGGTGAGATTGCCAACCGGTTTAATTTGCTTGCATGGTCGATCAACTACTTCCAGTTTAAGACCCTCATCCACACGGTGCAGAGGAGAGAAGCGGTCAACCAACTGGTTTTTGAATCGATTACAGCCAAGTAGAAGGTCTTTGCAGAGCTCGCTTGTCTAGAGAAGATGCTCAAGAAAACAACTAGAATTTGGGGCTGAGGGAGAAAGAGCACGAACAAACTTTCGCAGCCCTGACGAAGAAAATTAAGGAGCTTGAGGAGAGAATGGTCTGGATTGACATCTAGGATGATCATGTCGAGGCATTGTACAAGCAAATTTAGGTGGGGTTGCCTATAGTTGCTTAGGCTTTGCAATGGTTGAGTCCAATTAGAATGATATGGACCAACTCGCCACCCTCTTCATGAATTCAGTTGAGGAAGGTGGCGAGGTAGATTATCCTGGTGAAACTGGAGACAGAGGCGACGACAGGTACGCAGCCACCTAGGCTTCTTTTTACTTTTTGCTTGTTATTTTTTAATTTTCATTTTCCAGAAAATTTGTGTCACCCGACCATGACTAGTCAGCGGGTCAACTATTTCGGAAAATCATGCACTTAATGAAAAGGAAATTTGTGTACATATATTCGTTCAAAGAAATGAAAAGAAATTTTCTTACCTTTTACTTCTTGGTGCTTGGTTGACTTCGTCTTACATGTTTTGCGAAGTGCCTGGTTTGTTAGTAGTTAACAAGTGCCTATATGGCTACTCAGGGTGATTTACCCTCTGCCCCGCGGACCTTCTCGCTGCTGGGCGTGGGGATCACATCCAGATATGTAGAAATCTTGAGTAAGCTGGGATTCAACCAAAAAATCTTGATATCTCGACTGATCATTCTCTTTTTTGGGCTCAACTGGGTGACTTTAGCGCCACAGTTAATTTCATTTTTTGTGCTCAACCAGGCGATCTTGGCACTGCGGCTGGCTGTCTCCAAGTTTAGGCTCAGTTAGGCTGGCTGTCTTTGAATTAATGCTCATCTGAATGATCTTGGCACGACGACTGGTTGTCTTCAAATTTAAGCTCAGCTGGGCGATCTTGGCGCCTCGATTGGTCGTCTTCGCATTTATGCTATCGGACGACCTTGGAGCCATGGCTGGCTGTCTTTAAATTTGGGCTTAGCTGGGCGATCTTGGCGCTTCGACTGGCTATTTTGAAATTTATGCTCACCCGAACGACCTTGGCACCACGGTTGGTTTTCTTCAAATTTGTGCCCAGCTTGACGATCTTGACTGTTTTTCTTCGATTTTTTTCTTAGCCAGCCGATCTTAGTGTCGTAGCTGGTTTTTTTCAATTTTGGGCTCAATCGGGCTATATTGGTGTCGTGACTGGATGCCTTCAAATTTGTGCTCAGCCGTTCGATCTTGGCACCGTGACTAATCATCTTTTTTATTTGGAAATTTTTAGTTCTCTGAGTGTCTAGTAGACGTTTTGGTCGTCTTTCAATTGTTCCAGTTCCATAAAGGTTTTTATAGCCTGAAAATATCAGACTTTTAATAAGAAAAGTATTAATTTATTCTATATATCTTTTGAGAGAGCATGATAAAAAAATTAGAGAGAGCAGCATAAACAAAATGCGAGAACAAATACTTTTCATTCTTGATTGTCGTTACAATTTAAGATGTGGTGGGTTTAAGGGAAGAATCTTTCGAGGTCGTCCCCGCTCCATGTCTGAGAGACCTCATTTCATGTGTGGGTCTTTAGTTTATATGCTCTGGGTCCTGCATAGCAATTGATGATGCGTTTGGTCTAGTTTTCCGACTTCCTGTCCTCATGTTGAGAGATCAACTTTCTTCGGTACTAGATCTCTGGGAGCCAAAGTTTTCTCTCAAATGTGTCGATTGAAGTGTCGGGCCGCTCTCCTCTTGATTTCCTCTTGCGGCAGAACTGACTTCACTCTAACTTCTTCTTTATGATCTAACGCGAGCATTGCTTCATCTCTGTTTGCTTCTAGCCATTCAGGTAGATCTTCCTCGCTGAACGTGATAGCCATGAGGACCCTCTGGCTGTGGTGGTTGTATTCTACCTATAGCATGGCTTTCAGTGTGTGAGAGCATGAATGTGTTTGCTAGGTCGCAATGGACGGAGTTGTTCAGACAGCTCATAAAATGAAAGAGAGAGTATTTCTGCTCAGTTCTCCTTCTCCTTCAAACTTCTTCCTCAATAGATTAAGAATAATCTTATTGGCTAATTCTACTTGACCATTAGTCTGGGGTGATGGACCGAGGTGAATTTGCAGCTTATCTCCTGACTTTGGTAAAAATCTCGAACCTTCTTGTCCTCAAACTGCTTCCCTTTATACCTGATGATAATCAACGATAGGACGTAACAACAGATCAAGTTGGTCAAGATGAAGTTCTAGAAAATCTCCGCAGAAATTCGGGCGAGAGCTTTGGCCTCGATTCATTTCGAAAAATAATCCACCGCTAATAGCAGGAAGCGGCGCTGTGATCCCTACGTATTTATGATACATAAATATTATGTTTTTTATATATATGATTTTATTTTCTAGTTCCTTTAATTATATTTCTTTCTTTACAACAACACCATAAACTTGACTCCGACGCAAATAAGAATTCAAATGTGATATTTAAATTTTGGGATTCTACGCAAGTATACGTATCGTTATCAAGTAATGTAGGACTTTTTGATTAAGCCCCGAAATATCGACCCACATGGAACTTGTAACTTATAATAAGGAATCAGAATACAAAATCTATTTAGAAAAAGATGCTTACTTAAACTATAGATATTATATTAGAAATTAAAGTTTGATTCTTTTTTGTAATTGTTGATATTTTGAAATAAAGTAAATAATTAATTAATTTTAACGAGATGTTTGTAAGATAAAAGAAGTATAAATGAAATATCTTTTCTCTTATCATGAATGAGTACTAAGTATAGGTGTTCTGTTATGGATGTATTCAAAATATGTTTTGCCAAATTGGAGCAATATTATTCTTTACCCTTATGGAGATACTATAAAGAACATTAACTAATTTAAAGTTTGAATATTGTTGAAGACGGTTTAGGTAGGGAATATACTAGCTCTCAGTCTAGAGGTCTCTCCTCTCCCTCCATCTAGGGGCTAACTTCTCATATCAAAAGCTAAAACAATAAATCAAATTGGGGGCCTTAGTCTGTCACCCTAAAATCCTCTAATTTTACACCATTTAAAGTACATTTTCCTATTTATTTGCACTCAATTATATGAACTACATTCTCATCTATACAATCTCATGTGATTTTTTACCTCTAGTTGACTGAGACAATACCATCACAGATCTTATATGTTCTCACAACAATGTTTACATCTTAATTAGCCAAATCAAGAAGTAAATGAAGTGAAAGGATTAAATCATCACAACTTATTCCAGCATTAAAGATCAATACTTCCACAACTTCCGTCCAACACTTAATTACTTTTCATTCTAAGGAAAAATATAAAAAAATTATTCATAATTTATGGAGAAAACACAACAATAACTAATTTTAAAAGTAGAAATCATGTAGAAATACAAGAAGACTAAATTAAAATCAAATGTAGTACAAAGATAAAAATTTATCTCAAATTCCTCTCCACCAAACTCTTGAAATTCCTTTTAATCTCTTCTTTTCTCTTACAAGACTCCCTAGGACTCATCACCCAACCCTAGAGGGTTAAAATCTCTTAAAATCCCTAACAAAACAATGGATTTTTACTTAGAACTATCTACCCACCTTCCCCTTCAGTAGGAATGAGATAAGTGAGAAGAAATCCCAAGTGAAAATCCTATAACTCCTTACTAAATCTACTCTTCAAATCTCTTCTTTTTTGCCCTTTTTTCTTTAATTCAAGTCCATTTTTTAAAGTTTTTTAAAAGGTGTCTTAGTATCTCTTCAAAATGTGTCCACATTCAATGAATCTTCTAAGAGATGCCTCTTTTCAAGAGTCATTTGAATGCATTTTCACGCCCATTATCAGTTATTCACATTTTTACCAAGGGTTGCCTCAAACACCCCTTCAAAATTTGCCAAAAACTGTTTAAACTTCCACAACAACTACCTTGTGCTTAAGCGCGGGGCCTTGAGTGCTTAGGCACGGCCTTCTCTGTGTGCTGGCGCTTAGGCGCCAGATCTGGGCCTTTCGGCGCTCCAGTTCATTTTCACACCTTCTTCATTTTTGCTCCAAATTTGATCATTTTCACTCATTTTGCCATATTTTATTCATTTAGTTGTACCTGTAAGAAAAACACACAAATACTTCTCATTAAGGTGCAATATCCTCAAAAATAGGTATAAAATGTGTGCATAAATGTTATATATTATCAAGTTTGACTGAACAATCCATTTTTGTTGGATTTACAGATTTTTCTAAAATTCTTTTAATTTCACGATTGAATAATTCAACCAAACCACTTATCTGAGGATGATAAGCGTTAGAAATTCGATGGTTGATATGATGTTTATTTACTAATTTTATATTATTGCATTTTTGAAATGACTTCTCCCATTAGTTATGATCACTCTCGGCATTCCAAATCTACAAAATATGTTCGTTCATAAAAATTTTGTAACACTTTGAGCATCACATCGAGGTAAAGTGACCCACAATTTTATATTATGATATTTTTAATTTAATTGCAACGACGCCAAAAACTTGACCCCGCTATTTATATGTATAGAATTGTAATTGTTTATGTTGTGGATGCTACGCAAGTATACGTATCGTATCAAGTAATACTGAGCTCTAAGTGGAGTCCTTAGTTATCGATCCCAGCGGAGAGAGAAAATTAAATAACAACTAATTTAAAAAAATAATAATTTTTAAAATAGTATACGAAAATTTGAAATTCTAAATTTGAGCGCAATAAAGTAAACTGAGTATTTTAATTAGGTAACTTAACTAAGTTGGAAATTAATACGTATTGAAAGTGCAGGAAATTAAACTAATTGCTAAATAAGTCTTAACTATTTAGAAAAAGTATCTTTCCCCTTGTTTAGAAATTTAAGTGATTGATGAATTTAAATAAATAATTTTAAGGTATTGTGACAAATAAGAGCATTCACTATTCTTTACTCTTTAGTTCGAGTGTAAAGAATATTGACTAATCCTATGTTTGATTATCGAATCCACGGTGAAATTTGGGAGGATACCGAGCGCCACTTCGAGCTCCCACGTTCCCTCGCTCGAGGGCTAACATCTACACTTCGACTCTCAAACAATAGGATCGAATTGAATATTTTAGTACGTCGCACTAAAATACTCGATTCTACGCCCGATGATATTATTTCCTATTTATTTGCACCCTCCTTCCAAGGCTTTTGAATTCCCGAATATCGGATGTAATTTTTACTATAGTTGATAACCAACATATTTTAACAATTCGAATAGCCGAGTTGAAAGTAAATTAAGTTTTAAGTAAAAATTATCACAATTTATTAATATATATAAGTATCTACTATTTTAATTTCATCAAGTCACTTAATTTCATAAACAGAGAAAAGCACTAATAACTACTCAAAATGCATAGGAACTAAACTAAGCATGGATTTCATTTAAAGTTAAAAACAATAAATACAAATACTTACCTCGATTTATCCCCAAACGGACTCCTCGTAGTTCCTTTGACTCTTCCTTCCAAGTACGACACGACTCGCTAATTACTCACTAAACTCACTAAAAGACTCACTAAAGACACACTACGCACACAAATTTGCACTTAGAACACAAAAGAGCGCACAAAACTAACACACGAAAAGGCGATTTTCGGCCTCTATATATAGAGGTGAGCGAAGGTCCAAGAGGTGTGTAAGCATCTCTTCGAAAAGTGTCGGGTTCAATGTATCCGTGCCATTTGAACTACCTCGCCGTCGGCGACGAACTACCTCGGCTGTCGGTGAGGCTTCTGAAGATCTTCAAACCGCTCTATCTCGTTCGTCGGCGGGCTCGGGCTCGCCGTCGGCGAGACGAGTTATAAATCCTTCGAAATGTCTCCTCGTAACCTCGCCGTCGGCGAGCTCTATCTCGCTGTCGGCGACTCGGCACAAATTGCATGATTTTGCTCCAAATTCGCTCCTTTTCATGATTTTTGCTTTTATCACCTAAATTATTCATTCCTGCAATAAAATAAAGAAAATACCCTTCTTTAAAGTGCAATTTCATCAAAAATAGGTATGAATTTCTTAATAAATTTTTCAGCGATCAAAATCCCCCAAACTTACTTATTACTTGTCCTCGAAGTAATTTTAGTATTACATAAAAATAATGATTTCTATAGTAAGATTTTTCAATTCGAATAAACTATGAATTAGATTAATTAATATCATAATAAAGTTAAATAAAAATAATTCATGTAATTTAATTAATCTTATAGAAATAAATTATTTAGTTATGAGATCTAAGATTTCTAATCTTACTATTCATTTCGTGAATAGTATATTTAAAAGAATAACTACTTAAGATATTCATATGATAAGAAATTCAAGAAAACACTATTAGGTAAAATTCTAATCTATAAACATAAGTTGGAAATATCTAAGTTTTTCACTTTAGGTTAATTCAAATGAAGCCAATTTTGATAAAGCATCTCCTCGAAGCTTCTCCTCATTTTTCTTTTTCTTTTTTTTTTTTTTTTAATGAGGATTACTGTATCTCGAAAGCCTCGTTAATAATTTTGAACTTCATTTTCATCTTCCTAAATTTGAAACTTAGAAATATTTCTTAGCTTATATATACTTCATAGCTTTTCTTGCATTGATTTTCAATCTTTTCTTTTCACTTGAATACTTAAGAATTTTAATTTTAGAATATAGTTTTCCTTACTAAAAATAGTTTACTATATTCTTATTCCCTTTAACCAAATATTTTATTCTATTTAATTAATTAAAGTACTAGAAATATTTCATTTAACCTTTTATAATAATTAAATAAAATAATTCATATTAATTAAATTGAAAAAATTGCTATAAAAATCATTTTATAATAATTTGAAAATAGAAATTGAGAACAAGTTAATAACTAAATTTGTATTTTACTCCCCCCGAAACTTAAATTTTTATATCTATTCTAAATAATGAAAAAGGAAAGTAAATAAATCATACGCTGAAGTTTAGGTATTTCTTTTTCTTTGAAATTTTTGCGAGGCTTTTTCATTTTCAATTGAGCACTCGTATCGTTAGTATTCTCCATATATATATAACAATTTAAAGAAAATGCGAGGATAAATCTAAGATAAGTATTAACTATAACAATTAAAATTAACTCTACACTATACATATGAATTACTAACATATTAAAAATAATTGATCTAATCAGATTAACAATTTTGCAATTTAAAACAATACAGAATAAAACAAATTAAAGAAAAACTAACATCCTATTTAACATAAAAACAAATGCAATTAACTAACACAAAAACAAAAACTAACTACTATAACAATCCAAGCAAATAATCTAACTAACATCCGATGTCTCGAAACATAAAGTATTGAATATTACAAATATATAAAGTCTTCAAAATAACTTAACATCAAACAAATAAAACAAATAAAGTCCTAATCTTCGACGACCAAAGTTCCAATCTATATCATCTCCTCCACGATCCGTAAGTCCGAGAAGAGCGAGCAGTGAGAATGCTTGTGAATATCGGGGGCACTCGGGAAAGACAACATCTAAATCACCACTCCTATAACGACGTTCGAGCTTCATAGTATGCGATCTCGTATTCAGAATGTCGCTTGGAGATATTCGTTATCATAATCATGTCTCCTCTCCGGATTATCGATTCTTTGATCAAAATGATCAAATCTTCTCCCCATTGTTTCTCCAACTGCTCAAAACTTCTTACATGCGGTGTCGATTCATTCATCGGATCTTGTAGGGTAGGGGTGGTAGGCTCGGGAGGTTCATAGCTAGTAGAGGGTATATCTCTCTTGGGTGAGTGAAATAACTTCTTACTCGCCGCTCTCCACCCTTCATGAGATTCATACTTCTTAATATTGGCGAGTTGTGAGTGGTTTCATTGGTTCTACCCATTCCTCATTATCTCTAGCCTCGACTCGAGAGAGTTGGCGAGTGAAAAAATTAATCCGGGGTGTCCGATCCGGCTCCACTCTCATTTATGGAGTGGCCGGGATGTTTCGATAAATAAGTCTCCCGATGTTGATGCTTCGATTATTCCGAATACGAAATTGCAGGTAGCTCATCTCGTGTTACCTGCATTTGTGGTGATAGGTGGGTAGCAGTAGAACAAATAAAGTAATGCCGAGCTTTGAGGCTGCATTTAATTTAGAAAGAGGAAAATTCACTCTTTCCTGCTGCTTAATTTTCCAAACTCCGGTCCCATCAGTGAGAAAGTTAATGACTTCCTCCAGTGGTCCTTCCATCGTTCCAAAAGTTTCATACTCGCTAAGGGCGAGTCATGAACTTCATAGAACGCGTTTATTCTTGCAGCATTGAATTCTACAAAAAACCCTCGTACCTTTACTTGGTAGCATCCTCGATGCGAGTTAAATTGGCATAAAATTCTTTAACCACTTCCACAGTACTGTCTATATTGAACGTAACGAAATTCTCCCAACCTCGTTCCTTAATAATCCGCTCTACTTCTCCTCCGGATTTTTGAAAACTCGATCTGCAATGCACTTTCTTCCTTGAATATTTTCGAAAATATTTAGTACGTACTCGTGCATTGATGAATCGGTCTTCGTCGAATTCTACTCGACGTTTTTGTCGTGGAGCCATACGATCGATACGCGAAAATCATGAAAATTTTCACTAAACTTAAAAATAATCCTAAGAAGGCTTCCTACAACATTTATAAGCAATTTAAATTAAATTCCATGGATTTCCACCGAATATTTCTTCCATATTTTGATTTTTCCCAAAAATTTGCAATGTGGTGAAAATACATAGTGAAAATAAAAAAATTTTTGCATAGGAGTGAAGCACTTACCAAGAGAAGATGAAATCCGGTGTTTTTGAGTGATGGAATCGCCTCTAAATCCAAGATCTCTCGAAGCCTCAGGTCGGTTTTGCGAAAATAAGAGGTTGGGGATGATGAATAGTGTTTTTGACCGGTCAAATATAGGTCTTTTACGTTCTCGCTGTCAGCGAGATTTTTCTCGCCGTCAGCGAGCTAATTAATTTCATAAGGCAAAATTTTCGGGAAAAATCCGCCATCGGCGAGAAATTTCCATTTGTCAGTGAATCGATCTCATTGTCGGCGGGATTTTGCTCGTCAGTCGACGAAGTCCTAAAAATTTCAATTTTTGAATTTCGTCAATCATTTTCAACCTCGATTTGCCTTTATATTATATTTCCGATCATATCATTTATTAATTTAATATGAAGATTAGCTACTTATACACAAACATATTCACACGACACAACAAATTAACTTTAATATTGAAATCCATGAGACATACAAACTAACATAATTTTAGACTCTATAATCGAAACTTCAAACTTGAATCCTTACTACTAATCGAGCATCGCAAACCAATCCACGACACACTAAATGCCGATACAAAACTATGACGCATATCTCGATTAAGTTTGAGATATTCAAATCATCACTCCACACATAATAAAATCTAAATCAAATCAAATAACATAAACATAAACATACTATGGAAATCTTTACTACTACTCTTCGAGGTCGAATCTTCATCTTCTACGATATTTCCGATATGACGATGATGCACGAATAAGTTATAGAAAGGCTCGAAGGGAAATTCGAAGCGGATTCTTCGGTGATCCAACCCTTACGTCTTAGTAAATGAAGAATGCTTATCTTCAGAGTGTCCGGAATGATCAAAGTGTTCCTTCATCCTCCAGATCGATGCGATCAAATAAATCGGATATATTGTCGATTAAATCTCTCACTTTCTGCTGAGTTCTTTCTCCATTCCTTTAATTTTCTTCATAAGTAACTCTGTTTTATCCGAAATAGGCCTTGCTATAGGATTATTCTGTGAAGCTCTATCGAGAGATAAATGTAATGTCTTCATTATTGTCAAAGTAGGGAACATATACGTAGGATCGAGCGGCTTCCAAGGTAACGAACCTTTTCCCAAGCTTCATAAGAAACACTAGTATCGATCGCATAATGCAAAAATAGTAGATGGGTGTCCTAATCCGTGAGACCGACCCATGCACGATTAAACCCAGTGCGAACTTAACAATTATTGATCCAACATCAATAGGCGATCCACTTTGAATACAATAATTCAATATAGCGCATTCCTTCGAAACCTTGTTTACCCTCATTGTAGGTAACAATTTAGATGAGATGAAAAAGTGCCGGTGCTTTGAGACGGGATTCAAAAGTGATGCGGAGAAACTAACATACCCGTCTTCCCGCATTTCCCGATCTTCCGGTTCGTCGGTTAGATATCGAAATATCTCATTCATATTATATCGAGAAGGCACAAAATTTGAATAGTGACATACGGGGTGTTTTACTATAGAGAATAATTCATTTACTCTTGATGGAGTAAACGTCACCAATCTTCCTCGGACGTAGACATTCCCATTGTTGATCGCATGTAAATTAGAGTAGAACTCTTTCACTGAATCTGGAATAACAACGGCGGACGTAGTGTAACAAAATACCTCCCGGTGCCGCCGTGCGATCGTTTCTTCTATCTTCGTAGTGGAATTTTCTAATCCTCGATTGACAAATCCCCGTTCCTTGATAACTCTTTTCTTTACCAAAACCTTGTTGAAGATCCGTTGTGCTTCCGCACTCACAAATTTTCTCCGGTTAAACACTCCAGATTTAGAGGAATCTAAGAATTTGGAGGCCATTATGGTGAATGGAATGAATTCTAGTGAAGAAGGCAGATGTAGAATGGTTTAAGAATGGGTTTTCACAAAGGAATTGGTGTTGAAACCGTCCAAATCGGCTTCCAAAGTATATATAACTCATCTTTATAACTTCCTCGCTGTCGGCGAGGACGTTTCTCGCCGCCGGCGACTTAGTTATAAAAACTGCCTTTCCGGTTCTCGCTGTCGGCGAGGACGTTTCTCGCTGTCAGCGACTTGGTTATAAACTCGAATCTAATTTAGGCGCGAACCTCGGCTGTCGGCGAGTATCGACCTCGGCCGTCGGCGAGATTTCAAAATAATGTCCAATTTCGCTCTAAATCGAATAATTTCTTTTCTCATCATAATGGTTCGAATATGTGATGATTCTTAATAATAATTGAGTAGTAAAGTTTCAATAATATAAACTAACTTATTAAGATACAATAAAAATAGATAACTAATATGGGTTGCCTCCCATAAAGCGCTTGGTTTAACGTCGTCGGCCGACCTAATTTCGATTATTAATCGAGTCGACTAAGCATTAAAACCTCTTTATAGTTAGGTCTTATACCTTCGAAATATGGTTTTAATCTATGTCCATTAACTTTAAATTTATGTCCGAGTTTTGGATCTTCGATTTCCATAGTTACGTATGAAAATATTTAAGTTATGGTGAAAGGTCTAACCATCGAGACTTCAATTTTCCGGGAAACAATTTCAATCTAGTATTATATAGCAAAACTTCTGTCCCGGTTCAAAATTTCTCTGATTAATCTTCCGATCATGCCATAATTTCATCTTTTCTTTTTAAATCCGATCATTATCATACGATTCATTTCTTAATTCTTCTAATTCATTTAATTGCAACAATCTTTTCTCACAAGCTTCCTTCATATTATAATTAAATTCTTTAATCGCCCAATATGCTTTATGTTCTAATTCAATCTGGTAAGTGGCATGTTTTTCCATTTATAAACTGTAAGGAGTCATTCAATCGGAGTTTTATAAGCGATCTATAAGCTCGTAATGCGATGTATCAATCTAATAGACCAATCTAACCTATTTGGGTTTACTGATTTTTCTAAAATACGTTTAATCTCGCGATTAGATACTTCGAGCTAATCCGCTAGTACGTGGATGATAAGCGAGTGGATATCTTATGAGTAATATTGTATTTTTCTACTAGTTTGTGAATGTATTTATTTCTAAAATGAGTTCCTCCGTCGGTGATAATCAATCTCGGCATTCCAAATCTAGTAAAAATATTTTTCATCGAAATTTTGAAACACTCTTAGCATCACACCTAGGTAAAGCTTGTGCCTCGATCCATTTGGAAACATAATCAACAATTTCTTAATATATATGAGTTTCCAAACGAAGGAATAAAATGTCCATAAAATCTAATCCCCGAACATAAAAATTTCGACTTCTAATATAAAGTTTAGAGGCATTTCGTTTCTTCAGATATATTTCCTACTCTTTGGCATTTATCGCGAGTTTTAATATATCTATATACATCTCTAAATAGAGTAGGCCGGTAAAATCAAGATTGTAGAATCTTATAAGCGAGTTTTATCGGTCCGAAATGTCCTCGAAATCGGAATCACTGACATTTTTGAATAATTGGTTCGGTTTCTTCATAAGGTACACATCTTCAATAATTAAATCCTTACATTCTTTATATAAATATGGTTCATCCCAAGAAATAAGTTTTCATATCATGGATGAATTTTTTCTGTTGTTGCGAAAGTTAGCATAGGTGGTAAAATATTACTAACTATATAGTTTCTTATATCGACATACCATGGTATTTTCCACTCATTGATATTATATAGTTGTTCATCGGGAAAACTGTCTATAATTTCATTTTCGATATCGGATAATTCATGATTTTCTAATCTTGATAAATGATCCGCAATTTGATTATCGAGTTCCTTTCTTATTAACGATCTCGAAATTGAATTCTTGCATTAATAGCATCCATCTAATTAATCTTGGTTTGGAATCTTTCTTTTGCATTAAATATTTGATAGCGGAATGATCGGTATGCACGATACATTTTGTTCCAATCGGATAAGGTCTAAATTTATTAAAACCATATATCTACTGCTAATAGTTCTCTTCTACGCATTGTATAATTTATTTCGGCATCATTTAGAGTTTTCTTAGCATAGTATATAACTTTAAAAATCTTTTCATATCTTTGCCAGAAGCATCTACAAGCATAATCACTAGCATCACACATAAGCTCAAATGGTTTCTCCTGAGTTAGGTGAAACTATTATAGGTCTTGTAATTAATTTTTCTTTTAAGAGTTCAAAAGCATTCGGGCATTCGATTGTAAATTCAAATTTCTTATCCTTTTCGAGAAGTTGGCATAGAGGTTTAGTAATTTTTGAAAAATCTTTTATATAGCGTACGTAGAATCCGGCATGTCCAGAAAACTTCTTACCCCTTTTACCGTAGTTGGAGGTGGTAATTTAAGCTATAACTTGAATTTTGCGGGGTCCACTTCCATGCACTTTTCAGAAATTTTATGCCCTAATACAATGCGCACCTGCAACCATAAATTGACATTTCTCCCAATTTAGAACTAAATTTGTTTTCTCACATACTTCAATACTTTTTCAAGATGAGTTAAGCATGTGTCAAATGATGTTCCAAATACGGAGAAATCATCCATAAATACTTCTATTCCATTGTCGATTAACTTACTAAATATAGACATCATACATCTACGGAATGTTGCTTGGTGCATTACATAATCCAAAAGGCATTCTTCGAAAGCGAAAGTTCCGTAAGGACTAGTAAATGTAGTTTTCTCTTGATCCTCGGGAGCGATTTGTATTTGATGATAACCGGTGTATCCATCTAGAAAACAAAAATACTTATGTCCAGATTAATCTCATCTAACATACGAGTGCTAGAAATGGTAAAGGGAAGTGATCTTTCCTGGTGGCGGTATTTAATTTCACTATAATCGATACATATACGCCAACTCGGTAACTTGTCTTATAGGAATAAGATCGTTATTTTCATTGGCGATGACGGTCACTCCTCCCTTCTTAGGAACACGGTGAATTGGGCTTACCCAAGCAACGTCGGAAATAGGATATATAATACCATTATCTAGCCATTTTAAAATTTCTTTCTTAACTACTTCTTTCATTATCGGGTTTAATCTCCTTTGGGGATCTAGCTTTAGGTTTATGTTCATTATCTAAAATAATTCTATGCATACGGATTGAAGGACTAATTCCTTTAATATACTGCTAAAAGTCCGACAAAAGTTTTCTTATATTTTTTTAAAGTTTCTAAAAGTTTTTGTTCTTGAGATTCGTTTAATGCGGATGAAATAATAACTGGTAAAGTTGAAGAATTACCTAAATAAGCATATTTCAAATGATCGGGTAATATTTTTAGCTCGAGTTCGGGAGGTTTAATAATTGATGGAACTATATTTTTGTCGATATTTTCGGTATTATCCAAAAATTCAAATCTTTCTTGAATAAAATCTAGTTCTTCATGATTATCTTCAATTAATTCGAGTGTTTTCTTTTTCTAATTTATCCTCGTAATATTCCTTAAAATGTTCTTGTTGTAAATATTCGAGTATTTCCATCCGAAAACATTACATCATCTTTTCTAGTGCGGGATATTTCATTGATTTTTCAATATTAAATGTAACTTTTTGGTCATTTACTCTCATAGTTAATTCTCCTTTCTGAACATCGATCATAGCTTTTCCGGTAGCTAAAAATGGTCTTCCTAAAATGATAGGAATTTCTTTATCTTCCTCCATATCTAAACCAATAAAATCTATTGGGAAGATAAATTTATCCACCTTTACTAACACATCTTCGATAACTCCCTTAGGATAGGTAACCGAACGATCAGCTAATTGAAGGGTTACTGAAGTAGGTGTAATTTTTCCTAATCCTAATCTCTTAAAAATCGATAGAGGCATTAGATTGATGCTTGCTCCTAAGTCGCACAAAGCTTTTCCATAAAATTTTTCTCTATAGCGCGGGGTATAGTGAAACTACCAGGGATCTTTCAATTTTTAAGGAAGCTTCTTCGAATAATAGCACTACACTCTTCACTAAGTGCGGCTTGTTTCATTATCGGTGAATTTTCTTTTCTTATTTAGAATATCTTTCATAAATTTTACATAATTTGGCATCCGATCTAAAACTTCGACAAAAGGTATATTAATTGTTAATTTCTTTAATATTTCGAGGAATTTAGCAAATTGTTTATCTTTTTTATGTTGAGCTAGTCGTTGAGGAAATGGTGGTGGAGGTTTTTCAACGAAATTTTCATAGGTATTAAAGGATGTTCCAAGTTTGAATCTTGTTGAATTGTTTCCTTTTCGATTTCCACTTCCTCTTTTTGGCTTTCGAGTTCTTTTTGAATTTGAGGTTCTAATTCTTTTCCACTCCTTAGTTGTATTGCTTTAATTTGTTCTTTTCCTTGATCTTTAGGATTTATTTCCACATTACTTAGGAAAAGTTCCAGGTATTCTATTATTTAGCTGCGTGATATGAATATGTCCAAGTTGAGTTTTGATATTTTTAATAGATGTTCCTTGAACTTGTAATTGATTTCCTTGAATTTGTAGTTGATTTCCTTGATTTTGTAGCTGATGACCCATATTCAAATTAATTCATCCATGGATAATTTCTTATCCTTGAATTGAGGGTTATTGTTATTAAATCCGGGTGGGTAATTAGGTTTATAGTTTGGATTTGCTTGATTAGGTTGATTCATCCATTGTTGATTAGATGTGTTATTCCAATTAAAATTTGGATGAGTTTTCCAACCAGGATTATAATAGTTTGAATAAGGGTTATTAGTTCTATTATTAATAGCATTTAAAGTTTCATAATTAGTTTGAGATTCTATGATTTGTCCGAGATGAGTTTTCTTCTAAAATAGGAGAGTAGTTCATTCCAAAATGATCTAATTTCTTAGATATAGCGAGCAATTTGAGAAGCTAACATAGATATTGCATCGTTTTCATGAATGCTGGCTATCTTTTTAGGATTTACTCTTTCGATCGAGCCATTGGAAATTATTTGTTGCCATTTCTTCGATTAGTGCATAAGCTTCATCAAATGGTTTAGACATTAATGAACCTCCAAGACGACGGCATCGATGATTGATCTTAAAGATCCTACTAATCCATTATAAAAGGTTTGAATAATCGGCCGATCACGGTAGCGCATGATGTGGGCATTTCCTAAGAAGTTCCTTAAATCTCTCCCAAGCTTCATATATTGATTCTCCATCTGACGACAAAAGAAGTTATGTCATTTCTAAACTTAGCGAGTTTTAGATGGTGGAAAATATTTGGATAGAAATTTTTGTGATAATTCTCCCCAAGTTTTAATAGATTCAGAGTCTTAACGAATTCAACCGCATTTTAGCTTTATCCCTTAATGAAAAAGGAAAAAGTCTAAGTCTTATAGCATACGTCGGATACTCCTTGATATTTAAAAGTAACACAAAGTTCTAGAAAACTAGCAAGATGTAAGTTAGGATCTTCGGTAGGTGAACCACTAAATTGATTATTTTGTACCATTTGGATAATTGCGGGTTTAAGTTCAAATGAATTAGCTATTACATCGGGGTTTGAATAGTTAAATGAATTTCATCCGATGTAGGGTTGGCATAATCTCTTAATGGTCTTTGTTGGTTCATATTTTGAATTTCGGGAATATTCGCCATTTGTGTTAAATTTATAATTTGTTTCTTTTGTTTTCTAATTCTTTTAATTGTACGCTCTAATTCGGAATCGTAAGGTATTAAATTTTCGTTTCCAAATTTGCGCATACAATTTCAGAATAGATATTAATTTATTTATTATGATTATTTTAAAATAGTCCGTTACTTTAGTAAATTTTTCTTACTCTCCCCGGCAACGGCGCCAAAAACTTGACCCACAATTTTATATTATGATATTTTTAATTTAACGGCAACGGCGCCAAAAACTTGACCCACAATTTTATATTATGATATTTTTAATTTAATTGCAACGACGCCATAAACTTGACCCCGCTATTTATATGTATAGAATTGTAATTGTTTATGTTGTGGATGCTACGCAAGTATACGTATCGTATCAAGTAATACGGGGCTCTAGTGGAGTCACTAGTTATCGATCCCGCGGGAGAGAGAAAATTAAATAACAACTAATTTAAAATAATAATAATTTTTAAAATAGTATACGAAAATTTGGAATTCTAAATTTGAGCGCAATAAAGTAAACTGAGTATTTTAATTAGGTAACTTAACTAAGTTGGAAATTAATACGTATTGAAAGTGCGAGAAATTAAACTAATTGCTTAAATAAGTCTTAACTATTCGGAAAAGTATCTTTCCCTTGTTTAGAAATTTAAGTGATTGATGAATTTAAATAGATAATTTTAAGGTATTGTGACAAATAGGAGCATTCCTATTCTTTACCCTTTGGTCCAGGTGTAAAGAATATTGACTAATCCTATGTTTGATTGCGAATGCTGCTGTAGTCTGGGAGGATACCGATCGCCACTCGGAGCTCCCACGTTCCCTCGCACGAGGCTAACATCTACACTTCAGCTCTCAAACAATAGGACCGAATTGAATATTTTAGTCCGTCACACTAAAATACTCGATTCTACGCCCGATGATATTATTTCCTATTTATTTGCACCCTCCTTCCAAGGCTTTTGAATTCCCGAATATCGGATGTAATTTTTACTATAGTTGATAACCAACATATTTTAACAATTCAAATGGCCGAGTTTGAAAGTAAATTAATTTTTAAGTAAAAATTATCACAATTTATTAATATATATAAGTATCTCTATTTTAATTTCATCAAGTCAGCTAATTTCATAAACAAGGAGAAAGACTAATAAACTACTCAGAATGCATGGGAACTAAACTAAGCATGGATTTCATTTAAAGTTAAAAACAACAAATACAAATACTTACCTCGATTTATCCCCAAACAGACTCCTCGTAGTTCCTTTGACTCTTCCTTCCAGTACAGCACGACTCACTAATTACTCACTAAACTCACTAAAAGACTCACTAAAGACACACTACTGCACACAAATTTGCACTTAGAACACAAAAGACTGCACAAAACTAACACACAAAAGACTGATTTTCGGCCTCTATATATAGAGGTGAGCAAAGGTCCAAGAGGTGTGTAAGCATCTCTTCAAAAAGTGTCCGGGTTCAATGTATCCGTGCCATTTGAACTACCTCGCCGTCGGCGACGAACTACTCGTTGTCGGCGAGGCTTCTGAAGATCTTCGAGCCGCTCATCTCGGCTGTCGGCGGGCTCGGGCTCATTGTCGGCGAGACGGTTATAAATCCTTCGAAATGTCTCCTCGTAACCTCGCCGTCGGCGGCTCGATCTCGCCGTCGGCGACTCGGCCTAAATTGCATGATTTTGCTCCAAATTCGCTCCTTTTCATGATTTTTGCTTTTATCACCTAAATTATTCATTCCTACAATAAAATAAAGAAAATACCCTTCTTTAAAGTGCAATTTCATCAAAAATAGGTATGAATTTCTTAATAAATTTTTCAGCGATCATAAAGCAACAGCTTCTATCCATTTATATACATAGTCTACTGGTAACAATATATATAAAGTTCTAAAAGATGGCTTAAATGGTCCCATGAAATCTAATCCCTAAACATCAAATATCTCGACTTCCAAAATATAATTGAAGGGCATCTCATTTCTTCTAGAAATATTGCTTACACGTTGACAACGATTGCAATATTATTATAAGCATTAATATCTCTAAATAAAGTATGCCAATAAAATCCAAATTGTAAACATTTATATGATGTTTTGTCAACACCAAAATGTACCCCAAAATCAGAATGATGACATTTTTGGATAATTTCATAATTTTCTTCTAAAGGCACACTTCTTTGAATAATTAGATTATTTCCTTGTTTCGATAGAAATGGGTCATCCTAAAAATAAGTCTTAGCTTTAGATAAAAAATTTCTCTTTTGTTGGTGTGTCAGACCATATGGTGTAATATTACTAACAATAAAGTTCACAATGTCTGCATACCATGGAACACACCACTCATTAATATTGAACAATTTTTCATCTGAGAATGTTCATTAATTTCCTTTTCAAAATAGTGATTTTTCAGATTCAAGCATGGACAAATGATTAACAGTTTGATTATCAGTTTCTATCTAATTCTCGCAAAAGAAGAATTCATCTTATCAGTCTTGGTTTGACAATCTTCTTTTTCATTAAATATTTAATAGCAGAATGATCTGTATGCATTACACATTTGGTTCAAATTAAATATGATCTGAATTTATCAAAAGCAAATACTATTGCAAAATACTTTCTTAGTTATGGTATAATTAATTTGAGCTTCATTAAGAGTTTTACTGGTATAGTAAATTATTTTGAAAATCTTATTATGTTTCTGTCCTAAAACAGCTTCAATAACATAATCAATTGCATCACACATTAATCCAAATGGTTTTTCCCAATCTGGTTAAACAATAACTGGTGCACTGACTAATTTTCTTTTAATTGCTCAAAAGCTTTTTGGCAATCCTTATCTAAATTAAAAATTTCATCTTTTTTCGAGTAAATGGCATAGTGGCTTAGCAATTTTTGAGAAGTCTTTAATATATCTCCTGTAGAATCCAGTATGTCCTGAAAAACTCCTAATTTTCCTCACATTTGTTGGGTGGGATAAATTAGCGATTACTTGAATTTTTGTAGGATCTACTTCCATACCTTTCTCTGATATGTAATGTCCTAAAATAATTCATCTTTCTATCATAAACTGACATTTTTCTCGATTAAGGATTAAATTTATTTCTTCACAATGTTTAAGAAATCGTGATAAATGTTCTAAACATGATTCAAATGAAGTTCCAAACACCGAAAAATTATCCATAAAAATTTCAATTCATTTTTCAATTAAATCACAGAAAAGAGCCATCATACACCTTTGAAATGTAGCAGAGGCATTACATAAACCAAATGACATTCTTCTAAAAGCAAATGTACCATAAGTACTGGTAAACATTGTTTTCTCTTGATCCTTAGGAGCTATTTGTATTTGGTGTTAACCAATATATCCATCCAGAAAATAAAAGTATTTATGTCTGATAGTTGATCCACTTTTCGATATTTATACTTACAACTATGATATTAAAAGTTAGCAACGTCACCACAAACTTGATCCCGTACTGAATATATATTTATACTGATGATTCTGTTATGGATTTATGATTTATATTGTGGATACTACGCAAGTATACGTATCGTTATCAAGTAATATAGGGCTCTAATGGAGTCCTAGATATCGATCCCACAGGGAAGTTAGAGAATTTCAAAGACAATTTAAAGTAAACTTACTTACTAATCTAGTATACGGAAATTAAGAACATTTAGACTAAAATAAACTAATGCTTTAAAGGTTGAATATAAGATTTCAGAAAAAAAGTATCTTTCTCCTTGTTTTAGAGAATTAATTGAATGAATAATTAAATGAGTTTTTAATTGTATTGTGCCAAATAGGAGCATTACTATTCTTTACCCTTTGGTCCAGGTGCAAAGAACATTGACTAGTCTTATGTTTGATTACTGAATATGCGGCTAGGCTGGGAGAATATCGATCGCCACTTCGTAGCTCCCACGTTCCCCTCGCCGAGGCTAACATCTACACTTCAGCTCCCAAACATTAAGACCAAATTAAATATTTTAGTCTGTCACACTAAAATGCCCAATTCTACGCCCGATAGTTAATATTTCCCTATTTATTTGCACCCTCTTTCCAAAGCTTTTGACTTCCTTAAATCTTGGATGTAATCTTTACTATAGCTGATAATTCAACATATTTTAACAAATCAATTGGCCAGATTGAAAGTAAATTAAGATTTAAGTAAAAGATTAGCACAATTTCTATATTTTTAGGGCACAACTATTTTAATTCATCATTTCACAAAATCTCAATAACAAGGAGAAAGACTAAGGAAACTACTCAGAATGCATGAGAAAAGTAACACAAAGCATGGATTTCATTAAAGTTAACAAATAAATAACAAATATACTTATCTTAATTCTTCTCCCCAGGCAGACTCCTTGAAGTTCCTTTGACTCTTCCTTCCAGTACAGCACACCAAAACGCTAAACACTTTATCTACTCACTAAAAAGAATCTTAAATTACACTTAACTTTCACACAAATGACACAAAACTCACACACCACTGACTAGAATTCGTCTCTATTTAAAGAAGGGGTCAAATCTCCAAAGGTTGCTTAAGCACCTCTTCAAAAAGCGTCCAGGTTCAATGTATTTTGGCTCTTTTCAACTGTCTCGCCGTCGGCGGCTTGATCTCGCCGTCGGTGGGCTTCTAGAAGATGGGCTAACCGCGCCGATCTCGCTGTCGGCGGGCTCGATCTCGCCGTCAGCGGGCTTTTTATAATATATTCAAAACTTTCGGGAAAAACTCACCGTCGGCGGCCTTTTCCTCTCCGTTGGCGAGATAGTTCAATTTTCATCTAATTGAGTCCTTTTTGCTCCAAATCCGCTTCTTTTGTGCTTTTTATTTTCAGTACTTATAAATCTTCATTCCAGCAATAAATTAAAGAAAATACATTTCTTTAAAGTGCAATTTCATATAAAATTGGTATAAATTTCTCAATACATTTTTTTGTGGTCACTAGTCTATTCAACATTTGATCTAGAAAGGTAATGGAAAATGATCTTTCCTAGTGGCAAGATTTAATTTTCTATAATCAATGCATATTCGCTATCCTGTGACTTGTCTTGTGATATTAATTCATTTTGTTCATTAATAGTTACAGTTACTCTTCCTTTCTGTGGAAAACAATGAATTAGAATAACTCATGCACTATCTAAAATTTAATAGATAATTTAACATCTAACCACTTTAAAATTTATTTCTTAACAAATTTTTTCATAATGAGATTTAATCTCCCTTGAGGGTTAGCCCTGGGTTTGCAGTTTTCTTCGATAAGAATTCTATTCATACAAATTGAAAGACTGATTCCTTTAATATCAACAATTTTCATCCAAAGACTTTCTTATATTTCTTCAAAGTTTTCATTAAACTTTCTTCTTCTTCTAAAGTTAAATTTGAGAAAATTATAGCAGGTAAAGTTGAGGAATCATCTGAAATGGCATATTTTAAATGTTTAGGAAGTAACTTCAATTCAAGTTCAAGAGATTTTTCAATGATGGACAAAAGATTTGTCTTTTTCTGTCATGTCCAAAACTTCAAAACTTTCTTGAACATAATTTGAATCTTCTTCATGAAAATCATCAAATTGTTCTAATTCCTCTTCTTCTTTGTGCTCCAATTCTTTCATTTCAGATTTCTCTTCATAAGTTGTTTTGAAATGACATTCACTTAGATATCTTATTATATCCATTCTGAAACATTCATCATTACCTTTTGCAGGGGTTTTTATTGATTTTGAAATATTAAAAGTAAATGTTTGATTATTGATTCACATAGTTAATTTTTTTTTTGCACATCTATTATTGCTCTTCCCGTGGCTAGGGAAGGTCTCCCCAAAATGATAGATATCTCTTTATCTCCCTCCATATCTGACATAATGAAATTGATATGAAAGATAAATCGATCCTCTTTCACCAAAACATCTTCTATAACTCCATTAGGATATGTTATCGAACGATCAACTAATTACAAAGTTATAGTAATAGGGGATATTTCTCCTAATCATAGTCTTTTAAATATAATTAATGACATAAGGTTAATGATTGCACCTGAATCACATAAAACATTCCCATAAAATCTGTCTTCTATTGCACATGGAATTGTGAAGCTACCAGGATCTTTGAGCTTTTCAGGAAGCTTTTTCTAAATTATAGCAGTGCACTCCTCACTAAGTGCAACAGTTTCGTTATATTCAAACTTCCTTTTTCTTTTAAGAATATTCTTCATAAACTTCACTTAGATTGATATTTGTTCCAAGGATTCAGCAAATGGAATATTAATTGTAAGCTTTTTTAAAGATTTCCAAAATTTTGAAGACTGTTTATCCAACTTTTGTTGACGAAGTCTCTGAGAAAATAAAGGTGGTGGTGGGTTTTCTAAGTCAATTTTTAGTGGAGAAATATGTCTCTCTAAACATTTTGGAGCGTCCTCTTTAGGTTCTTCAATTTCTTCTCTCTCGACTTCAATCTCTCTTTGAACTCTACCTTCCAACTCTCTTTCACTTCGAAGTTGAATAGCTTTTACTTGCTCTTTATTTTGGCCTTTTGGATTCACTTCTGTATTACTAGGAAGTGGTCCTATGGTTCGATTACTTAATGAATTTGCTATTTGTCACAATTGATTCTCAATATTTTTAATTGTAGCTTCTTGATTTTGTTACTGATTTCCCATTTGTAACTCCATTTCTTCTATAGATAACTTCTTTTCCTTAAACTATGGATTATTGTTAAAACCTGGAGGATAAGTTGGTCTGTAATTACTATTTCCTTGGTTTTTCCAGTTCCCCAAATGATTTACTTGGTTGTTCCCCTGTTGTTGATTATTACCACCCGAATTATTATTATTCCAGTTAAGGTTAGGATGGTTTTTCTAGTCTGGGTTTTAATAGTTTGAGTATGAGTTATTTAACTTATTATTTATAGGTTTCTAGTGATGTTTGAGAATCTACCATTTGACTTAATGAATTCTCTTCAATCATTGAAATTATTTGAAAAGAATTCATTCCAAATTGGTTTATCTTCCTTGAAATTATAGCAACTTGATTTGTTAACATTGCAAAAACATCAGATTCAAGAATATTGACTACCTTCTTAGGATGTACCCTCATAGAAGGTGATGCATCAAAAATATATAAATTTTTTCTATATAATTTTACCTATTTTTGGTGATATTGCACTTTAAAGAAAGGTATTTTTCATGATTTGTTGCAGGTATGATGATTTTAGGTGATTTGGGCGAAAAGAAGTGAAAAGGAACGAATCTGGAACAAAAAGGAGAAAAAAAGGAGCAAAAAAGGAGGAAAACAGGTTCTGGCGCCGCCGGCGCCATTTTCCATAGACTCCAGCAATATTTTGACAATAGAGCGCCGGTAGGACGCCGCCGTTGCCCAATGTCGGTGGAATTCAAATTTGAGGAGTTTCGGCGACTTTTTGAAGGGATGCCTATGGAAACTCTTAGGATTTCATTCCTAACTTATAAGTAACTGTTTTTTGGACAAAAAATAGTGTGTGTGTGTGGCTTTTGTGTGGTTCTAGTGTGGTTTTGGTGTATGTTAAGTGTTAGGGTTTAGGAGGAGAGTGTGTAGAAGTGAGAATTTGAGAGGAATTCTTCTCTAAGGAGTGAAGGAGATGGATTAAAGTGAGAGATTGCTTCTTCCTTTCCATTCTAAAGAGAGAATTAAGTGTTGCAAAGAAGAGAGAAAAGGATTCAGAGGAACTTCAAGAGAATTGCAATGGGGAAGAGAAAGAGATAAGTTGTATTTTCTTTTGTGGTTTGTATAACTTTTCTTTTATATATAAAATCCATGTTTTATTGTATCTTCTTCATGAATTCTGAGTAGTCTCCTTTGTCTTTCTTCTTGCATAGAGATGTGATGATGGATTGATGTGAATTTGAAGAAATTGTGATGGTTTTTCATTTCAAACTTAATTTACTTTTCGATCTGGCCAATTGAAATGTTAAAATATGTTGTTGAACATTAATTCTGAAAGGATTTAGTGTCCTACAACAATAATAAAGAGTCCATTCAATTTCCATGGATGAATTGCGTAGTTCATGGAAATTGAGTGCAAATAAATATGGAAATGTGTTTTGATGGACTTCAATTTGGAGGTTTCAAGGTGACAAACTGAGATCCCCAAATTGGTTCTAAGATTAGTAACTAAACTCGAAGGTTAGCCTTCAGGTGAAGGGTGAGTGGGAGCTCCGTAGTGAGAGCCGGTATCCTTCGAGCCTAGCCTTAGATTAAGTGACAAAAATTAGGATATGTCAATGTTCTTTTCATGCTTGGAAGATGGGGTACTCTTCTAAGGGTAAAGAAATATTGATGCTCTTATTTGACACAATAACATAAATATTTGTTCTATATCATCCACACATCATATTCTCATTGCAAGAGGAAAGATACTTTTCTAATATATCAAAAACCTTTCAAATACATAGTTTAGTGTGTATGTTAGTTAATTCTGTTTTCAAAGTTATTAGAAGTAATTGTAGTTTGATTAATTTTTACTGTTTTCTGCATAGTGGTAGTAGAAGTAGGTATTAAACTTTAAGTGCAATTTGAGTATCGGATTTCAGTGCTACATTATCTATTGTAAAACACTTTCTTCTACTTCGTACTTCCCTGTGAGATCGATAACCAGGACTCCATTAGAGCCCTGTATTACTTGATACGACACTTATACTTGCGTTGAGTGCATGGATTTTACAAAATCATTATAAACATATATAAATTTGAGTTCATTCATTCTTGCATATAAAAAATCCCGCATCAGAAGGCCATTGAAAATTATTAGTAGTCATTTCTTCAATTAATGTATAGGCATCATGAAATGGTTTTGACATCAATGAACCACCACCAGTGACATCGATAATAGATTTAGGAGATCGAACTAATCTAATATAAAAAATTTTAATAATTAACCAATTTGGTACAACATGGTGTGGACACTTTCTTAGGAGTTCTTTAAATCATTCCCAAGCTTCATAAATAAATTCCCCTTCAAACTGACAAAAAGATGTAATATTATTTCTAAACTTAACAGTTTTTGGTAGTCAGGAATTTCTGCGCTAAATCACCCTAAGTTCTGATAGATCCAGGTGCTAACAAATTCAATAATATCTTAGCCTTATCCCTCAGTGAGAGTAGAAAAAACCTAAGTCTAATAGCATCATCTGAAACACCATCATATTTAAATGTAGCACACAATTCTTAAAAACTAGTTAGCTGTAAATTTGGATCTTCAGTTGGTGCTCCTTCAAACTGATTATTTCATATCATTTGGATAATAACAGATTTAAGTTCAAATGAATTAGCCGCTACATCAGGATTTTGAATACTACCATGATGTTCATCCATTGTAGAGTTTGCATAATCTCTTAAAGGTCTAAATTCTTGATGAATTTCAACATTTTGGTTATTTTGGTTTGCCATTTCTTGAAAATTTTGAATTTTTTCTGTATTTTAAATTTTTTAAAATTTTCTAATAGTTCTTTCTAATTCAGAATCGTAAGACACTAGTCATTCAAAACCTGAACTATACATAAACTATTACAAAATAAAAATGAAAATAAAATAAAATCACACAAACTTAAACTTAAAAAAAAAAAACACTGCAATACTCCTATAATAAGTCTAAAAGTTTAAATAAGAATTACTAAAAATAGAATTATATATATATATATATATATATATATATATATATATATATATATGATTTTATTTTCTAGTTCTTTTAATTATATTTCTTTATTTACAACGACGCCAAAAACTTGACTCTGATGCAAATAAGAATTCAACTGTGATATTTAAATTTTGGTATTCTACACAAGTATACATATCGTTATCAAGTAATATAGGACTTTCTGATTAAGCACAGAGAAACTTTTAAACTTATAGTAAGGAATTAGAATAAATCTATTTAGAAAAAAAGATGCTTACTTAGACTATAGATATTAGATTAGAAATTAAAGTTCCATTCTTTTTGGTAATTGTTGATATTTTGAAATAAAATAAACAATTAACCAATTTTAACGAGGTTTTTGTAAGATAAAAGAAGTATAAATGGAATATCTTTTTCCTTATCATGAATGAATACTAAGTATATTATGTTGTAGAAGTATCTGAAATGTGTTGTGTCAAATAGAATTAATATTATTCTTTACCCTTACTAGAGATGCTATATAACTAGTTTAAAGTTTGAATTGTCTTGAAGATGGGTTATGTATGGAAGATACTAGCTCTCACTCTAGAGTTCCCTTCCTTCCCTCCACCTGAGGACTAACTTCTCGTATTAAAACATAAAATAATAAACCAAATTGAGAGCTTTAGTTTATCACTCTAAAGTCCTCTAATTCTACACCCTTTAATGTATATTTCCATATTTATTTGCACTTAATTATATGAACTACATTATCATCCATACAATCTCATGTGATTTTTACCATTAGTTGACTGAGACAATATCATCATAGATCTTACATGTTCTCACAACAAATGTTAACATCTTAATTGACCAAATCAAGAAGGATTAAATCATCACAACTTATTCCAGCATTAAAGATCAATACTTCCACAACTTCCATCCAACACTTAATTACTCTTCATTCTAAGGAAAAATATAAAGGAAACTATGCAGAATTCATGGAGAAAACACAACAATAATTAATTTTAAAAGTATAAATCATGTAGAAACACAAGAAGTCTAAATTAAAATCAAATCTAGTACAAAGATAAAAATTTATCTCAAATTCCTCTCCACCAAACTCTTGAAGTTCCTTTGAGACTCTTCCTTTCTCTTACAATACTCCCTAGGACTGGTCACCCAACCCTAGAGGGTTAAAATCTCTTAAAATCACTAACAAACAATGGATTTTTACTTAGAACTTTCTACCCACCTTCCCCTTCACTAGGAATGAGATAAGTGAGAAGAAACCCTAAGTAAAAATCCTACAACTCCTTACTAAATATACTCTTCAAATCTCCTCTTTTCTGCCCTCTTTTCTTCAATTCAACTCATTCTTTTTAAAGTTTTACAAAAGGTGCCTTAGTATCTCTTCAAAATTTTCCACATTCAATGAATCTTCCAAGAGATTCCTCCTTTCAAGAGCCATTTGAATGCATTTTCGCACCCATTATCAGTTATTCACGTTTTTACCAAGAGTTGCCTCAAACACCCCTTCAAAATTTGCCAAAAATTCTTTAAACTTCCAAAATAACTGTCCTGCGCTTAAGCGTGGGGCCTTCGACGTCTCCTTCTCTGTCCGCTGACACTTAGGAGCCAAATCTAGGAGCTTAGATCCCCCAGTTCATTTTCACATCTTCTTCATTTTTGGTCCAAATTTGATCTTTTCACTCATTTTTCCATATTTTATACATTTAATTGTAACTGTAAGAAAAACACACAAATACATTTCATTAAAGTGCAACATCCTAAAAAATATGTATAAAAATGTGTACATAAATGCTATATATTATAGTGTACCACGCTGCCATTTGGAGGGTAGAAATTGTTGAAGGATGTCTAATCCCGAGATGACATAAGGCCACAAGCTGGTGAATGGTTTAAGCTTATGGCTGGTTAATGTTGCAGTGGAGCGCACTTTTGGCACTGGAGTGCACTTTTGGCAATGTTCGCACCTCCTGGAGAGGGCCTCGAAGTCTATCAAAAGCATTGACCAGAAATATCACTGTCATTGGATTCAATTTGCTAATGTCTTTCTTTCTGAGTGACTCCCGCACTCCCTAGAATTAATTTTCCAATGAATGTCTTTTGCCTTGCTCTCTTTTATGCATCTTAGGTACAACAAGGTTGTTGATTTCTGGAATAGTGTTCCTTTTATCAGCAAGTATTGAGCAACTTTGAATTTGAATCTCCTGGGATTTGTGATTTCTTATGCAATTTCTTCCATCCACCACCTCCTTTGGGCAATTCAACAGCTGGTGGCCGAAGATGGAGTTGTTGGTTCGAGATGAGTCCACTAGCAGGAAGTCCACCATTTATTTAAACTATTTCTCTCCCTCCCCTCAGGTAGGTCAATGGCATGATGTCCAGAGCCTCCTTCCTCTCCCCCTAAATGGTCGTACAGTGGGCTGACCGGTGCTTGGCTTAAAGATTAAGCTTATCGAACACTGACTTAAACATAATGATCACTGAACTGCTAGTATCAATAAGGATACTTCAAACACGAAAGTTGCTTGTTATCCCTGTTACAACAATATCGTCGTTGTAAGGGTTTCCCCGCAGAAGGGGGGGGAGCTCTCTCATTTTAGACGTCTTCTAGGAGGCTCGATGGGAGGACTTTGTCCCTCCAAAGATTGCTAGGACTATCCCAAGAATATGGACAACATTTGTTCGGACAAGTCCGTTTGGGGATTTTATTGTTGGGGTCTTCCTATTTCACTGACTCACGGCCTCTAGCACGATTAAATCCTACATTCTAGCTCTGATAAGCTCTTCGATATGGTTTCAAAGATTCATGCATTACTTCTGATCATGGTCGTGGTCTTGGTGTGCTTGCTGTACTTGTATACAAGAGAAACGCTCTAGCCTTCATCAGCGTCACCTGCTTGAAGTACTCCTCATCTTGGATGTGGTCCACAATCTCTGCCATCAACAGTCTCAGTGGAGCAACTCGGGGTCCGTCAACTCGTCAAAGGGTTGTTCAAAATGTTGGGTCGACCTCTCATAATATTGAGCTGGCTTCTGGTTCCAGTATTTTGGCTGATCTCTCTTATTGTTGAGCCGGCCAGATCTCATGTTGTCACGAGCGGGTCGGCTATATTCATACATTGGTCTAACAGATGGTCTGTGATCCTCCCTCAGTTTCAACATACTACTTGGCGGGGCTCTCTTTTGGACCTGACAATCTGTTATCTTTTGTTTGGGGATGCACTCCTCGACAATGATGTGCTTGTTGGCCATTTCCATTAGTTTAGCCAAATCTTGGGGTTTGAGCTAAATGAGGTTGTAACGAAACCTCTCGGACCTCAGGCCATGCTTCAGGGCATCCTGTGCCAGGTTGGTTTACAGGTCCTTAACATTCAGCATTTCCCTTTTGAATCGCATGATGTAGGACCCCAGACCCTTGTTTGGTCCTCGGTTCAGCTGTCATACGGACTGCACACTCTTCTTGGGTACTCGGGTGTTTGCAAACTGCGCCAAGAAGATTCTTCAGAAGTATGAAAAGTTGCTGACACTTCTGGCTGTAAGCGATTTGAACCACTTCAGGGCTGACGACCTCAGGGTGGTAATAAATAGACGAACTTGAATGCATCCGAGAATTTCAGCTGGCACATTGCAGATTCAAATGAGCAATTTGGTTGCTGGGATCCGACTGGCCTCGATATTCTCGGGGCTTGAACTTCTCCAGGCTCAGCACTTGAGATATGGAGTGCGAAGGGATTCTATGGGTGATGCAGCGTCTCAGTGCGCCCGAACTACAACCTCTCCACTTGCGCATACCTATTGTTGTCTTGGTACCGCGAGTCATTGGCAGTCTGCCGCTGTTTGGCCTTTTACTGTTGTGCGCCAGTGTCGCCTCCTGAGGAGGGTTCTGCCTCTAGGGGACCCAATCTCCTCCTATGGCCACGATAACCCTCAGAAACTCTGCGATGTGGTCTGACAGCCGCTCTATTAGCTGGGTCGTTAACTCTTCTACCTCATTGCATGAGCTCCTCAATGTCTTCTATAGTGCGTCTACATTGGCTACTCTTTGAAGCCTATCTTCTCGTAGTGATCGTTTCGCTCATCTTCTTGTTGACGACATGACTCCAGGCTCACCGTACATTTTAGGATGTTGAATTGAAAATTGTCTGGGAGACATGCCTAAGGAATAGAAATAAAAGAGAGGCAGAGAGCAGAGAGCTTAGTAATTAATACTAAAATTGTGTAACATTTATTCATGAAATGTACCCCTATTAATTGGAATGTGGGTTGTATGTTTATATTTTATACCCTCAGTAAGGCAGGTACAACAAATAGTATTTTCGTAAATACATAATTTATAGGGTCGGGACCCACTGATGGCGTCCCGCAGAGCCTGAGATGGCGCCTGAGCGAATTTTGATCCGGGTAGCCACATGCCAGCAACCTGAGGTAAAGATCGACCAATTCATTACCTGAGTGGCTATGGCCGAATGTTGGGTCGGGATATCCCGGCTGACTGCTTGAGGTTCGGGATATCCCGGCTGACTGCTTGAGGTTCGGGATATCCCGGCTGACTGCTTGACGTTCGTCCGACTTGGTTGAGAAATACTGGTGGATTCATTTGCTCAAAGTTTTGTGCTAGTAAACTTTAGGAGGGTGACCAAATTCTGTTTGTCTTGAGACTATTTTTCTTTTGGTGCGCGGTAGCCGATCGGGTAAATATGAGCCCTTGAACTATCCCTGGTGGGTCCCAAACCACCACGTTATCTTCTCAGTCGGCCGTTAGACCTTTTTAAGATTCGTGTTGTCACATTTTTTATATACACACACATATATATACTTCCACCTTTCCTTAATCATGCCAATTTCAACATATTTCTTTTGGTTTTAATTCGTTAGGTTTTTTTCCCCTTTGGTTTATAGCAAATAAAAATCTTAAGGTTCATCTTCTCAAGTAAAGCTGCAATAAAATGAAAAAAAGGAGCATTAGGTGCTTGTGTTCTATTTGGTGGTTAGGTGAGTAATGATTTTTTTTGAGTTTGATTTATATGCAAAGTAAAAATTAATAAATTTTTATCTCGATTACTCATTATGATTCAATTTAGTTAATAATTAAACAAATAATATTATTAAAAAAATTTAGCTTGATTTTTTATGTTATAAATTAAAATATTTGATTTAATTCTTATCTGAACATTAATTGAAACCAATAAATAAATTCAAATCAAGTGGATGATGAACATATTTTTCACGAATAATTTTAAATATGAGTCTATTTCAAATTCAAACAAACTAAAATATGATCAAAGACTAAATTCGACTAAATTTAGTTCATTTTTTCCTCGCGAAGTTTATCTGTTCAGCTCGAGCGTGGAATCGTTCAGTTGCATTTGTTGAACATGACTTGTATTCTGGCTGATATTATGTTGAACTTCAGCTTTGGTTATCAAAAGAAGAAGGGAATCAATCAATAGTGGACTCATTTAATTAAAAGAAATATTGGGGGACTGAGAGACAGAGGGTTTGCAAAAGTTTTGTATGAGCTAAAGAATATAGGAAAGCTAATTACTCGGAACAGATCAGGACTGTTCAAGTGACAATTAACGGCAATGCATTCCCTCACAAACACATGAGAACTTTGGAGAAAATAGGCGCAGCTTAAAAACAGCATGAATTCTTTTTCAGTTGACTTCTAACTCGAGTTTTTAGAGTATAAAAGGAAAGTCTAACTAGTAATATAAGAAATAAACAATTTAGAAAATTGATTAATATTTTAATTTCTTGCAAAGGAAATAAGAATCATTATTGTTGATCAACATTTTAGACTTGTTGAGTATTGGAAGATTCATGGTGTTAGAGTGATCAATTAACATCTTAGTGTTGCATGAAGATCCAACACACATCAGATAATAAGAATATAGCAGGAGGAGACACTAGAAATTTTACTTGGAAAAATTATGGAAAGAGAAAAGACCATAGGGCTTCGTCCAGACAAAGTTATCCGCTACTTAATTGTAGGTACACATATCAACTTTTCTCCAGAACTGGAGAACATGGAATTACAAAGTTGATAGTTACATATGTACAACATTAATTCTACTATAATATTTATAATTGGGCTACAATAAATGTAGTTATTGGATGTAATAGCAATAGTTAGACAAAAGTCATAGTTGGTTGCTATAAAGGTTGTGGTTGACCCTAAAATGCTATAGTTGATGGCTGCAATAGTGGCAATTGGCCAAAAAGGCCGTAGGCGGTGGCTATAAAAGCGTCAGTTGGCTACAAAGGTCATAGTTGAAGTTGTAATAGTAACTGGCCACATAGGCCAATGTTGGTAGATGCAAAAGAGTAAGTTAGTCACATAATTCATTGTGTGAAACTATAATAATAACTGACCACATATACAATAGCGTTAGTTGGCCAACAAAATCAGACTGAGAAGCTACAATAGTAACTGACCACATAGGTTGTAGTTGGTAGTTGTAGTACCAGTTAGTCACACAGGCCGTTGTTGGTAGTTGCGTCAGTTCGTCATAGAGGTCATAGTTGGAAATTACAGTAGCAATTTATAATATAAGTTTATTTAGTTACACTGGCCGTAGTTAGTAGCTGCAGTAACATCAATTGATCACATCGGTCGTAGTTGAAAACTATAATATTAGTTATTCACAGAGAAAATAGTTAATCACATAGACCATAGTTGGTTGCTAAAGTAACAATTAGCAACATATGTCTTAGTTGGTCACATATGTTGTAGTTAATAGTTATAAAAGGATCAATTGGCTATAGAGGCAATGGTGGGAAGCTGCAATAGTAACTGATCACCTAGGTCGTAATTACTCATATAGACCGTCGTTGATATCTGCAAGAGCATTAGTTGGCCACAAAAACCATAGTGAGAAGTTGTAGTAGTAACTGACCACATATGTCATAATTGGTAGTTGTAATAATGTTAATCGAAGATAGAGTTCTTAGTGGAAAGTTGTTGTAGTGAGGAGCTAATTAGTAATAGACTTCATATGCTGTAGTTGGTGGCTACAATAACATCAATTGGCCGTAAAAGCCATAGTTGGTGAACACAATAATATCAATTGGCCACAATGGTCATAGTTGGAGTCTGGAGCTCTTCTTTTAAGGAGAATGGTTTATACTAACACTGGATTTGTCTTTAAAAAAATATAGAAAATATAGGTGATAGGAACAATATTTGTATTTTGGCTATAATGGTCGTAAGTAATGGTTGTTGGTGGCAAGTGGATAGTGTCAACCTGTGGTGATTACCCACGGTAGTCAGCAGCTACAGAGGTCGGCAGTTATCACCAGGCTTCAATATATTATGACTGCATTTGGGATACATAGTATAGAGCAAGGGTAATTGGCTGCTACAGAAGTCAGAGGTCAGAAGTTATTATCAAGTCTTCAATACAGTTGTTTTGTTACACCATATTCATGATACATCATTAACAAGCATAGTTCGTTTATGACAACGAGCATGGGCAGTCAACGGTGTTTGATGATATATAAATATCAAACATTATATCGTTTCATTCCATGATTGTTTAACGAACTATGCTTGTTAATCAGATTTTTTGATGATATAGAGATTAAACCATGATTGTTGTCTATGTTTCCTTTTGTTGAGATAATTTGAATGAGTTTTGGTTATATTTATTTTACAACATTTGATGCTATTAGTTGCTCTGTGTGTAAAACTTGAAAAAAAAAGTAAATAAGATTCCTTCCAAATAGATTTTGGGTAGTGATTTATCTGTTATGACCTTTACATGAGGTGACCCGCCACAATATGACGGGTTGCATCGAGCTGGGTTGGGACGGAATTTTTGGTATCAGAGCAATGGATTTGAAGGAATTAATTTATAACCAGAGCCATATGATTAATTAGTAGATGAGTGAGAGTTTTTTGGGTAGTTTAAGATTGATATTCTTTTCTACCATTTCTTTCATGTATATTATATTAAGTTATTGCATGTGTATGTCAGGTGTAAGTATTTGGTAATTATGGATCCCCAAGTTTAGTATGTGACAGATGGACATCGTTTCAGTCAATTTGGGGCAGTACAAAGTATAGTGGGAGCTTTTCTTTCAGATTCCATGACTCAATTTGCTAGTATGGTTGATCAAATAATGGGGATGCTCAAAGTAGAATGTCTACTTCAAGAGTAGAAGAGGGAGATAGACACTTACAATTATTCTTGAGATTGAAGCCACCTCTTTCTAAGGGACCAGTGGAGCCTCAAGTAGCTGAGGATTGACTACTGAGACTGGAGAAAACATTTGATAGCATGCAGTGTCTGGAGCATCATAAGGTGCCCCTTACATTATATTTACGTGATGGTGAAGCTGAATTTTGGTGGCTAAGGAAATAGTGAGAGCAGTTTCAAGGTAGGCTGAATGCTGAAATTGGACGAGAGCACTCCGTCGTCGATGTACATGAGCATACCTACAGGAGGCAGTCCGACCAGTCTTGTATCGACGTCAAATCCGATGCGACCCAAGTAATTGATGACTTAGACTAGTTTGAGATCGATGTTAGCTTTAACTGAATGTAACTACGTTGGGAGGTATTACGATACATGAGCGTGATCCTTTCAAGTATGACCTGTGGGGAGAGGTTGCAAGAGAAGAAAAAGGGTTGAGTCTATGGGCTCAGGTCGCATGAGTTTGCTTACGACGCTCACCTCTCAACTAGTGCATCTGAAGCTCCTAACTCTATCACACAGAATGAGGAGGTCTCCAGGCGTGTTGCGGTAGTCTCTGTCGAGATGGACGCCCGCTTTTTTCAAAAGAGGTCAGAGCTGAAGGCTAACATAGGGACTAAGCTGAAAGCTGAGTTGGATTTCTTCTGGCAGCGGATGGGGGAGTGTGGCAAGGCAGTGACAGCAATGGAGGTGAAGTGGCGATGATGATGACGAGGTTGATGAGATAGAAAAGGATGATTAGGAGGGATTTTTTTCTTTTTTTTTTCTACGTTTATGTACATCTAGACATACATTTTTTCTGTGAATAGTGATGTACATATTTTAGAGAAAATATATTTTATTTATTTTATTATTTGATTGGATAATTTATTGTTTGACAGGTATGCTATTTCGTTAAATGCTTGAAATTATATATTAAGCGTTGTGATAATAGGTGTGACAACGTAAATACGAAATAAAGAATTTATGTATTTTTTTCTTATGTTACAGGTTTCCAACGGCTTACAATCAGTTTTGTGAGAGTTCTAAGCTTATATGTGGGAAAAATCGATAGCTAACTGATTGAAATTTTATCGATGCCTAACCAACACATAACCGACGACTGAAGGTGTGTCAGACAAAAACGACTAGCACGACACTTTTACGACAGTTAATCCGTCGGTTATAAAAAATGACGCTTAATTGAAGATTTTTATTTACGTCAAAAAAACCGATGGGTGCGATATTTTTATGGCAGTTAACCCGTTGGTTATAAAAACGACTATAGTTTTGTCTGCTTCAAAAAACAGACGGTTGCGACACATTTCCGACATGTATGTCGTTGCTATTATCGACGGAATAATTAGACGAACTGATGATTATTGACGACTCGAATACGACATTAAATTGTCAGATAACCGTCAATAAATTTCTATAGTCGGAATTTCTATTGATTTTAGAATTATTGACAAATATTTTACCTGCGAGCATAAAATCATCAGTAACATTAAAAACAACCTTTTTTTTCTTATCAAAACTGATGAATTGTGATCATCGGAAAAAAATAATATAATTTATGCAGTGTTTTGATTATAATCGAATAATACGATCAACACTAAATAGTGATGACTCGGGTGGGCTATGTCAGATAGTGACATTGATAGTTAATTCTAACGATAATTAAAACATACAAATTAATTTAGTATTTTAAAATAAAATAAAAATACATAAAGAAATATACTAAATAAAAATGTTACGAAAGCACATGCGCGCAACAACGAATGTGAAACAAAAGAATTCAAAATCAAATAATAATCACAGGCCATGACTGGTTGATAATGACCCGACTTTAATCAAGCCGAAAACTCTGATTCCAAAATTGTTCATTATTCTTTTATTTGCCACGCGGTGCCATCAAATCCAAACTCATATTAAGCTGGCTTTGGATCCTGTGAAGTCAAGGCTAAAAGAAATAAAACAAAAGGGCTCCAATTTCATTGAGAACTAAAAATTTGTTTGGTTTCATTGAATTTCCTCTTAAAAAAACAAATAAATAAAACCTTCAATAAAGGATCAACATCTGTTAAGTGCATTCAAATCCCTCTTACTTGTAGTTAGGTTAATAATTTTGATACAAGAATTTTTTCTTTAAAGAAAAGTAGGAAGTCATATCCAAAAAATCCAATAAATTGCTCGGATTTCTAACTGTCGCACTAACAATCGAGAGAATCCGAGTGCTTTAGTATGCAGAAGCGAGCCTGTACATGTATGCTTGCCATTGATACATCTACCCATATGTGATTTTAACCTTTCTCTTTTATGTAATTGTATCTTTCATCTGTAAATGAGTTACTTTCCAAATTAATACTTTATAGAGCGTCGTGATATATATGATTATAGAAAAATTCACTTGAACGTGAGGAAGCAATGCTACTATCAACACATCAAGATGAATATTGACTACAATACAACACTTACATTTGCAAAAAAAATTATCCTTTCATGATAAAAGCAAGCATATTGGCATCAATTATTACTATATAAGAGAATTCATTGCATGAAAGGAAGTTGAGTTAAAGTATGTGATGTATCAAGATCTAGGAATAGAAATCTTTACTAGCCCAAACTTTTGTAAAGTTATGAAATATTTTTAAATTATAAATCAAGTGCAAGGGAAGGAGTTATGGAAATAATTTGTTTGAAAATAAACAAGAAAATGATAAAAGTTAACATAATATTAGGTAATGCATATGATATATGTGTGTGTGATATATGAAATGGTCGGATTATTTTGCTAGGTAAAAAAGGTATCGTGTAGATTAGTTCTAAATATATATGACTATCTCCGTTCTCTTAAGGTTTTTGTGTGAAAGTGTAATAGCTTCTAAAAGAGAAAAGATTAAGAATAAAAAAAGCATAGCTTCTTAAGAGAGCTATTATGAGATTTAGAGTTATTTTATTAGATGTTACGATGTCCTATTTATAAAAATTTTATTTTGATAGAAGTTCTAAGATTTATAATAAAATTTGCCTAGACCTGAGAAAGCAAGACGACGGATAGGATTTTTATTGAAATTTAGTTCAAAGTATTAGAAATGATAAAAAATTAGAGTAAGAAAATGGGTCTAAAAAATCACCAAATATTTTACTTGTATAGTTTCAACACTCTAAATCAACAAATCATCATATTGTTGGCAAGGGAACAAAAAAAAACCCTCTTAAGTGTATTAAGTTGTAAGTAGGGCTATAATCGAGCCGATTCGAGTCAAGTCGAGCTGAATATATCATGTCCAGATTGAATTTGTGTCGTGCTTTCATATATTGTTCAAGCTTGACTTGTTTAAATTTTTTAATATTTGAACTTGATTTGTACTTGATTTGTTTATGAAAAGTGAACTAGTATTTAAATGAGCTAAAAATTTAAACTAGTATCTTGATTTTCACATCAATAAATCAATATACAATTTTATAAATTTGATCACAACTATTACTTCTCTGATTAAAAACTCTAAATCCTTTAATATCTTAAATCTCAATTCTCCTCCATTCTGCCATAAATCCCTTACTTAGTTAGAGGTTGCTTAGTATAATGATTTGTGTAGCATTTAAGCATGATTTAACCTAAATCTTACCAAGCAACTAAAAGTGACAACATTTAAATTTACACAAGTTTAATATCTGAGTATTTATATATTTTATATGATACGAGCTATCATCGAGTTATAAAAAATTTCTAGTTAATTATATTTTATTTAAATAATATATTATATATGATACGAGCTTTCATCGAGTTTAATATTGATTACTTAACAAGTTACTTACAAATGCGTTTGTTCGTGAACATAAAGAAACAATTTCGACTATGTTCATGTTTAGTTCGTTTAAGCTTCGAGCTTTTAAAAATTATTCAAGCTTGTTTATTTACTAATTTGAATGAATATGTTCGAGTTTTAATCGAGTCGAGTTCTAGTGGTTTATCAAGTGCATTGAGTCATTTACAGCCGTATTTGTAGGTCACAAGGTTGGAGCATACACTAAAAGTTTGAGGGACTATTTGGAGTAAGGATGATAAGCAATAAAAATTTGATGATAGATATGATATTTCTTAAACAATTTTCGATTAACTCATTCTTGAAATGACTTCCCCCATCAGTTATGTTAACATGACATTTCAAATCTTGTAAAATATGTTTATTTTCAAAGAACTTTTACAACAATTTGAGCATCACATCGATGTAAAGCAGCAACTTCTATCCATTTAGACACATAGTCTATTGCGACAATATATATAAATTTCCAAAAGTGGTTAAGGTCCTTAAAATCTAATCCCTAAAAGTCGAATATTTTAACTTCCAAAATATAATTTAGAGGGCATCTCATTTCTTCTAGAAATATTGCCTACATGTTGACACCGATCACAATTTTAAAGATAGTAGGCCAATAAAATCTAGATGCCAATTTTATATGCGGTTTTATCGATACCAAAATGTCACAATCAGAATCATGATTTTTAAATAATTTCAAAAGTCTCTTAGAAGGCACATATCTTCGAATAATTAGATCCTTCCCCTATTTATACGAAAATGGGTCGCCCAAAAAATAAGTCTTGGCTTCGGATAAAAAATTTCTCTTTTGTTGGTGTGTACGAACGTAAGGTAAATATTACTAACAAGAAATTTCACAATGTACGCATACCATGGAACATGTCATTCATTAATATTGAGCAATTTTTTCATGCGAAATGTTCATTAATTTTCTTCTTCAGAACAAAGTGATTTCTCGGGGGTTAGGCAATGATAAATGATCAACGAAATTTGATTATCGGCTCATACTACATCCTTATTTCAAAATCGATTATACTGCAAAAGAAAAACACATCTTATCGATCTTAGTTTTGCATCGTTCTTTTCGATAAATAATTAATAGCAGAATGATTTGTATGCACTACATTTAATTTCGATTAAATATGCTCTACCGAACTTTTCAAAGGCAAATACTATTCTTCAATAACTCTTTCTCGGTCGTGGTATAGTTAATTTGACCTTCATAAAGAGTTTTACTAGTATAGTAAATTAATTTTGAAAATTTTATCATATTCCGGTCCCAAAACAGCTCGATAGCATAATCACTTGCATCACACATTAGCCGAATAGTTTTTCCCGATACGGTAAAATAATAATTGGTACGATGGAATTAATTTTTATATTAAAAGTTAAAAGCTTTTTTGGCAATTTTATCGAAAATTAAAAATCGTATCTTTCTCGAGAAGCGAATGGCGAGGTAAACGCAATTTTTAAAAAACTCTTTAATATATCGCATATTGACCCGAACCGCAATTACGCGATAAATTAACTTCAAAAGATGGCAAAAAACTTAAATACGATTTATAATAAGCGGCTAGTGTTAAAATCTTAAATGATATAAAAATTTAAAAATATTTTACCTGTAGAGTACTACGCGAGTATACGTATCGTTTCGAAGTAATATAGAGTTTTCTTTAAAAACCCCCGTGCTCCCGATCCGAGGAAGTGAAGTAAGAAGCCTTTGGTGAATTCTAGTACACTCTTAGTCCTTAGTTTGGAATGTCGATTAAAATTGTGTTTTATCCCAACAACTTTCTAAATGCAAGTGTTAAATGTAATAGTAACTATAACTAAATGCAAATAATAATTCTAAAGATAACCCTTTTTGGATGAGTTGGTTTGGAGAATTTTGAATAATAAAAACTCTTATTCTTATGTAATGAAATAGATAATGTATAGGATTGAGATGCATTAAATATTGTATGTGTCGAATAGGAGCAATCCTTTATTCTTTACCCTTTAATTAGGCGTAAAGAACATTGACTAATCCATGCTTGAATTATAAGATGCAGTAAGTGGGAGGATCTGTTTGCCACTTGAGGCTCCGCGTTCCCTACTTTGGTAACATCACAACTTCGGCACCCAAACGATAGGACCGAATTGAGGATTTTAACTGTCAATACAAATCTCAATTCTACGTGATAATTATATTTCCCTATTTATTTGCATTCGAGCTTCCATGAACTTCACCATCCTTGGAATTTGAATGTGGTTCTGTTAGAGAATTACACCGCCCTTTCGGGTCGATACAATTACAACGAATTTTAACACTACGATGGGCTCTTATTACGATGTAAATGAAGTGCGAGTAGAAACCATCACATTTATAATTAAATTCACTTCTATCATGCATCCTGAAAATCTAGCAGCAGTTACCACTCATTACGAAAGAAAAGTAAAAGGAAAACAATGGCTTAATCTTCTTATACCACTATTTCCAAAAGAAGAAGAAAAGAAAACCCCCCCCCCCCCCCCCCCCCCCCCCCCCCCCCCCCCCCCCCCCCGGGGGGGGGGGGGGGGGGGGGGGATCGTCACAAAGCACGAAGAAAACATAAAGGAAACTTCATTTAACAAAAGCAAATCCACTAAATAAATGTTTACAAAATTATAAGATAATGAAGAACAATACTTAGCTTTTCCCCTTGAAAGAAAGACGAAGATCTCTCCCATAAAGTCTCCCGGTGATCCATCTGTTACTAGCGAAATCCCATGAAATTCTACCAAAATCTCCTCTCGATCTCTCGAAAAGGGTAGAAATCTACATTTCTACTCTTAATCTAAGAATCCCTAAACATTCCTCTAGAAGTTTTTCTCTCCTTTCCTCTATTGTTTCTCTCTAAAAAAATTCCTTTCTAATCTAACCCATATTTGCCATTTTAAAGTACGGATGAAGTTTGAAGAGTTTCCGCAGCACCCCTTCGAAAAAGCGTCAGGATACGTCGGAATTTCGGCCATAGCAGCGAAATCGTCGAGAAGCCCGGCCGCCGTCAGCGGGTTCGAGCTCGCTGTCGGCCGAGCTTTTGGGCTTATTTCGGTGCTCTCGGGTAAATCTCGCCGTCGTAGCTGTTCTTCTTGTGACTCCGCGGTTTCTTTCCGTTTGGCTCCGTTTCGACTCGTTTGGCCATTTAGTTGCGTTGCGTTAGTAACAGATAGCCCTACAAAATAAGCATAAAAACAACCTTTCTTTAAAGTGTAATCTCATTCAAAATTATGCAAAAAGTATAAAAAGAGATTAAGCATCGAAAGACTTATCGAAAGGTGTCGAGAGGCGAAATTTCATTTCTTGCTCGTTTTACTCCAAATTACACCGTTTGTTCCTTTTGCTCCAATTGCCATTTCTTGTACCTAAAACCAAAAACATACAAAATACCTTCCCTTTAAAGTGTAAATATCATCCAAAAAATGAGTAAAATAATATGTAAAGTGTATATATTTTTAGGCGTGTCACATATCGTCCAGGTATGTCCTAAAAAATGAATAATTTCCCTAACATTTGTTGGATAAGGTAAATTAGTGATCACTTGAATTTTAGCGGGATCTACTTCTATACCTTTCTCTGAAATATGATGTCCTAAAACGGATTCGCCTGTACCATAAATTGACATTTTCTCGATTAAGGACAGTTGTTTCTTAACGACCCTTAGAACATGATAAATGTTCTAAACATGATTCAAATGAAGTTCCAAACATTGAAAAATCGTCAGCAAAAACTTGATTCCTTTTCAATTAAATAACAAAAATAGTCATCATACATCTTTAAATGTAGCGAGGGCATTACATAAATCGAATGGAATTCTTTAAAAGCAAGAATCATGAGGCCCATTAAATATTTTTTTATCTTGATCTATGAAGTGATTTGTATTTGACGATAACGTTATATCCATCTAGAAAACAAAAGTATTTATATCGAGCTAGTCTATCCAACATTTGATCCAAAAGGGTAAGGAAAATGATCTTTCCTCGTGGCAAGGTTTAATTTTCTATAATAAATGCATATTTGCCATCTTGTAGCTTATTTTGTTAGTATAAATTCATTCTTTTCATTAACGATTCTGATCCACTCCTCCTTTCTTAGGAATACGATAGATTGAACTAACCGATGCACTATACGAAATAGGATAGATAATCATAGCATCTAACCACTTAAAAATTTTTTTTAACATCTTATTTCATAATGAGATTTAATCTCCTTTAGAAGATCGACCACGGGTTTGTAGTTTTCTTCCATCATGATTCTATGCATACAAATTGAAAAATAGGTTCCTTTAATATCGACATTTCTTCATCCAAAGGCTTTCTTATATTTCTTCAAAAGTTTGACAAACATTCTTCTTCTTAAAGTTAAGTTTGAGGAAATTATAACCCGAAAAGGATTGAGGAATCACATAAAAAGGCATATTTTAAATGCTTTGGAAGTAACTTTAATTCAAGTTTAGGAGGTTTCTCAATGGATGGACAAAAAGATTTTTCTTTTTCTTTCATGTCCAAAACTTCAGAACTTTCTTTAACAAAATTTCAATCTTCTTCGATAAATCATTAAGATGTTCCTAATTCCTCTTCTTGCTCGTGTTCCAATTCTTTCATTTTACGGATTCTCTTCATAAATTATTTTGAAATGGAATTCACTAAGATATCTCATTACATCCATCCGGAAACATTCAACATCTTTACTTTTTACGGAGTATTTCATTGATTTGGAAATATTAAAAGTAATTGTTTGATCATTATGAGACATAGTTAATTCACTTTTTTTGCACATTGATCCCCGATAAATATGTAATGGCATCAAACTCTGACTCAACACCAAATATATATATGTGCTGATGATTTAGATATGAGAATTATGATTTTATAATATGGGATACTACGCAAGTATATGTATCATTTATCGAGTAATATAGGACTTTCGATTAAGCCACGAGATATCGAACCCACGGGGAAAATTTGAAAATCTTTAAAGGAATCATAAAATTATCTTTTTTACTTTTTTTATTGCTTTTGAAAGTATGTATTGATTTTTAAAAGTTTTGAAAGTTGATTTGCCTTTTGAAATTTCCTTAATAAAATGTTAACGAAAATTAAAATTATAATAACTAATAAAACTGTATGTAAAATACTAATAACTAGAATATTTTCTTTCCTTTTATGAAGTAGTAATAATTATTAAAGTATTGTTGTGGAAGTATTTAAATTTGTTGTAACATATAAACGAAATGTGTTCTTTACCACTTACTTGGTTTTATAAAGAACATAGGTTAATTTGAAATTTGTATCATTTTGAATATGGTTAGGCGGGGGAAGATGCAGTCTAATCTCACTCTAGGTTCCACCGATTCCCACGGTTGAGGGCTAACTTCTCATATGAAAACTCGAAACTTTAAACCAAATTATGGGGTTTTTAGCACATCCTCCTAAAATCCTACAATTTTACTCCTTATTAAAAATCTCTTCTAATATTACATTCAATTATATGGACTACAATTCTCACCCATATAATTGCATGTGATTCTTACTAGCTTTTATGAGACAATGCCGCATTGGATCTTACATAATCTAGAAAATTCTACAACTTAACATGCGAATTAAGAAGTAAACAAAGTTTTGAGAATCGATCTTCATAACTTCTTCCAACTTTAAACAACGATACTTTCCACAACAGTTCTCTATAAACTAATTACTTCTCCATTTAAGAAAGAAAAAGATAAAGTAAACTACTCGGAATACATTGAGAAAATACAAAAACACATTGATTTGAAATTAAAAACCATAAGAAAAACAAAAAAAGAAAAACAAGTATTTATTAAAAAACTAAATATAAGAACAAAAGTAAACACTTATCTGAAAATTCTCTCCATAAGACTCAGGAAGTTCCTCTGAAACTTTAACTTTTCACTAAACTACTCTCCCGGGCTTGAATCTCCCGAAGCTACGATGACTCGGAATCAACTTGAGACTTCAATAGAAACTAAACTAAAAGAAAGAAAAGAAGTGGTAAGAAAGACTTCACTCGACTTCTTTTCTCCTTTCTACTCTCTACTCCTACTCTTAATAAAAACTCTCACAAAATAAAAGTAAAATCTTTTGTAAAAAATTTCTTCAAAATGCAAGTGGAAGAGCCCTTCAAAAGCGAAAAGGGAAGAGATCCTTAATCTTTCTAAGACTCTCATTAAATATTATACCAAAAGGTGCCTTGGTGTCTCTTCAAATGTGTCCAGATTCAATATATCCACCAAAAGAATGCACCCTTCATTCAAACTTGCCACCTAAGGAAGTTATGGAAGTTACCACCAAGAGTTGCATCCCGTCACTCTTTGAAATTGACGTAGTATTCCTTTAGAATTCTGATTTTTAAGCGTAGGCGGCTAAGCGCCGGCCCAGCGGCGCTTAGCCGCCAGTGCCAAATTTTGAATTTTCATTTTTTGCTCCAAATTTGATCCAATTTTGCTCCTTTCATCATGACCATCCATTTTCATCATACTGCAAGAAAAACACGAAATACTTTCCATTAAAGTGCAATATCATTAAAAAATAGGTATAAAAATGTGCATAAAAATACTATATATTTTAGGTGTATCAAAATCCCCCAAACTTAAAATGTTACTTGTCCTCAAGTAACGGTTAATCTCATAGAACATTTTAGCATGCAAATTATGTAATGAGTTTCTTAGGAAGATAAGAAAATTTTTGTTCTAGAAATGGAATAGTCGATTTGAAAAATTTCATTTATTAAAAAAACCAACTTAAAGTTTAGAAAGTTCTTAAGTAAAGGAAAATGACAAATATAGTTTTCTATCTAATTCGGAAATATTTGTAGATTCTTGAAAATATAGGACTCGAACACTTATTTTTTCTTAAAAATCTTTATTTAAAAATAATTTTACTTATTTATCAATATAACCTTAAGATTTAGATTTTCTCTGATCTTATATCTTAAACTTTAGGTATGAAACAATTTTTGATTAGGCCCTTAAATCCTCAGCTTCTCCTCCACTTTTCATATACTATTTTTCACTTTTTCTTTTCTTTTTCTTTTTTTTTCTCTCTTTTTTTAATAAGGCATGGATTACTATATCTGGATAGGCCTTTAATGATTTTGAATTCCACCCTTCCATTTAAAATAAAGGTCAGATAAACATCTTTCATAAAAATCATAATAATAATATTTGAAAATTACTCTTCTATAAAAGAAATTTAAGCTTTGAAGAATAAAGTGAAGATCTTCTATTTATCCAAAAATATGAAAACTTCTTACTAAAGATAGTTTAACTTTATTTAACACCTCTTCATTAAGAAAATTTTAACTTTAAGTTTTTCATGATTACTATAAATTTTAACTAAATTCTTTTTATTCATTTCTATATTCGAATTTTGTTCCCCTAATATAACTTCATGTACATAATTGTTCTCGATCAAAATAAGATTTATTTTAAGTATTCTTGAGAATCAAATAAAATTTTAGATTTTTAAAATCTTTGTTTTAAAAATCCCCCCCCCAAAACTTTAATTTTTAAGTTAAGATAAACATTTAAGCAAAAGAAATGATACATGGGTAGAAATAAAAGCTGACATATCATGTTTGCAGAATTTTTTTAATATCTTTAATATACGAAGTATAACAATTTAAATAACGAGTAAAATGAAATCGAAATTTAGTTTTTTAAAATGAATTTTTTTCGAAGAAAGTAAAAATTTCAAAAAGACTACGGTAGTGGAGGTTTTAAAGCAAATACACACCAACTTAAATAACACAACGTCGAGATAATAGATGATAGTGGAATTTAAAAAAATTTAAACATGTAGTTTCCTAATTAGAAGTTCCCAATAGTGATATATAATCTCTAACGAGTTTTTGAATTAAAGTTCACACTACTAAAAACTACGACATAACATACACATAAAAACATTTACTATTACACATCAACTGCAAACAACATATAAAACATCAATACAACAACAACATAACATACGAATATGCATAACGAGAAAAATAATACAAACTACGGTTGCATACTATACGAGTTCACATCACAACACAATGATCAAACTAAATACTAAACAAAACACACATTAGTACATAATGACAACTGCTACTTGATGAAAACAAATGCTTGTTAATCTACTCATCATCATCATCATCCTGCTCGTTCCAATCCACATGTGGCACATAAGGTATGTAGAATGGATGAGGGGGCATCTGACACTACGATCTCCTCTAATCGGTCTATCCAAATATTGTTGATAACTCTCCTCATACTCATCATGTTTTACAATATATCTTTCCGCATTATCCATTATTTTATGTATCTTTTGGATGCTCTCGAGTAAGACTCACTTTCCAAAATTTTTCTTAACAAACTGATGCAGCCCAGATACGCCAGATGATGAAGCACGTGAAGTAGTAGCACGAGAAGTAGATGCGGCGGAAAGCGGAAAGCGGTAGAAGCCTACCCAGAATCCTCCTCCTCGACGAGCTAAATGTATAGTGTAGCTTTGCGTTGTGCTGGTAATTGGTCTTAATGGCTGAAGTACCTCTTCCCCGAGTTTCAAACTCCACTCTAGATCGTTCACATAAGGAATGAATCAAGGAAGGAAATCACATGCACAGGTAGTGGTTGATGTTTAGCACGGACAAAACATAATCATAAATTATACTTCCAATGTCGATAGGCTTCCCTTCTTTGAATGTAATGATTTCAACACAGCTCTTTCTCTTGTTACTTCACCTAGTATGACTCGAAGTTAACAATTTAAATGAGATAAAATAATGACACGCCTTAGAAATGTCATTCAATTTGGAAGCGGAGAAAGTTTATATTACATCATTTGTAATTTTCCATATTCCTCTTCCATCGGTCGAAATTCCATGATCTCATCATTCTCCTTCCGTAGGATGATAGTTAAATTAAAATAGAACATGTCGGGAGGTAGTCCGTAAAAGTGTTAATTACCACGAGAAGAAAAGTTGACCTCACATGCCTCTAACCATCACTTGATTCTCCTCGCTGACGGCCAATTTGTAAAATTCTCTTGTAACCATAGAAACAGCGACAACGGCGGAGAAGCAACGATGGTCTCTCAGTTCCTTCTAACAATCATATCTTCAATCACCTCTCCTGGTTTTACTAAACACACGCTCGAGGAATCGACTTACGTGAGCACGTGCATCGATGTATCGTTCCTCGGCCCACTCATCTTAACAAATTTGTCGAGAATCGAATATTGTCTTTTCTCGTGCACGCTTTGACTTTGGAGCCATCTTTAAAAATTCACAAAAAATTCACCATAAATTCCAAAATCAAACTAAACTTGCTAAATTATATTCAAAAAGATATTTTTCACTAAATGCGAAGTAATTTCTCGAAGTTTTTTTCTCCAATTTTCACCATGAATAGTGATTTTAAGATTTTCAAAAGTACTCTAAATACATGGTGAAAATTAAAAATTTTTACTTAGTAGTAGTGCTCTTACTTCAAGGAATCCAAATCTAACAATTTTTATTGAGATCGGCTCTTAAATGATCCGAGGAATATGATGAGCTGGGCTCCTCTTTTGCGATAAACCGAAGGTTGAAGACGATGGGGTGGTTTAAAAATGGTAATTTTCAGGTTTTTAACTACGGGAACCAATTTTTGCGGCCGCGCCTAAGCGCGAACCCTCGGTGTAGTCGCGAAATGCAGCAGCTGGCGAAGCACTGCGCGCTTAGCGCGTTACCCAGTATTCATGGTAATTACTCCAAAATAATTATTTCTCCCCGGATAAATCTTCCAATATTCCAAAATCAAAATTTAATATGGTGAGTCCACACAAATTTTACACAAACACAAACATATTAAAACGAAACATAACACTTAATAAAATTCTAGAATTTCTATCCGCACATAAAGGATGAAATTCTCACAAGCAAAGAGACTTTAATCTGTTGACAAGTATATATGTAGGATGTAACCATTACATCATCGAGGCTTAATTAATACTTAAATATAAACTAAACACACCCGACATGCTTACATGAACAGAAAGCATAACACATAAGAACACTAAACAAGCAAGAACAAAAACTAGCTCTTAATTCCATTCTCCATTAGGCGGAATATATCCGGGACCAGCAGTATTCTCATTTGACCCATGGAATATAAATTTGATAGAACGGGTGATAATTGTTCATTCTTACATCTTCTTCTTCAATCCATTTGTTCTTCGAAACATTGCCTTATCAGCTTCTTCCACGTACCTTGAATAGTGAATTGCATCTTGAGTTGCCATCGTGTGCTCTGTTGTAAGTTACTTTCATTGATCTTTGCTTCCGTGAAGTCACTCGGGCTTCAATATTTGCAATCATTACGCAATCCCTTGAATACTAACAGCGAGGAATCCATTGAATAATTCTTTAGCAGCATCACTAACGACCTTACTCTTTTCGAGAATCTTATTACTTCTTCATCTCGTTCTTTCCCAGGAAGACATGATGCACTCAAAACTCTCTTCTTAAGACTCAAAAATGAAAATAGGACTTGGGGCAAGTGTTTCTCTTAAATCACGTCCTTTTTATAGACTTGGGAAGTGCTAAAAGCTGGCAAAGACTTTTAAAACTTCCAAAATAACTTCGAAACTACTCCCCGTCCCCAGGCTTCTAGAACCTCATTTTTCATTTTTTATAAGCTGAGCGCCTAAGAGCCAACCGGTCGGCCGCTTAGCCGGCGATTGCTAATTTATGCCAGTGCTAAGAGTCCAAATTTTCATTATGCCTTCTCTAAATCATCGATTAAGGTCGAATAAACTCTCTGTAGTTTGTTGACCTCATTTTTATGAGGTCTTCTCTCTTCTCTTTAGTGCCTTGGGATCTGGCCTTGGAAGCTTTTCCTTTGACTATCCTAGAGGATTAGAATTGGGACCCACCACTTAGAGATTCAAACCGCACTTCTTAACTCCTGAAACTCCACAGACTTGATTGTGAGCCCTAATCACAGGGTTGAGAGTGTGTGGTGGGATGAGTTCTATTAGGACTCTTTGGCCTTAGAATGCATACAGGTGGCTTTGTGCATTGAAGGGCTGACTTACACTACACCTATACACTACACTTTCACACCTCTTAAAGAAACCACGCATGCCGATTTGACCTCTATCATGCGGTGGTTCGCGCTGGATGGTCTTAACCACAGCCCTTGTTGAAGGGTTGTTCTTCTTAGTGGATGCCTCCCAGTGAGTCCCTTCATGGCTCATGGGCTTGATATGGCTTCATGGCTCAACCAAAATGATTTCATTCCCACTTACATTAACCCAAGCTCCAAATTTTCAGAATTTTCAAATTTTTGACACAGGGACATACACACTTCTTTACCCAAAACCCTTAAAATTACCAAATTTTCAAAATTTCCAAATCACCCAAAATTCCCCAAAACATTCCTAAACATTTCCTCACCAATCAAATTAATCATCACATGCAAAATACCAAAAATTCCAAAAAATACCTCTCAATACCCTCGGAAATACCCAATGCCTCTTGTAAAAAAAAAAAAATCCAAAAGTGGAAAAATTCCCGAGAAAATTCCAAAAAAAATCCCAAATATTCCCGATTTCATTTTTTTTAACTACACCATAATTCCATTTGTCATTTACCCACTTTTGTCAAAATCCCCAATTTATTGGTTTAACCAGTGAATTGATGTCGAACCAAACCTACCCAATTGACCCAGGTACGATCCAATTCATTCTAAACCCAGGTCAACATCTGACACCAATCTAGGCCAAATCCGAAGCCCAATTTGGGTGGCATTGGGATCCCAATTTCACTTTTGGCCTTAAAGCCCATTTTGGACCCATGACCCAGGCACCCAGCCCAGGCTCACGATTCAACTCCAATTAACCCCAAATCTTTTCTAAACCTTCCTTAACATTCCCATAAACAAAACACTAACATGATTTGCCCACGATATTTTTACCCGAACCCTATCTAAATTCAACCCGAAATCAAAAAGCCAATTTTGATAAACTGAACCTAGCGAATAGGCCCAAACCTCGAAATCAAAACCCAACCAAAGGCAAAACCTCTTTGAAACATTCCCATAAACATTTCTGACATTAATTTTACATTAATTTCCTTTAATGACAGTAGCCCAAGTTAGCCCAGTTGACTGCAGTGGCCCACTTGCTCAGATAAACCCCAAAATTGACGAAGTCGAGCCAAACCACCTTAAATCTATTTCAAATTACTCATGGAACATCCCTAAACCAAAACCAACAATTATTTGGCCCAACCTTTTACAAAATTCCCATCCATGAACTTATTCTTAAACCTAAAAGCCCACTTCCTTGAGTCGAAAATGACTTCATCCACAAAGCCCATGAAATTTCTCCTTATCATCCCTTTGATTGAAATCATCCCTAAATCCTAAATTCGTCATTGGATTATTCCAAAATTAAACCTCATGACAACTCTCACCAAAATGCACCAAAGTCGCAAAATCCATTTCAGAATTGAACCAGCACTTTCACAAGCACATGGAGCCGTGTATGAAGTAGGTAAACCATATGAAGCCATGAAAGTTTGGCATGTGACCATGCCATTAATGGTAAAAGGAGGGGCTCCTTTCCTAATCTTTCATTAAGCCTTTTTTTAACCTTATTCATGACACACACTAAACCATGTTTAGCCACCTCATCATGGATAGAGACCACACCATCCTCTCTTGGGCGGCCAGTGATCCTCTCGGCTGAAATGAAGACAATGGGGAGAGTGCACCTTGAAACGATGGTTGACCAAATTAGAAACCAAAATGACACCTTCCCCATTCCATTTTAATTCAGCCCCTTTACATAGCAGTGCCAATTGCTTGCACCAAGTCCCGGCCATTTGGCCACGACCTTGAGGTGACCCATGCACAGGCGGGCGGCCCACCAGTCAGCCAGGAAAACACCATGCCAGAGACCTTGGGGAGGCCGAGCTTTGGGTCTACCTTCTTTGAGCGCCTCCTCCAAATGGCCATTGCAGGCCATTCTTCTCCTCACCTAGCGATCCCAGCCCCTCGGCTCCCCACAGGAGGCCCTCGACCTCTCTATTTAAACCCCTCACCCTCTCGGCCAAAGGAAGTGCGGAACCGGCCATACGAGCTACGCAAAATCATCCCGGACTCTCCCCACACAGGTGCACTTGATCCCCACTGCAATTCCCCTGCCATTTCTTCCTGTGAGCTCGATTTCGGAGTTGAAATTCCACACAAGAAACGAGGACACTTCACCACGGTGAGGCAATCCCCCAATTGATTGGCTCTACTGCACGGGACCCGAGAGAGGAGTTTTCCGGTGAAAGCCCCCTCTCCGGGCCATCCGATTGCTCAGACTCCAAGGTTGGAATCGGCCTTGGTGGAAATCACACCTAGGCAATTCACCACATCCCCAGGAGCTTCATCCACTGGCCTCCTGCGGCTCCGACGAACGTCTGAGAGCATCTACGTCCGAGGCTTCACCTCTCGGAGACGAGGTATGGATCAATTCTTCATCCCGAGCTTGAACATTCTCCATTTCAAATGAGTCGATTCCAATGAACATTAGCCGTATAGATGTGTTCGTCTTCAAGATGAATCCATAGAGCATAAGAACATAAAAATCCATGGAGAATCGAGTGAGATCTTAGAAATTCAAGGTAGACGGCTCTCGGGTTAGGACGCTCGGGGACGATGAACGGATGCGTTCATTCAATACACGCGGACGGACGAGAAGCTCCGGATGGCGTCGGATCAGCAAACGGTACGTGAACCGCGGGCCGCGTGGCACTGACTCGGAAGGCGGCGTCGAATGGGAGCGCGCCGCGTGCACAGTCGGAGACGGCGGGGTTGACGCGCGCGCTTGATGGATAAGTAGAAAATTAGGTATTTTATGATTTATTTAAATACCAGAACTTCAAAAATCCATATCTTTTTGTGTAGAAAAATCACAAAAATAAAATAAAAATACCCTCTTGCTCGGTGAACAGAGGAGAATAATGTGGAAAAGAAATTAATTAATTTTGTCGAGTATTTTATTTTTAATTAATTATTTACTCCATGCATTGTTTTAATTCTCCATGCATTCATACAATTCACCATGGCATGAGACCATAGGGCTTTTGAAGCCTCTGAACTTGGGAACATTCCTGAATTTTCCAAGGTCAGGAAAGTATCTCAATGAAAAGTTATTGATTTTTGAGTAAATATTCTTTGTTTGAGTATTTTAATTCCAAAAATTAGCATGTTGTGAAATAAATTCTAGGAAAATTTGGTGATGTTCCTTATGACCGAGAGAACCCTAGGAAAAATAGGACTTGAGTTAATTCACTCAGATTAACCTAATTGGCCTAAATACCCAAAATTGAACTTTAATTAATTAGAGTTAGTAGATAAAATTGACAGAAATCAATTCCCCCATGACCTTTAGGATCAGAGGAATCCTATAAAAATTTCGAGTCAATTGGACTTGGGTTAGCCCAACAAATGGGTTGATTAAGCCGCCGCAAAATTAAACTTTAAAATTTCATAACTTTTAAAAATCTTTTCGAATTCACGGAGTGGTTTTGAAGTATATACGATATCGGGGGAATTCAAGAAAATTAAAATTGCAATTTTCTAAAAAGTTGATTTTTATCATTATTTTAATATTTTAATAATTAAAAAAAAAAAAAAAATAATAAAAATTACAAAAATAATAAAATTCACCAAAATGTCATATTTTGAATTAAACCATTTAAGAATGACACATATTTTTCTTATGTCTCTAGGTTGAGATATTAAATTTTTTAAGCCTTGGGGTAATTTTTAAAATTAAAAAAAATACATTTTCTAGCATTTCCACTAAAATAATTCCAATAAATTAAAGGAAAATCAGAAAATTGTAAAATTTAGTTCTACGGAATCCTTGATATCAGAGAGAATTTTAAAAATTATAAAATTCATTTTTTAACTTATATTCTATTTTTAAATTAATTAATACTCCATAACTTAAAAATAATTTTAATAATAAATAAAATATAATTCAAAATAAAAATTGGTCCAGTGGTCCTGCGAGTGGGTAGGAATGTCCCATAATTTTCGAAGGACGAAGCTTTCCACTTGGTCATATTATTAAATTTTCTTGAAATCCTTATTTTACTTAAAAATAGCCACATAAATAAATTAAATACAGAAAAATCACATTTTCTCCTCTAATGTCTTTATTGACATATAGGTAAGTCGCATAAAAAATTTGAAATTCATTTGAGCTTAATTTAGTGAGTTATGAAATTATTAAGGCTTGAAGGCGAAATGGTAATTAAAATTTAAACCCTTAATTAAAACTTTAGGCAATAAAATTAAAGAGTAAAATATTTGATCTTAATCTGATTTGGATGATTGAAATTTAAATAATTAAAGAGGTAGAAACACAGTAAACGATTAATGATAATTGAAATGAAGCTTTAATTAAAATAATTAATTAAATTTGGAAGAATAATAAAATTGGAATTATTAAAATAGGGATGTTATTAGGAAGGTTTCTTCTTTAATTTAAGAATCCTAAATCAATCGTCGATAATATTTAATTCCTTCAATTAAAATGATAATCAAAGTTTTAAGATTTAAAATGCTAAAAGACTTAATCATTAGAATTAAGTTAAGGTTAAATTATTTAAAGCAAATCCCTTTAAAATAAAATATTAAATTAAATTAAATTAAATTAAATTAAATTAAAACAAATTAAAATTAAATTAAATTAAAATTAAATTAAATCATATTAAATTAAATTAAATTAAATTAAATTAAATTAAATTAAATTAAATTAAATTAAACTAAATTAAAATTAAATTAAATTAAATTAAATTAAATTAAATAAAATAAAATTAAATTAAATTAAATTAAAACTAAATCAAATTAAATTAAATCGAATTGAATTAAATTAAGCTAAAGCATATCATATTAAATTAACTTAAATTAAATTAAATTAAATTAAATAAATTAAATTAAATTAAGTTAAGTTAAAATTGAATAAAATTAAATATAACATCACACAAAGACATGAAGAATTCAAAATAAATCTAAAATAATTTGAACAACTTATTCCAAACTTAAATCATTAATTTGAACTTAAATTTGAATCTAGTCATTAAATATCATTTTGCCCTTAGGAGCTTTTACCTTATAACTTCTAAATGGAGTATCGAGTGAAATGTCACTTCACTCATAAGGATATTGAACATCTGGTCGGCTGAGCAAGAAATAAAACTTAACTTAAACACCACAGATAATTAATTCACCTGATAGAATTCATTTGGACTTAGGACGATTCCTAAAATATTGAAAAGATGTTTAAGATTCGTCTTAAACACTTCCTCGATATGATGGAATGTCCTTAAGAACAAATTGAGCTTAGTTGTTCTTTGGTGAAAGAAAATCATCCATAAAACCAAAATTGAGACACACAAACGTCATAGGAATGACTCGTATAGGATTAGGATTTTGGTAGAAAACCATAACCCTTCCCTTAGCTTTACCTAGGAAATATTTATAAATGCTTAAATGCTCTAAATTGTTTTTTAAGTGCAGCTTGGGATGACGGGAAGACCCTCCGGGTACGCTTTATTTTATTGCAATTTATCTTACGCAATTTATTTAATCGCATCGCACTTACTTTTCTTGCATGATAAACAAGCTTGTTGCATGAAAACCGCAGCATAGGATAGTCACTGCTTGAAAGCAAAAACTAAATTAAAAGTGTTCTGAAGATAAAATTCGTATGCAAACATTTCAAAATATAAAACAACTCGAAATTTAATCACAAACGGAACAACAAAACTACGAAGCTACGGCTAATTAAAACGTCTTGTTGGATGATCGGGAATACCTCGGATGATGTAACATACGTGTTGCTAACGGGATTTCCACGGTCTAAATGAAAGTGTGGAACTCATTCAGTGAGTTTAGCAAATTCATCTGGACTAAGTGAATCCGATAAAAATAACGATGCGGAAGGATGGAACCGTGGGTAGTTGCATACTGCTAACTATTGGCATGAATCTCAAGAAGAACGAACAATCAAAAACAAAAGCTTTCGTCGAAAGTAAACGGTCAACCGACAAGTTACCGCTAAGCAGATGAAGTCGCATCTCTAAACCCGGGGCAGGTCAAAGCTCTGGAGATGGTTCATCGCCCGATAGCGACAATATCCGCCAAGGGCGAGGCTTAATTCATCATAGCAGCAAGTCTTGTCAAATACCCCACAAAGGCAGCGACAAGATTCGCCTAAAACATTGCAAATAGAAATATCTGATCAGGGCGACGAACCAATCAGGTAGACAAGACACAGGCCCCGTAAGACTTAAGCTAAACAAACAAGTGAGCCACGATTCACTCGAAAAACAAATCGACTCATCAGTCAACCAATTAACTGGCCAAAGCGCAGGCCGAAACTCTCTGATCGCGATTGGACGGCTGACCAGCATTTTCCACTGTAGAGGAAATCGTCATTCGACTGAGCACCTCAATCGACCAAAAACCATTCACAATCGCCACCCAATGTTATGCCTCAGTCGATCGAATTATAGCAAGTAGATCAACCAATTACTATCAATCATAATTCAAATAGTAATACAGGAATGTAATGAAATTCATATAATTTATTAGAGCATTGATCGTACTAAGAAAAGTTTCCATAAATGTTCTCTCCTTTTCGTAATTGTACAAAATATGCCCCTATAATTGGAGGTAAAAATATGAATAAGGGAACACTTCCCCGGTTCTCTCCACAGTAAATCTTGATTTAGTTTATTCTCTCATTTACTCGAATCTAAGTCTCGAGACGTGTTCACAAAAGACAATCTGGGATCCAACATCTTGAAAGATGATGCGATGAGCGTGGACATGCACAAGACGAGAAGCGGAGAGAGAGAAAGGGACACCCGCCATCTATCTCTCACTCTCTCCTCTACTCACGCACCACTATCTTACTCTTTATTTTTCACTAATCTCTCTCTCCCTCTTACTTTCAATCACTCTCCCTCTCTCTCACTCATACACTTTTACCTCTCTCTCGATAACTCTCACCCTCCATCTCACTCTCTCCCTCGCTTTGATCAGTCTCTCTCTCTCTCTCGCTTTATAATTACCACTCCATCAATTTATCCTTTTCTCTCTCTTATATTTCCCTTTATTCATCTCATTTTTCTCTCCCTCGCTCTTTCTCCTCTCTCTATCCATCTCTCTCACCATCTATCTACATCTCTCCCTCTCACTCTCATTCTCACACTTTCCCTTTTTCTCTTCTTTCGCTCACTTTTCTCTCTCTCATTTTCCCTCTCTCATTCCTTTTCTTCTCTCATTATATGTTCATTATAACACATTTTCTCTCATTTCTCTCTTTATGTTCCCCTCTCCCACCCTTTCTCCTCCTTCCTCACACACTTTTCACTTGATCTTCATCTTGATTTCAATTTATCTCTCTATTTACCTCCCAAATGCTCTCTCTAACTTACTCTTTCATTCACACTTTTTCTCTCCTTTATCTCTCCCTTTTTCAATTTCTTTCTTCCCTCTCACTCTTTTTCAATCATTTTATTTCACACACAATCCCCATGTTCTCTCTAGCCTCCCTGTCTCCCCCCACTCCCTTGCTCTCTCTCTACTATTTTCAACTCTCCTCTATCTCTGTTTCCCACTCTCTACTTTTCTCTTTGAACCACTCTCACAATCACTCTTGTTCTTTCTTCCTCTTGTTATCTCTCTCTCGTGATATATCTCTCTCTCAGTCACATTCTCTACCTCTCTAATTCCCTCTCTCACTCTATCTCACTCTCTCTTCTCACTTTATATCTATTTCTTTTCATCTTCTTGATCCCCGATAGATATAAGTGCAACGGTTGCCAAAAACTTGGTTCCGCACCGATAAATATGGGTTGCCTCCCACAAAGCGCTTGTTTAACGTCTTCAGCCTGACATACCCAGAACTCATTCTGAGTGACCCAACATTAAATTCTCATCAGATTTAGATTTATTGATTGAAAAATATGGTTTAAGTCTACGTCTGTTAACTTTAAATATTTTTCCAGATCTTAGGATCTTGAATATCTACGACTCCATAAGAATAAACTTTTATCACAATGAATGGACCCATCCACTTGGACTTAAGTTTTCCGGAAAATATTCTCAATCTAGCATTATACAACAAAACGTGTTGTCCCGGTACAAGATTTTTGGTAAGAATCTTCCGATCATGCCATAATTTCATCTTTTCCTTATAAATCTTAAGCATTTTCATAAGATTCATTCCTTATTTCTTCAAGCTCATTCAATTGCAATAATCTTTTTTCAGCAGCATCTTTCAAATTATATTTGAACTCTTTAATAACCTAATAAGCTTTATGCTCAAGTTCAAAAGGTAAATGACAAGCTTTTCCAAAAATCAGCCTATATGGGGACATTCTTATAGATGTTCTGTAAGCAGTCCTATAGGCCCACAAAGCATAATCCGAGCTTTAATCGACCAATCCTTTCTATTTGGATTAACAGCTTTTTCCAATATTCTTTTAATTTCACGATTGGATAATTCAACCAAACCACTTGTCTCGCGGATGATAAGCAGTAGCAATGCGATGATTAATATGATATTTCTTTGCTAACTTCCCAATAATAAGCATTTCTAAAATGACTTCCCCCATCAGTTATGATTACTCTTGGTATTCTAAATCTGTAAAATATATTCTTTTCTAAAAACCTTGCAACACTTTGAGCATCACATCGAGGTAAAGCAATAGCTTCAATCCATTTGGAAACATAATCTACTACTATCAAAATATACACATTTCCGAAAGATGGTGTAAATGGTCCCATAAATTCTAATCCCCAAACATCAAATATCTCAACTTCCAACATATAATTGAGGGGCATCTCATTTCTTCTAGAAATATTCCCTACAAGCTGACATCTATCACAATTTTTAATATAATCATTCACATCCTTAAAAATTGTAGGCCAATAAAATCTTGATTGTAATATTTTATATGCAGTTTTATCACTTCCAAAATGTCCCCCATAATCAGAATCATGACATTTTTGAATAATTTCATAAGTCTCTTCCAAAGGTACACATCTTTGAATTATAAGATTCTTTTCTTGTTTATAAAAAAATAGGTCATCCCAAAATAAGTCTTAAGCATCGACGAAAATTTCTTCTTTTCATGATATGTCAAACCATAAGGTATAATATTACTAACAATAAAGTTTACTATGTCTGCATACCACGAAACATTCCTTTCTTTAACAGTGAACAGTTTTTCATCAGGAAAATGTTCATTAATTTCTTCAATATCACGAGAGAGATTTTTCAATTTCAAGCCCGGACAAATGATCGAGCAATTTGATTATCGAACCTTTCCTATCTACTTATTTCAAAATCAAATTCTTGCAAAAGAAGAATCCATCTTATAAGTCTCGGTTTTGCATCATTTTTCTTCATTAAGTATTTGATAGCGAGAATGATCAGTATGCACAACACATTTAGTTCCAATTAAATATGATCGAAATTTATCAAAGGCAAATAAGTATAGCTAATAACTCTTTCTCGGTAGTGGTATAATTAATTTGAGCTTCATTAAGAGTTTTACTAAGCATAATAAATTACTTTGAAAATTTTATCATATTTCTGACCCAAAACAACACCAATAGCATAATCACTAGCATCACACATTAATTCAAAAGGTTTTTCTCAATTTGGTGAAATTATTATAGGTGTAGTGATTAATTTTTCTTTTAATGTTTCAAAGACTTTACGGCAATTATCATTAAAATTAAAAATTGTATCCTTTTCCAGTAAACGACATAAAGGTTTTGTAATTTTTGAAAAATCTTTAATGTAACGCCTGTAGAATCTAGCATGTCCTAAAAAACTTCTAATTCCCCTTACATTGGTTGGGCAAGGTAAATTAGATATAACTTGAATTTTTGCAGGATCTACCTCCAAACCTTTTTTTTAAATCTGTTGTCCCAAAACAATTCCTCCTACTACCATAAATTGGCATTTTTCCCAATTAACGATCAAATTAGTTTCTTCACAGCGTTTTAAAACTTTAGATAGATGTTCTAAACATGATTCAAACGAAATTCCAAATACTGAAAAGTCATCCATAAAAATTTCAATCCCTTTTTCAATTAAATCACAAAAAATAGCCATCATACATCTCTGAAATGTAGCAGGGGCATTACATAAACCAAAGGACATTCTTCTAAAAGCAAATGTACCATAAGGACTGGTAAACATAGTTTTCTCTTGATCCTCAAGAGCAATTTGAATTTGGTGGTAACCAATATATCCATCCAGAAAACAAAAGTATTTATGCCGAGCCAGTCTATCCAACATTTGATCTAGAAAAGGGAGTGGAAAATGATCTTTCCTTGTGGCGAGGTTTAATTTTCTATAATCAATGCATATTTTCCACCCTGTAACTTGTCTTGTTGGTATCATTTCATTCTTTTCATTAACAGTCATAGTTACTCCTTTTTTCTTAGGAACACAGTGAATAGGACTAACACATGCACTATCTGAAATAGGTTAGATAATTCCAGCATCCAACAACTTTAAAATTTCTTTCTTAACAACTTCTTTCATAATATGATTTAATCTCCTTTGGGGATCAGCCCGCGGTTTGCAATTATCTTCCATAAGAATTCTGTGCATACAAATTGAATGAATGATTCTTTTAATATCAGCAATTGTCCATCCAAAGGCTTTCTTGTACTTCTTCAAAATTTCAAGTAAACTCTCTTCTTCTTTTTTAGTTAATTGAGAGGAAATTATAACAGGCAAGGTTGAGGATTCACCTAGAAAAGCATACTTCAAATTTTCAGGAAGCATTTTTAGCTCAAGTTCAGGAGGTTTTTCAATTGATGGACTATAAGATTTATCTTTCTCAGTCATATCCAACAATTCAAAATTTTCATGAATATACTTTAAATCTTCCTCTTGAAAATCTTCAGATTCCAATAACTCCTCTTCTTGCTTATATTCAAATTCTTCTCTTTCAACATTCTCTTCATAAGTTGATTTGAAATGACATTCACTTAAATAATCAATAACATCCATCCTATAACACTCATCTTCTTTACCTATTGCAGGATATTTCATCGATTTTGAAATATTAAATGTAACAGTCTGATCATTAACCCTCATCGTTAATTCCTCTTTTTGCACATCTATCATGGCTCTGCCTGTAGCTGGAAAAGGTCTCCCCAAAATTATGGGTATCTTTTTATCTTCCTCCATATCTAACACATTGAAATCCACAGGAAAAATAAATTGATCCACTTTTACCAAAACATCTTCTATAACTCCTTTAGGATATGTGATCGAACGATCCGCTAATTGCAGAGTTACAGACAATGGGGTTATTTCTCCTAGTCCCAGTCTTTTGAATATTAATAGAGGAATAAGATTAATGCTTGCACCCAAATCACATAAAGCTTTTCCACAGAATCTTTCTCCGATTGCACATGGAATTGTGAAACTACTAGGATCTTTAAGTTTTTCAGGAAGCTTTTTCTGAATTATCGCACTGCACTCCTCACTAAGTGCAACAGTCTCATTTTCTTCAAACTTCCTCTTCTTATTAAAAATATCCTTCATAAATTTCACATAGCTTGGCATTTGTTCTATGGCTTCAACAAATGGAATATTAATGGTAAGCTTCTTTAATATCTCCATGAATTTTGAAAATTACTTATCCAACTTTTGTTGACGAAGTCTCTGAGGAAATGGAGGTGGTGGTTTTTCTAAATCAACCTTAGGTGGAAAAATAGGTCTTTCAAAACCTTTTGGAGCGTCCTCTTTAGGTCTTTCAATCTCTTCTTTCTTTACTTCAGTCTCTTTTTGAACTCTACCTTCCAATTCTTTTCCACTTCTCAGTTGAATTGCTTTCACTTGTTCTTTATTCTTTTCTCTTGGATTTACTTCAGTATTACTTGAAAGCATTCCTTAGGATCTATTACTTAAAGCATTTGCAATTTGTCTCAATTGATTTTCAATATTTCTGATGGTTGCTCCTTGAATTTGTAATTGATTTCCCATATGTGATACTACTTCTTCCATAGACAACTTCTTCTCCTTAAATTGTAAAGCATTGTTATGACATGAATGATAAGTTAATCTATTATTATTATTACCTTGGTTGTTCCAATTCCCCAATGGGTTTACTTGGGTGTTCCCCCATTGTTGATTAACACCACCCCGATTATTGTTATTCCAGTTAAAATTTGGATGATTTTTCCAACCTGGGTTATAATAATTGGAATATGGGTTGTTAGGTTTGACTATAACATTCACACTTTCAGTTGAAGAATAAGAATCAACCATTTAGCCTAATGAATTTTCTTCAATCATGAGATTTGGCTGAGAAAACATCATCCCAAATTGGTCTATCTTCCTTGATACAGTAGCAACTTGATTTGCTAACATTGTAAAAGCATCATTTTCATAAACACTGGCTACCTTTTTAGGATTTAACCTTTCAGAATACCATTGAAAATTATTAGTAGCCATTTCTTCAATTAAAGCATAAGCATCAAGTAAATGGTTTAGACATTAATGATCCACCAAAGACAGAAGCATCGATGATTGATCTAAGAGATCCAACTAATCCATTATAAAATGTTTGAATTATTAACCAATCCGGTATCGAATTATGTGGACATTTCCGAGGAGATCTTTAAATCTTTCTCATGCTTCATATATTGATTCTCCTTCAAACTGACAAAAAGATGTTATATCATTTCTCAACTTAGCAGTCTTAGATGGTGGAAAATATTTAACAAGAAATTTTTGTGATAGTTCACCCCAAGTTCCAATTGATCCAGGTGCTAACGAATGTAACCACATTTTAGCTTTATCCCTTAGTGAAAAAGGAAAAAGTCTAAGTCTAATAACATCATCTGAAACACCATCATATTTAAAATTAGCACACAATTCTAGAAAATTAGCAAGATGTAAATCAGGATCTTCAATTGTTGCTCCCGCAAACTGATTATTAGATACCATTTGGATAATAGCAGGTTTAAGCTCAAAAGAATTAGCAGCTACAACAGGGTTTTGAATACTAGCACGAAGTTCATCTACTGTAGGGTTAACATAATCTCTTAAAGGTCTTAATTCTTGATGGATGCCAACATTTTGATCTTGATGATTTGCCATTTCTTGAATATTTTTTTCTTTTTCTGCATTTTAAATTTTTTTGATTTTTCTAATAGTTCTTTCTAATTCAGAATCATAATGCACAAGTCCTTCAGAACCTGAACTACACATACAACAATAAAACAAAACACAACACAACACACTAACAAAAACAAAGAAAAGTAAAAAATTTTAAATTTCTTAATTCTCTTTAAAATGCAATTTAATTAATTTTCCCAGCTAACAACGCCAAAAACTTGATCCCCGATAAATATATGTGCTTACAAATATGATATAAAAATTGGCAACGACGCAAAAAACATGGTCCCGTCCGGTAGATATATGTATGTGTGCCAAAAACTTGACTCCACACCAAATATATGTGATTTAAATATGAAAATTATGATTTTATAATATGGGATACTACGCAAGTATACGTATCATTTATCAAGTAATATAGGACTTTCTGATTAAGCCCCGAGATATCGAACCCACAGGGAAAATGTAAAATCTTTAAAGAAATCAGAAAAATTATTTTTTTACTTTCTTTAATTGTTTTTGAAATAGTATGTCTTGATTTTGAAAAGTTTTAGAAAGTTGATTTGTCTTTTGAAATTTTCTTAATAAAATGCTAAGCAATGAAAGTAAAGGTTTCAATAACTAATAACACTGGATGTAAAACTAAAATATCTTTTTCTTTTCTTTTATGAAGTAGTAATAATTCTTAAAGTATTGTTGTAGAAGTACTTAAATTTTGTTGTGATAGATAGAAGAAATGTGATCTTTACCCTTATTTGATTCTATAAAGAACATAGGTTAATTTGAATTTTATATTATTTTGAACATGGTTAGGCAGGGAAAATACCAGTCTCTCACTCTAGAGTTCCCGCGATTCCCACCACGTGGGGGCTAACTTCTCATAAAAAAACTCAAAACTTCAAACTAAATTAGGGGATTTTAGCATGTCACTCTAAAATCCTCTAATTTTACTCCATTTTATAAAAATATCTTCTAATATTACATTCACTTATATGGACTACAGTTCTCACCCATATAATTGCATGTGATTCCTACTAACTTTAATGAGATAATAATGCATTGGATCTTACATAATCTCAAGAAATTTTACAACTTAACAGGCCAAATTAAGAAGTAAACAAAGTTCTCAGAATCAATCTTCACAACTTCTTCCAACTTCTATACACTAATACTTTCCACAACAATTCTCTTTAAATTAATTACTTCTCCATTTTAAGAAAGAAAAAGATAAAGTAAACTACTCAAAATGCATTGGGAAAATATAAAAACACATTGATTTGAAATTAAAAATGATAAGAAAAATAATAAACGAAAGCAAGTATTGATAAACAAAATAAAAGTAAACACTTATCTGAAAATCTTTTCCACAAGACTAAGGAAGTTCCTCTGAAACTTTGACTCTTCGCTAAACTACTCCTCAGAGCAAGTCTCCAAACTCTGATGACTCATAATACAAACTTTAGACTTCAATAAAAACTAAACTAAAAGAAAGAAAAGAAGTGGGAGAAGAACTCTTAACTCCGACCCTTTTCCCCTTTCTACTCTCTACTCTTACTCTAAATAAAAACTTAAAATGCAGTGGAAGGATCTCCTAAATTCCTCTCTTTGAACTATAGTGAAGAGCCTCTTCAATTCTTCACTTCTAAGACTCTCTTTAAATAGTGAACCAAAAGGTGCCTTGGTGTCTTTTCAAAATGTGTCCAGATTCAATGTATCTACTAAGAAACGCACCACTTCAATCAAATTTTGCCACCCAAAGGAAGTTATGGACGTTACCACCAAGAGTTGCATCCATTCCCTTTTGAATTTGGCGCCAAATCTAATTAAAGTTCGATTTATAACTGTGGCGGCTAAGCGTCGGCCCAGCGGCGCTTAGCATCCAGTGCCAAATTTTTTATTCATGTTTTTCTCCAAATTTGATCTAATTTGGCTCCTTTCATCATGACCATCCATTTTCATCATACCTGCAAGAAAAATACAAAATACCTTTCATTAAAGTGCAATATCATTAAAAATAGGTATAAAAATGTGCATAAAATACTATATATTTTAGGTGTATCAGCCGACCACCAAATCTTTAATTGAACAAATAGCGATGAAAACATAGAAGTTGATGGATGTTGGGTAAATTCGTGAAGTCCAGTACCCAACATGGCTCTCGAACATCATCATGGTCAAGAAAGCCAACGACAAGTGGTGGATGTGTGTTGACTCCACTAACCTTAACGCCGCTAGCCTGAAGAACACCTACCCCTACCGAAGATTGACAACTTGGTGGACACAACTGTCAGATACTTAGTAGCGAGTTTTCTTGACGCTTACTCCGACCACCACCAAATAAAGATGCATCTAGCCAACACAAAGAAAACAACAATTATTACTGCATAGGGCAATGTAATGTTATTCGGGCTTAAAAATGCTGAGTGGCCTATCAGCGCCTCCTAGATGTAATTTTTTCTAATAAAAATTAATCTTAGTTAAAAGTAAGTCAGTAAATAAAAGAGGCATTCAGAACACTCAAAAGATTCAATATGATATTGAACCCTGTCAAATGCACCTTTGGAGCACTGACAGGTCATTTCCTCGACTTCCTATTGACTTATAGGGGATTGAAAGCCAATCTAGAAAAAGTACAGGTGATCCTAAACATGCCGCCCCCAAGGAGCACAAAGGAAACTCAAAGACTGACTGATCGTATCGTAGGAGTCAGTCATTTCATTCCTAAGTTGGGTTAGAAGTGTGCAACATTCATTAAGGCACTAAGAAAAAATCAACATTTTAAATGAACAACGCAATGCAAATAGGCGTTCAGAAACTTGAAGGATTAATTAGAATCCCCAGTAATGCTCCAGAGCTTGAAACCAGCGGAAGAACTATGATTGTACCTTGGAGTCGGCGAGAGGTTGTAAGCTCAGTTCTAGAGGAGCACAAAATCAGTGCCTAATCTACTACACAAGCTGGCTACTTCATGGTGCCAATATCATGTACCTGATTATAAAAAAACTAACCTTTTCTTTAATTATTTTAGCTCGTAGGTTTCGACTGTACTTCCAGATGCATCCTATCTAGGTCATTAAGGACCATCCGTTAAAATCTTTTTTCACATGGTCGGAGCACTCTGGTCAACTTTCTAAATGGCCAGTAGAGCTCACTGAATTCCACATCACCAATGTTCCTCAGATGGTATTCAATGCCCAACCAATCGCAAAATTTATGGCCGACTTCTCCAAGACTTCTCCACGATAGAGGAGTTAGATGAGAGAATCATCACTAAAGACAGGACATAGATCTCATATGTCGATGGAGCCTCCAAAAAAGCAACATCAATAAAAGGGTAGCTCTCTGCAGCCCATTATGGGAGCATCTTTAACAGACTATCTCAGTGGAATTCAACGTCACGAATAATTAGGCAGAGTATGAGGCAATAATCGTTGGGCTCTTTCTGGCCTACGGGATAGGCGCCCAGAACATTCTAGTAAGGTAAACTCCTTGCTAGTCGTGAATCAGGTTATTGGAGAAATTGGAGCAAGAGACGAGCAAATGGTGAGATACTCACCAAGCCAAAAAAGGAAATTGGAAGATTCGAGGATTTCTGCATCAGGCACGTCAACCGAGAAAACAATCAAGTTGCTGATATCCTCTCAAAATCCATCAGCTTGAGAAGAATGCCCAAAAAACTTACCAGTCAATGATCAAAGAACTAAAGGCCATGGAGGTAGCGGTCGATGGGATCACGAGTTGAATGAATCCATACATCCACTACTCGGAGACTGGAAAAGTAGAAGAAAGTATCAAAGATCCTAGGCATTTTAAAATCAAACCCACCCTGTATCTATTGATTGACGAGAAGTTGTTCAAAAGGTTAATTACTTTGGTTACCTAATGTGCTCGAGAGAGGGTGAAGTCCAAGGTGTATTCTGGGAAATAAATTCCGAAGAGTGTGGCAGCCACCCTACAGGGAAGACTCTTGCTTACCGCGTGCAACGGCGGGGTACTTCTGGTTGACACTCCTGAAAGCCACGACAGATTTATCAAAAGGGTACGAGCAATGTCAAAAATACATGCCCTTACATCATCAGTCGGCTCGAAAAGCTACAACTGATGGTCATCCCTTAGTTGTTTGCCATGTGAGGACTTGACATTCTCGAGCCCTCTCCCCCATCAAAAAGCCAGATAAAGTTTTTCTTTGTAGTGATCGACTATTTTTTCAAAATGGATCAAAGCAAAACCTCTCAAATCAATGCAAAGGCAATATGGAACTTTATATGGTCTGATTTGATCTTCAGGTATGGACTATCGTTTGTCATCATCACTTACAATGGGACTCAATTTGTGGATCAGCGGGTGAAAGACCTCTACGTGAAGCAAGGGATTGATTTGAAGTTTGCTTCGGTCCATCACCCTAGAAAAAAACGAGCAAGTCAAGGTAGCTAACATAGCCACCCTAGGTTTATGAGCCAAGGGAAGCTGAGCGGAACTACTACTATCGGTGCTCTGGGCGATCTGAATGATCTTCTTCGTTCATACTAACCCATGGAATTTAGGTCATGCTACCGGTCGAATACAATAATCACAGCCAAAAAGTCGTCGCAACCTCTTCGTTCGCTGGAGATGAACATACTAAGTGACAACATGCTAACATCGAGGGGGCGATGCTAATCCTCGACCTCGCAGAGGAAACTCAAGCCAGATCGGTACTCTGACGGAAAGAGGTAAGAAGCGAATTGCCTACTATTTCGATAGGCATGTTTGGGAGATGGCTTTTATCCTAGGAGATCTAGTCCTAAAGAAGGCCGATCCAGTAGCTCACTAATAGACGATTGGTAAGTTAGACCAGACTTGAGCAGATTCACTTTAGCAACCTGGTGAGTGCCAGTTAATTTAATTAATAGATCTTTGAACGTTATTATCAAAACTTTAAGATTAAATAGTTCTAACATCAAAATGTACACATTATGATATCTTTTTAAACTTTATTTATGATTGAAATAAGTGCAGCTTTCAATAGAGATGTTCAATGTGAAAGTTGTTATTCATAATCTTAATATATTAAAGGGGACATTTTTGTTAGCTGGGCAGATTTACATACACACGACTCAATTTCTGTGTATTTATATACTAACACCTAAATTTTTATTTTTATAAGTGTATGTCACCTTATCTAGTGCATGAAAAGATTTATTTTGACGATTTGAGTGATACGAATATTTTAAATTGTTTAGGCAAAATTTGATATAAAGAAGTACTCTACATTAAACCCACAAAACAAAAAGGTTAGGGTCATTTCTTGTGTATTTACATATCTATTATCTAAAGTTTAATTTTTTTACATTTAGACCACCCAAATCTTCCATATCACATAAAAAATACAACTATTTACTTTTAAAAGATGATTTTTGCAGAGGGAAGGTGACATATGTAATAATCGAAGTTTAGGCATTACATATGTAAATACATATAAATTGAGGGATATGTATGCAAATCTTCCAAAAAGTTAATGCAAAGTGAATGTGACATACATGTTAAAAATTGAAGTTTAGGGGTTACATATGTAAATACATAAGAATTGAGATATACAAAATGCAAATCTTCCAAAAAAGTTAATAGCAATGGGAAAGGTAATTTCTGTTAACTAAGAAAGAACCGTGAGATACACAAGGAAATAAATAATGAGGACTGCAAGCTTGTAGTTAATTGTTACGTTTGTTCAAATAAAATAACAGATACTTACAAAAATAATATGCGCATATCTAGAACGAACAATTTAGCTTTAGCCGAAAGCTGCAACCATATAGACGTAGGTGCAAAAGCAGTATAATAGAGTTAAGAAAATGGCTAACTAAAGCTAGTCAAACAATAAAACTTCCTAAGTAGAGAACCTAAAGCATTAAAGCATTAATTAAAGTTAAAATTACTAGAATTCCAATCTCTCGGGACACTTTTATTCAAGCATCCCTAAATAGTGTTCACAAAATAGTGTATATATATATAAAGGAATGTCCAGAGGCTATTATACAAGCCCCCAACCACACCTACTGTACCTAACTGTCGAGTATCACCCTTCATAAGGCGACCATCAACAGAGGGGGATTCAAACCCCCAACCCCAGGGGACTTACAACTGACTCGCAGATGCTAACCAACAAGTCCGGATATGCGGCATATATATATATAAACTTTAATAAAGCAAAAAAATACTTGTTATAGACTATCTTTGTGCACCTTTGACCTTCTTTGACCTGTGCTACATTTTGATCCAAGTCATAAAATACTGTTAAGTTTTTTAATTATATATTTTATATATTAATTATTTATTTTGAATTACTGCTGTAAAAATAACACGAGGTTGCAAGCAAAGGCAGAAAAAGGCGGAAAAATAAAGCTTAAAATGGACTTAAAATAATTGGCCATAAGGATAATTCGGGAAGTAATGGCTAATCTTAAAGTCTGGAAGAGCTTTTTTAATAATTTTTGAGATGATTCTTTTCTATCTCTGATCGCTAACGGACACCACCTAACCACTATCATCAAATTTAGACTTCTTCATGCATACTCAAATCAAAAAATTATATGCTCACATTAAGAGCTTATATGTTGACAATAGCAAAATTTTTGAGGTGGCTGTTTCTCTTTAGGTTGTGTTTCCCAGTAAACATGTGTGTTAATCAGTTATGATTCTCAAGGGGTCACATCGGGTTTGCCAGACGGGTTCAGATCTGACACGAAATTAAAACTGCTCAGCCCTAAATCCGACTTGAATATTGAACGAGTTAAAACTGTCCAACCCAAACCTAACCTTCCTTCAACCAGCAACCTGACCCATACACATATATCCCGTTTAACTAAGGCATAAATACAACTCGGATCGAATTCAATTCGATTTCATGTCAAATTCAAGTTGATATCAGGTAATTTCAAATTGATAGGCCAATTTGAGATACTATGGATTATTGAGCTGCATTCGAGTCAATTTCAAGTTGGTAGGTCACTCAAATCAAACCTGAAAAATTAAACTAATTAAGATTCCTAACTCGAACCCAACAAAAACCTGAACCCAAAATTTTTTGAGTTGAGTTGACATCTGTCAATTTTTGACCCACTAATTTCTATATTATGAAAAGGCCATTATGAACACAATTTCTATTGAATAAATTGAATGATAACAAAATATTCTTCAAATACACAAGCATTTCCACAATTCCATTGATATGATTGCACGTACAATTTCTGACTTTATAGTTCTTCGATTCATGATTTTTAATTCAGTCTAGAAAAATAAAATAAAGGTGGAGCGATGACTTTATTGCTTCGCAGAGCACGCGAAAATAAATACTTTGAGAAGTACAAGTAACGCCACGTTGTTGTGAATCGCGCATCTATATGCTATTATTTACGAAAAAACAAAACTTGTTCTTCAAAAATAATACAAAGAAAAAGGCATGAAATATACTTGGCATTTACTTTTTCCATGCGGCTAATAGCTCTTTCAAACTTTTATCCTTCCAGAAGAAAATGGCACATTTGGTAAATCACCTACGTAAATTAGCAGTGATCCTCATAATTTCATCTCCATGTTTGGCTCTGAAAGGCCAAATTTGGTAAATCACCAGCTAAGCTCATTTGCTGAACCTCCAATGATGACAGTATTCTGATGCTTTGAACACAGCTCACAAATTCCCTGCATTAGCTTATATATGTGATCTAAAGCATGAAAAATATGAATTTGATGTTTAAAATTGCTCAGTATTGTGAGGAATATGCATACTCCCAAGGGTCATCCCCAACCAAAAGTATGTCATTCTCATGATCCACATATACTAGTTTCCAGTCAGTTCCACGGGGATCTTCAAGTTCTCCCTCGATTCCGAACATACAAGCAAGGTCATGGCGGAGTTCTTCGTAACCATGATAACGAGAGACATCAATTGATCTTCCAACAGATCCACGCTTTTGAACCTACATAGCGAGGCAGAAAAATGCTGAAAGATTAATAAACTACATGTTTATGATTGCCTAGCGCAACTAATGGGCCGTTTGGGATCATTTTTGTCTTTTCTTTTTCATTTTTTATTTTTATTTTTATTTTTATTTTTTTATATATTGATTTAAGTTTTATTTTCAATTTATTTTATTTTATTTTATTTTTTTCGATAGGTTCTAAATTGTAAGTCATCAAAAAGAAAGTTGTGCATGCAAACATTTATGACAACAAAATGTAAAGAAAAGAAACTCTAAAGTTTGATATTGTTTTCTTATTAGTGGATGCTGTTAAAGCTCGTGACTTGGAATTTTTTGGGCTTTAGATCTAAAAGTTCGTAGTGCGGCATATGTGATACAATCTAAATTACCGAAAAAATTTTCGGGGATTTGTGGAGATAGGATATTCATAGCGAACACTCTCCACTTATTGCTCTCTTTCCTCTTAACAAAGTGGATTATTTTTCTCTGCCCATGAATTTTCCGGTCTAGAGTTTTTCATATAAATAGTGTCTCTTGATTTATGATTATGACTTATTTCTTCATTATTATAATTATTCTTCCAGAAGCAAATCTAGGAATAGTCTCAAGCCCTATATCAAAGTTTACAGCTCCTTACTTTTTACCTTTATCTCATGAAAAAGGGTGTTGCATACCAATGCTTCCGAATGACTTCTATGTCCGTTTTAAACGTAGATCTCCATTAGTTTTCTTTCAACAACCCAAATTAACACAGAAAATCTAATCAGCGAACTTTAGTATGTCATCATATGAGTTTTCAAAGAACAAACCTTCGTATATGTTCTCATGGGTTGTGACTGGTTAGCCCACATTGCTTGGTTCAACGTCCCAACCTCACTAAAACAAGTATCACCAGAGCATCCAGGATTGAATGACATATCTTGCATACTAAAAGTCTGAGAGCTGACAGCAGCAGTTGAATCATTCTCAACATCCCTCTGATTACAGTAACTCGGTAATAAGTCTTCCATATCCTTTCCTGAACCGAGTCCCCTTGATAGCATTGGGTACTGCAGCAAAATATCCGTATTGGTTCCTGTAAGAAGATTGTCATGAGGATCGTGTCGAACATCTGCATCCAAACATACAGGAGAAAGTGAAAACCCTTCCTGTGAGCTGCCGTCCAAGCAAAAAGAACTTGTAGAAGAAGAAATATTATTAGTCTCTTTGATCACTTGCGTTTCATTCTTGTTCTGAAGTTCATGCAGCACTTTACCAGGTAAGCCAGGGATCTGGAAAGTATTGAAAGGTGAGGTAGAGCATGAGGGTGCATTACTTTTGGATGGTGAAGGTGGAGTTCTGGCAAGTAATTGAGGATTTGAGTGACCTGCAATTTGGTTTGCAGATAATCGCTGGAAATATTGTTGTTTATGAAATTGCTGGTTCTGCACTGGCAGCTGTTGAGAAAGCTGAGAATGTGGTTGAGCATTAAGCTGAGACAGCACTTGCTGGTGTTGGAGCTTCTGTAAAAGTTGCATCCTTTTCTGCTGCTGCTGGAAAAGAGAATACTGTTGAAGGTCCACAGGTTGTTGGGAGCTGGAATTAGATTGCAGAAGCACTGGTGGCTGAACTGTGGTCTGGTTAAATAAGATTTCTTCTGGTATATGGTGAGAGTTTTGTTTCTGTAGTACTTGTTGCTGCTGCATCTGATAAGCAGATGGCTGAAGTTGTTCATTGAGTAACTGTGCTTGAGTTAAAATTTGTTGCTTTTGTGCATTAAGTAGCTGCTGATCCTGTTGTTGGTTGTAGTTTTTCTTCTGTTTTAAATGTTGCAGACGTTCTTGCGTCGGCTGCTGCTGCTGGAATTGGATCTCAGTGGAAGTTTGCTGCTGTAGATTTTTGTGTTGATCAGACTGTTGGCTTTGTGAATTTAATTTGAAACTGCCTTGATGATTTTGAACAGATGAAGCTTGAGACTGGAAATTCAATAGTCTTGTAGAATCACTGCAGATGAGGCTATCTGGAATAGATGCGGCCAAGGAGGGAAGGTAATTTGGCTGGGAGAAATTTAGCTGAGAATTTTGCTGCATAGCCATCCACTGGACCAGGCTCAGACCAGGGAACAGTTGATTCTGAGTACATTTTATGCCAAAATCATCCCCAATACGTGGGATGGCATTTTTAAACGTATTCTCTGCTTCAGCCTCAACATCTGCATATTCACGAAAAAATGGAAACTCAGAATATAAAATGCAAATACATAAAATATGCATATCTTTTGAATTGGTTCTTTAAACATACAGTTTTCAAAGCCATAGACCATCTTTAACATATTTGACAAATAAATTAAAGTTTTTCATGATGAATCTACGAATAAAAATGCCCATAGTGAAGAAACAAAAAAAAGATAAGTAGTGCTAGCTTTTTTTCCAGATACAATGCTCTATGGTGCTGAATGCTGGCCTTTAAAAGAGAAACATAATGTTAAGTTAAGTGTTGCCGAGATGAGAATGATTAGGTGGATGAGTGGTTTTACACTTAGAGACAAAATGCGAAATGAATATATCCGTAATAGGGTTGGAGTTGCACCAGTGACGGATAAAATTAGAGAGAGTCGCCTTAGATGATTTGGTCACATTAAACGTCGACCACCTGATGATCCGATTAGGAGAGTAGATGTTTTAAATACAACTTATGTTAAGAAAGGCAGAGGTAGACCTAGGAAAACTTGGGCTTATTGCATAAAAAATGATCTTAATTTATTAGAATTAAACGAAAATTTGACACTAAATAGGACGCAATGGAGAAAAAGGATTCATGTAGCCAACCCCACTTAGTGGGATTAATGCTTTGTTGTTGTTGTACTCATTCATGCCTCTATACCATAATCTAAATTTACTTTTGGCCAAAAAAGAGGTATGATGCCACCCTAAAAAACATAGCAAGCTTGATAACCTGAATAGACAATAAAATAAAAGACTTTATATTTTATTGACCCTCATCCTAGTATAAAGATGACCATAGAAAAGAATAGCAAGAAAAGTATGATAAACAAGAATATCTATAACCAGAATATATTATAAGAATCAATAGTATAGATTTCTGAAAAATATTAAGCATATGTGATTATATCCATATCGTAATATAATAATTCTAGTAACTCAACACCTCACAAACTATGTGATAGCAAGAAGCATTAAGAATTTGTATAGTATATGAAGAATTGAGATATCTAAGCCACCTAGTCAAGGGTTGTTTAACAGCTTTTCAAAATTCTTACTCCAATCCAATCGATGCTAGAATAAGGCATTTTGAGTGAAAACCGAGAATAATCCAGAATGATTGACTCTTGACCTATCATTTTTGGAGTCGAAAGAATACAAATGCAGCAAAGAAAACAATATAAGGAACAAAAGAAGAAAATGGGAATAAGCTAAAAGCAAGTGTCACACCAATATACTTCTGTATGTCTACTCTACAAAATGGCTTGCACAGAGAAGTATAGTTTATCGAGAAATGATAAGGATGAGTTGTCATAGATGCTGTTAGAACTGTGCAGTTGACACCCATTTGTGCAGACGACTAATGAATATAAGACCATTTTGCTAAGGCAGCTCCTCAAGATGATCACCATGACTCCGGAGCGTTAGCTTATGCAAACTTATGAAGTGGGCTGTAGGGAGAGGTTTGGTGAATATATCCACAAATTTTTCGAGAGAGGAAATGTGGCACACAATGGTGGCTTTGGAGGCAATAGAATCTCAAATGAAGTAGTAGTCAATTTCAATGTGTTTAATTCTTGTATAGAAGAGAAGATTGTAAGCTAGAGAAATGGTAGGAATGTTGTCACAGCAGAGAGAAGTAAGACAAGAAAGGGGGGCGTCGAATTCCTGTAACAACGATGCAACCAAAGAATATCAGTTGTGGCTGTTGCTAGAGCTTGGTATTTAACCTCAATAGAGAAGTGGGCCACTGTTGTATATTTCTTCGATTTCAAAAAAATCAAGTTATTTTGATATGTGTAATAACTAATGATGGATTTTCTTTCAAGGATGCCACCAGCCCATCGGCCCCTGAGTAGGAGTAGAGAATGAGAGGGTTCTTTGGTGATTGGTGGACCATAGTGGAAGGTTCCACACAGGAATCAATGAAAACGGTGAAGAGCAATGGTGAGGAGAATGCGAATTGTGGGCATTTTAGCCACTGGACTAAATGTTCTAAGAAAGGCCAAGAAGCCCAAGGGTTTAGCACCATACCACTACACTTTGGCACTATGGTGCTGGCATGCTGGCGCCTCGGTGTTAACCATACAGTGCCATAGCGCTAGAACACTAAAGACAAGTTCCAAAAAGCCAAGAGTTTGGCTTCGCAATCCCAGAATAATGAGACAAATGATTTCAAGATTGAGTTCAACGGTGGCGACAAGCAAGCAGTCTACGGTGGGCGGCGGAAGCAGAGTACAGAGGCAGCAGGCGACAGGTGGCAAGTAGACGACAATGGTGGGTAAGGCTGCACTGAAAGTTTGACAAGCTACTCATAGCTCGACTCAATAAGAGCTCGGTCACGTTCGTATGATTAATTAATTGAAAATTTTGAACACTTCTATAAATGCTCGTTTGTTAAATGAACAATCTTAAATAACTCCTTATTTGATTCATTTATGTTTACAAATATCATGTAAGGCTCGCAAACAAGCTCATTAAAAAACTCAATCAATTGTTTGATTTAAAGTTAATGAATATATCGACTAGAGCTCAATTTAATGCTTATGAATAAGATTGTTTAAAGTTTAATTTAAGCTTGTGAATAACATCAATTATATATTAATTTAAAACCCATTTATATTAAATTAAAATTTTAATTTGTAGCACAAAATAAGATAAAGACATGTTTGTTGAGCTAGCGCATATAAATCTTACTTAATCTCTCTCCAAATTAAAATTTTAATCTCTTTCCAAACTCAATCAATTGCAATGAAAAATGAACTAAGCATAACATAAAAGCGATTAGAGCTTGAACTCGATATTTCTAAACAAGCTCAAGTTTGAACACAACCCAAAAGCTTGATTTGAGCTCGAGCTTGAATTTCTTAAATAAGCTCAAGCTTGAACACACTCCTGCTCAACTCGCCTCGATTCATTTGCAGCCCTAGCGGCGAGCAGTGTCATCACTTTACACAAAGCAGTGCATTTAAAATTTGACCAAATCTAACGAATTTCAAATACATTCAAAATGAACCAGAGACTAAATTCCAAATATATTAAAATTTTACACTGCATTTGCTTTTCTTCCAACCAAACACTTAAATTTTTAAAACCCATATAAATAAAATATAATGCACTCCTTTTATTGCAGACCAAACAACTCCTAAGTTAATTTTGAATAATATGATCCTTCTTATAGTTATTAATTAACACCTAATAGTCAATCATAATTATTTCAATTTGCATTATCTTCATTTATAATTACTAAATTATAAGTAATCAATATTATAATTATTTATATTATTATTATTATTATATATTAACCTTATTTTGATTCTTATATTTCAATAAATGTAACATACAACCTATAATCTTAGAATTAATTTAATTAGTCCTATGAAATTTTATAGCTTAGTTATCATAAATTTTATTTAACTAAATAATTTGAAGTCTTTTAAATTTCATATTTAAATTCGACATTTATTTAACCATATTAATTTTCAGGAATTTATAACATATTTAATTTTTTTAATTATAACGCAATGTTTTCCCCTTTCTCTTTCTCCTGCATCTGTTATCTTCCTCATGTAAATCCTACATATTAAAAAAATATATATTGGTCTAAAAATTACTTACATATATGATTTTAAATTTTCAAATTGCTGTAATCAAAATTTACCTTATAGCTTAAATGGAGAAAAACCCGAGCCTTCGCATAAATCAATCTCACTTCCAACCCTACTTATACACCTTTGCTTCACTTGATGATGTACTGTTTGTGAAATTGGTTGGGCTCGATTCAATATCATGTCCATTCAACTATTGTTCTCCAACACTAACCTGTCTCTGCCTAGACTTCTGTGCAAGGGACGGACGTTGTGTTTGTTGGCTTATTATTTCTCCTTCATTTCATTGTTTATTTGCTTGCTTGTTCAAAAATGCTTGTGTTCAGTTAGAATCCAATGCTTGTTGCTCGCATGCGAGTTCCACTCCAATGCCTAATCGGCTTGAGCTTCAAGCCCATGCTTGCACTTGCCCCTCCCAATCCCCCTCCCTCGCTTGTCCCTTCAGTTTTGTACTGGGTATTCATCCCTTCATCTCATTGTGCCCCCTCTTAGCAATGAGTAAAAACTAGCGTCAGTTTGGCAAACCAACGCTATACGATTATGAATCTTTCCTTTTTTTATTTTGATTAGGCATTACAATGTTATTGATGTTACATTAAGAACTTGAGGGAGGGAGGAATTGAAATATCACCGGTAGTAAAAACGCTGGATAAATTATTAGTTTATATATTGGTGGGGAGGTTTGTGCTTCTTTCATGGTTGATTAGTGCCATGAGGCTTGCAGTGCTTGGATACCAAGAACCAAGAAGACAAATGTAGCTGAGAAAATAATATATGAAAGTAAAACAAAGAGAATCAGAATAAGCTAAGAGATAGTGTCACTCTAATATACAAATGTATTTCTACGCTATTAAAAGGCTTGTGCAGGGAATAAGAATATATATAGACTATCCGACTATAGAGAGATGGTGAGGATGATTTGTTAGAGGTGTGCAGCGGAGATTCATTTTTGCGGACAAACACAAAGCTCACTTGTTGTAATGACATAAGACCATTCTACTAAGACCAAAAACTTAACGAGTAGCCTAATAGAGTGGATACTTAGATCCATGCCAATGAGAGAATTCCTTCGAATAGGAGAATGTAGAGTGGCATGAACAGAGTGTGGGCTAAGAAACAATGCTAAGTGAAGAAGGAGAGAGCCAAAGAAAAAAAAGAACAATCAACATGTGAGCAGGCATGAGTGAGGCAAATGTGCTATAGGCATGCCAAGCTGGCCGATTTTAACTAGCGTTCAACATGTGATTGGCCAGCAAACTAGAAAATGAAGTGAGCTCTGGCATCGCCAAGAGTAGATGCGCTGGTGAAGTAGGCAACTCAGCAAATGGATTTCAAATCGGTATGAACCCTCATTGGACTTTCATGGATTTCAAATCAGTATGAACCCTCATTGGATTTTCCTGGATACATAATTTTTGAAGAGAAGGATCCTCGCAGGATCTTCAAAGCAGACGAAGGCAGATAATAGTTCGTCGAGCAAAACCAAGATGGAGTATGTGGGATTTTCATGGCAACTTCTACAGGATTTTTATGGGACATTCACGAGCAAAAGCAAGATGGAGGTAAATCTCTATTTCGTTAAGCCGAAGATGAGAAATTGGATCCTCGCAAGATCATCACGATGGCAAAGGCAAAGACAACTTACAGCATTATTTATAATACCTTATCAAAAGAATTGGAAAAAGATCATTATTTTATCCATATTAATAATAATACAAAAATATTTTATAAGGCAAGCTAAAAGAATAATAAAAAAAAGTACTACAGAGAAGAATATCCTTCATAACCAAGTTAACTTGTAATAATAAAAACCAAAGTGTTTTAAAATAAATATTAAAAATAATTTTAATATGGTAACATAAAAATTTTAATCACTCCAAAACGAACTTGTAGCATAGAAGCGTGATGCTCAAACCTCCACAAGCGGACAACCAATTTTGGTTAATTATCATTAGCCAAGTCCTATTCAATCTGGTTAGGTTAGCTTTGTTCATATACAATAAAAAATTTTCTTTACTACAATACTACCAAAACAAAAAAATGATAGCAGATCAATCTTTGGTGGTGTCCACTTTAAAAGAATGATTTACAAAAGAACGTGGAAAATGCAAGCAGCAGAATAAACAACATTGTAAACATTGAAGAAAATGAAAAATTCTCTTTAACGAATACCCAGCAAGTAGAGTTAATTCAAAACCAACTGACTGCCCTACAAGTTTTGAAAAGTTGCATGGTCAAAAAGGAAGATATGAACGACAAAGGAAAAAAAAAAAAAAGAAAAGAAAAAACCATATGAATGCGTTATTTGTGTTAAAATTAACAAACATTACCAGACATCCCAGGTTGTTCGGGAAATTTAGGCCGAAAAAATGGAGGCGGGCATATGTAGAATGGAGTTGCAACCGGTTCAATCTCCCACAATGATACCCGGGTTGGTCGATCAGCTGCTGTTGATTCATCCCATCCAACCTAATAATTGCAAAGTGAGAGATAAGTAAAAGGTTAGAATTATGGCCAGTTTATTAGGAGCATGAAAGCACAGTAAAGTAAGCATATAAGCACTTTCCAACCTCGCTACAGCTTTAACACAGTGATCAAGAAAAAAATTGATATTAAAAAGCGAGTAAAGTGTCAGGACAGTCCCCCGACCATTTACATTGGACCATTTTTCACTCCCATGATCTATAAAAATGTCAAATTAATTCTCATACTCTTTTATGATGGGTTGAAATAGTTCTCATAAAGGACTATTTTAGCCCCCATTAACAGATTCTATGGAGTAATTGATTCTTTTATAGACATTGAGACTAAAATGACCCTGTAAAGGAATTATGTTGACACTGTTCTCTTTAAAATGCTAAAGAAGCGTAATCATGGCAAAACTAAAAGAAACAAAAAAAAACTCTAACCTCAATGTTATGCCATTGCGATGCTTTCCACTGAACAGGATCAAAGTCGCTAATTCCTGTGATTGTTCCCATGTAATGTCGTACACCGCATTCCTCAGTCTCAAACATCATTCTGAACCGCATGCCAAGGGACACTTGTGTGCACAATGCCTTATTATATTTGGCCAAGGGAATTACGAATTCGGAGGGACTTGCTCTATAATAAGGAAATGAATGTTTATCAGGTTATGAAGTTCTTAATAAACATAGGTGCTCAGGGATAACCAGAACTACCTTGGGTTGTAAAAGATTGTAAATGGACTACTATTTGCAGCAGCTTGAGCAGCAGCAGCAAGAATTCCTATGTGCACACTATCACTTGAGACGACAGAGGATGAAAAAGCTGGTTGCTGCCTTTTGGCACGTCTTATTCCCAAAAGAAGTTGTGATTTTTCGTCTCTGAAATAAGCGATCACAGTCAATAATTTGAAAATTTCATGAATGTTGATATAAACAGAAGAAAATTTATGCAAATTAGCATACCGAATGAAAACGACGGAATCTCCAGCTAAAAGTTTTTTTGTGCTGACAAATACACTCCAGCCAGTGGTCAATAGATGTCTTTTTGGTTGACCTATGCATAGAATCAACTTGAAAGTTGAGAAGTTATAGACCACAAAGAACGTAGGAGGAAAACAAGTTCAACGTGACAGCTCAGGTAACTTAATACAGATAGCTCCTGAACTTTGAGAGCTTCACATACGCATCTCGAAGGCATCAAAACATGTCCACGCAAGGTTTTTTGAACGAAAATGGTGAAACATGGCTAATACTTGTATCTAATGTGGGCTCCAAAAATTTGAACGCCCTGGCCTCCATCGAAAAGAAGAATGAAATGGGAATAGGAGAGTTTACTATGAGATTCTAGGTTAAATTTTCAGAAGTTAGATGACATTAACAAAAAATTTTGGCCTCATTTATCATGTCTTTAAGATATAGGATTTAAGACTTTTCATAGACGCAAGCCCTTATGGTTAATCATCCCACCCGATAACGAGAGAATATTTTTTATTAAGGTCAATCATTAGGCCCTAAGTATTTAGACGTAGCATGTAATAGTAATAAATTTAAATATCAAAATGAAAAATATACACTGCGGGCTTAAAAACAGATGATGAACCCGATCAAGATCACATGGTTCTATCACCTCGGATTATAATGATCCCTGATTTATTTAGTCAGAGGAGGTAGTCGATTCAACCTGGCAAAAAGATTTTGGTCAGCAGTTATGAATTGCTTCGTCCAAGAGAACCTTGTAGACCAAGGGTAGATGTTTATTTAAAAGGACTAATCAAAATTGACCTTAATTTACATAAGATTTCATGCTCTATCAAATATATCATATGATTCATAACTTAAATGGGAAGAATTCCATTAGAGGACATACGGGCTACAGTTGTGACTGTTTTACAGTTGAGTCTATTGGTTAAACCACTTGATGGAGTCAATTGGCAAAATTATATGGGCTGCCTATCTCCAAACCAACCAAATTGGTTCAAGCCAACCAAGCCAGAGCACTGGGCGACCGATTTAGAAGGAACGGGACTATCGTAGGATACTGTGCACGATTCCAACACCCAGATGAAAGCCTTGAGATTGCTTACCTATATAAGGAAAGTAATTAAGGGGGCTTTGGGGGAAAAAGTTTGAAAAGGATGTAGGGGAGTATGTACAGAAATTGTTCTTATGTGTTTTTTGTGTTGGCTGCAATTTTTTTTCTTTTCGTGTAGTGTTCCTAGCTACTTCTAGGGCTGTGAGAAAGATGACCTACCACTCAAACAGTAGATTATACTATATCTTACTTGTTTTCCTTTGATTTTTTCCACATATTTATTACAATTTCATTGTTGTTGACTAGCTGATTTTGTTTCAAATCATGTCAAATTGGTATCAGAGCAAAAATTTTAGAGGGGATGGCAAAAAAAATGTGGATGCGCTGGAAGGAGAGGTAGGGCAAATCAGATAAGGAGTGGAAGAAAGGTTCGCTACTATGGAGGACAAGTTTTCTTCCATAAAAGGCTAAATGGAGGATGAATTTGAGAGCATAAAAGAAATGCAAGTGATGATAGAAAAGCTCAAGGAAATGCAATCCAAGCTCATGATGATCGCGCTAGTTTCAACCCTAACCAAGGGTTGATTAGGGAATCCTTAATCAAGTCAAAAGATAAGGAGATCGAACGAGAGGACAACTAGGAAGACATCAGCAACCACCAAAAGCGTACCCCTATGACTTCGAGAAGATAGGGGGGGGGGGGGTGGAGACTTCTGATTGGGTGGAGGGGGCATGAGTTGAAATTAGAGAAGGGATGGTGTAAAAGGCGAGGAAGAGCAACAAAGAGGAAGGAGAAAATCAGGAGTTGGGTACATCTATGATCGGAGGAGGGAGTTTCACCCTAGATACATTGGGGGGAAATACCAGAGGAAGAGAAAGTTGGAGTGGAGATGTAAGGGTCAGAAAATTGAAGATACCGATCTTCGAAGAGGAAAATGCACATGAGTGGGTGTATGAGGTGGAGCGATACTTTGAGTCAATGGGTTAACTGAGGAAGAGAAGCTCATGACAATGGGATTATATTTAGAGGGAAAGACTTTAGCGTTGTTCCAGTGAATAGAAGCATGGCATCCGATGAATTCATGGGAGGAGTTTAAAAATTGCTTGTTGGAGCGTTTCCAAGCCATTCGGGAATGAGGCCTACACGAGCAATTCTGTGATCTAACTCGGAAGGGGATGGTTATAGAATACCAGGAGAAGTTCAAGCTCTTGTCAGGATGGTTGAGGGGCATTTCTGCAGCAGGACTGGAAGGAACTTTTGAAAAGCATGATGCCCGACATACGAGCAGCCATCACACCCTTGAGACCGCATTTGAAATATCAATTAACGCTTGCTAATGTCGTTTGTTTAATTTGATTTAAAATGTTTCCGTTAATGTCAAATTATAATTAAAATGTTAATTAATACAAATTATGTTTCCGATTATGTTTGGAATGTTGATTAATGCCAAATTATGTTGAGTTTCGTTTGAAATGTTGGATTTATGTCGAATTTGTTGAGTTTTATTTGGAATGTCAAATTTATGTCGGTTATGTCGATTTTTATTCTAAATATCAGATTTAGATCAGGCCATGCCGAGTTATGTTTAAAATGCCTGGATTTATGTCGATTTAAGTTCAATTTTGTCTATCCTAAGGCTTATGTTGATTTAGATTCAATTTTGTTGATTTAGGTTCAATTTGAGTTGAACCTAAGGTTTATGTCGATTTAGGTTCAATTCTAGTTTAACCTAATGTTTATGCCAACTTTTGTCTATTTAAATTTGGTTTCGGTGTTTCGATCATTTATCGAGTTTAGTTTTGGGTTTTATGTCGATTTGGGTTTGGTTCGAGTTTTATGTCAATTTGAGCTTTGTTTTGAGTTTTATGTCAATTTGAGTTTGGTTAGGTTCATTGTTAGTTGAACCTAAGATTTATGTCGAGTTGAATTCGAGTTAGTCATTGCCTCAACCTAAGGTTTATGTCTACTGGAAGCCGAGTTAGTTCATTTGCCGCTGAACCTAAGGTTTGATTTTGACTTAGAGTTAAACTTAAGTTAGATTTTGGTTTAGATTCAAGTTGTTGAACCTAAGGTTTAGGTTTGGACTTAAGTTCAATGTGAATTGAACTTAAGTTAGGTTTAGGTTAGACTTAGGTTCATGTTATGTTAAATCTAAGTATGATTTGCCTAAAGTCTAATATAGGTTAGACTTAAGTTGTTTTTAGGTTACTGAGATTTCATGTCAGTTGAACCTAAGATGGCTGTTGACTTGTCCACATGGTCAGACCTAAAGTTAGGTTGCAGGGTTTTGGTGAAGTCTAACTTGAGTTAGACTTGAATGGTTTGAATTAGGTCTGAATGCACCTACTAGGTTTGTAAGTTTAATTAAGTCCATCTAGTTGAGACTTGATGGTCTAACTAGGTCTAAATGAGTTGGATCTAATTAGGTTTAGGTTTGACTAAGTCTAATTAGTTAAGATTAATCAGCTGAATTAGGTTTAATTTGTGAATAGGACTTAATTAGGATTTGTATTGATTTAAACCAATTAATAAGACTAATGAAGTCTAATTAAAATCTAATGAATTCAATTCAATTAGGTTTTATTGATTAAGTCTAATTTTATTAAGACTTAGGTCAGTTTTAATTAGTCTAATGGGTTAGACCTAATTAGGGTTTTGGTTTGATTAAGTCTAATTTAATTAAGACTTAATGGTTTAATTAGTTTTAATTGATTAGATCTAATTGTGGTTTTCGTTCCGATTAAGTCTAATCGAGTTAAGACTTAATGGTTTAATTAGGTCTAATGGGTTAGACATAATTAGGGTTTAGGCTCGATTAAGTCTAATTTAGTTAAGACTTAATACTTTAATTAGGTCTAATGCAAGTTAGACCTAATTAGTGGTTTAGGCTCGATTAAGTCTAATTTAGTTAAGACTTATCGAGCTAATTGTGTCTAATGGATTAGACCTAATTAGAGTTTTGGTTTGATTAAGTCTAATTTAGTTAAGACTTAATGATTTAATTAGGTCTAATGCTAGACCTAATTAGGGTTTTGGTTTCGATTAAGTCTAATTTAGTTAAGACTTAATGGTTTAATTAGGTCTAATGGATTAGACTTAATTAGTGGTTTTGGTTTCGATTAAGTCTAATTTAGTTAAGACTTAATGGTTTAATTAGGTCTAAATAATTGTGCTTTTGTTTGATTAAGTCTAATTTAGTTAAGACTTAATGGTTTAATTAGTCTAATGGTGCAAGACCTAATTAAGGTTTAGAGGTTACTTAATCCTAATGTAAGTAAGGTTTAAGTTTATTAATTGTGCTTATCAGGGTTAAACCTAATTAGTGTTTAAGGGTTACTTAAACCTAATGTAAGTAAGGTTTAAGTTGATTAACTAGGTTTAATGTGAGTTAAACCTAATTAGGATTTATGGGCTACTTAAACCTAATGTAAGTAAGGTTTAAGTCGATTAACTAAGTTTAATGTGGGTTAAACCTAATTAGGTTTAAGGGTTACTTAAAACCTAATGTAAGTAAGGTTTAAGTTGATTAACTAGGTTTAATGTGGATGAAACCTTAATTAGGTTTGCTTATTATTAAACCTAATGTCTTTAAGGTTTAATTATAATTAATTAAGTTTAAGGATGTTTTTAAACCTAATTAATGTTTGTTTATTAAACCTAATGTCTTTAAGGTTTAATTATAATTAATTAAGTTTAAAGATGTTTTAAACCTAATTAATATTTATTTATTAAACCTAATGTCTTTTAAGGTTTAATTATGATTAATTAAGTTTAAAGATGTTTTAAACCTAATTAATATTTGTTTATTATATTTTAGATTAGTCTCAGTTTCCGTCTTAAGTCTAATATGATTAAAGTCTAAGTGTATAACTAAGTCTAAGATTACGTATCTAATTAAGTTTTAAAAGAATCTTTATAGGGTTAATTAAATATAAATTTATATTTATTCTCCCTTAGAATTTTAAATGTCATTTTAAATTTTCAAGTGATTCAAAATTTATTATTTAGGGTTTAACCTTTATTCCCTCGAGTTTTTTAATCAACTTTCAATTCAATCTTTGTTTACTTTCTTAATTTCTAATTTTTAGAATTATTATTAAAATAAATTACTAAATCTCATGAAAATTAGAAATGTCATCATAAAATAGCTTTTCTGGCTCTGAAAAAATCAGAGGTTGTTTCTAATGACTTAGAAATTAATCCCCTAAAATTTCACAATTTTCTCACTTATAAATAATTTTTAATAATTAAAATACTCCAGAGAGTATTTAATTAATTAAAAATTAATTAATGAGAATAAAATTATTATTTTAGTCTCATAATTTTCTTCTCTTCAGAGCTTTCCAGAGGTATTTTTATTTTATTTTTATGAGCTATGGATCAAAAGATATGGATTTTTGAAAATTTTAAGGATCTTCTCAATTAATCCAGCCCGCAAAATCCATAGTGCGACACGTGTCCTTGTACAAACTTGAAGAGCGGGAGGATCTGGTGCACGGCGCAGAATAGCATATGCGGCAGAATTAAATCAACGCCGTCCGTTCCAAAACATGGAACGGATGGCGGAGATAAATCTCCAGAAATTTGAAAATAATTCGAACCGTCCAACTTCAAAACTCGATATCTCACTCATTTCCCTCAATGAAATTGAGTGAAATTTTTTTTAAAATGATCGTCTCAATGAGAAGCACCCATCCATATGGTGATGCATGGGTTTTGAGAGGGTAAATGATACAGATTTTGGAATATATATTATAGACAATAATTTTAATAATTGCTTCCATACCTTTGCCATAATGAACTTGAGCTCGATTAGACTTGTTGGTCAGCCTCTTGTGGTCCTAGGGAAGTTCTTTCCCACTTTAATTGACTTGAATCGGCCCATATTGTGCAAGACCAAAGGTGGCTGATTTGTAATTTTGGGTTGGTTTGACCAAATTGGCACGATGTGCGGCTAATTGGGTCTAGTCTTCGCTGAGGCTTATTGTCTGTGCTTTAAGGAAGAATTTTGGTTTTGGGAGCAAGAGAGTTTGGGCAGCCTATCAACCTCTAGATCATTTTTTTTCTCTCTTTTCTCTTGCTTAACCTTGCTTGAGCTAGGTTCTTATTTATAGCCATGTGTCGGCATATTTTTAGGTTTGTGTTGTATTTTGAAAAGGGGTCGCCTACGTAAACTGTTTTTAACTTTTAGATTTTAAATTTATATATATATATATATATATATATATATATATATATATATATATATATATATATATATATATATATATATATATATATATATATATATATAAAATTTAAAAAGAAGATTCGATTTCAAAATAATTTGGGCCAAATTTTAAGATACGAAATCAAAAACCGATCCTCATCCCAAATAGTTTATATAAATTCAGTACTATGATTTACAAACAGCGTATCTATCCCGAAGAATAGACACACCGTTTAATGATTGTGGCTCGATTAAATAAACTAGAAGATTTATGACATCCGTTTAGTCTACGAACCAATTTTATAAGCCGACAGCTTCGCTTAATATAAAAGCACTGTTGCGGTTTATATTACCTAGCACTTTAAAGTTCCCTTATGGGTATGTTCTCATAGTTAATTACATCTTAAATGAGATCTTTTTCGGAATCATTTAAGAAAACTCTCGATAATGATTAATGCTTTCGCTCTCAAGAATTTCAAAGTTTAAGGTTTCAAAGGATTGAATTTGGAATTTCAATAGGAATAGATCAAGTTTGGAATGCTTAATTTCGTGAGTCCAAAGGAAGAAAAGTAGGAGAAGCTGCGATCCAAGTAGAATCTTGGCAACTTCCCAAACTATCCTATTGTTCGCTTAGATTTAGGAATTTTATTTAATATTTCAATCTTGTCAATTTTAATTAATTAAGACTTATATTTGTATGACATGATCATACAAATAACCTGGAAGATATGAGGGTTTATGTCGTACCGAACGACTGCCACTTCTAGAAAGTCCTAAGACCTGCTAGTGGCTTAATTTACACGTACATGAACATGCAAATGCCTAACGAAGTGCCGAGGATTTATGTTGCACTAGGCAAACTACCTCGAAGTCCTATGGCTTGGTTATTTAATTCTAAGAAAGTTTTGTCGTTAGGATCCGAGTTTTGCCGATGACGATGGCCGAGCCGCCCACCATGCTCCGAGCTCCTTGTTGTCAGCAGAGGTTTAGTTTTAGAAGTCATAAATCAGGAGATGAGAGAAGTGTTTTGGTTTAAATAAAATCTTAAATCTCCTAAAATGTTTTTTTAATGTTTTAATTAAAAAAAAATCTTAAAGTTGGTTAAACAACCGATTAAGATCTCACGGTTCCGTCATCCCGACACCGTTATTTTCATGGAATTCACTTACCCGCATGAATTTGCTAAACTCAACCGAATTAGTTCCACACTTTCATTTAGACCGTGGGAAATCCTGTTAGCAACACGTGAGTTACATCATCTGGTATTCCCGATCATTCGACGAGACGTTTTAATTTAGCCGTAATCAGTTTTGTTGTCTGCTTTCAGGATTAAATTTTGAGTTGTTTTATATTTTGGAATGTTGTATGTGTTGAATTTTATCTTGCAATGACTTTTAATTTAGTTTTGGTTTCAACTCAGGGATTATCCTAAAGGTTCTGGTTTTCATGCAAATGGGCCTTATTTAATATGCAAGAAAGTAAAGTATAGTGCATGTAAGTAACCGCAATAAAGTAAATTGCAATAAAATAAAAACGTACCCTAGAGGGTCTTCCCGTCATCCCAAGCTGCACTTAAAACACATGTTAAAGCATTTAAATATTTCAACAGATACCTAGGTAAAGCTAAGGGAAGGGTTTTGGTTGTCTACTAAATTCCTAATACTATAACTAGTCATTTCCTAAGACGTCTAGGTTAAGTTGGTTTGGTTTAAGGATGATTTTCTTCATCAAAGAACCATTAGATTCAATTGTTCTTCTAAAACATTCCGTCATATTGAGGAAGTGCTTAGGACGAGTCCTAAACATCTTTTCAATACTTCTGGGATTATCTTGAGTCCAAGTAAATTTAATTGCACAGTGAATTAATCATCCGTATTTAGTTTAAGCTTTGTCTCTCGTCAAAGGAACTCGGGTATTTGATTACCCGATGAATGAAGGCACATTTCACTTAATACTCTATTTAAGAGTTATGATAATTAAAGCCTCTAAGGGCAAGTTGGTTTATCGAGAATTTTAATCATCCTTAATTAAAAGTTTCGAGTTAATGGTTTAAAGTGTTTTAATTTAATTATGAGGTTTTAATTAATAATTTTAAGTTTGGAATAGTGTTCAAATTATTTTAGATTTAATTTAAATCTTTACACTTTCAATTATCTTTGTATTTCAAATTGATGTTCATGTTTTAATTTTTACTGGCAATACGTAAAAGAGGAATCGAATTATCAAGACACATTTAACTCTTAATGATTTCATTTAGGTTTGTTGTCAAATGGTTTTAATTTATTTTAATTAATTAAATTAATTTAAATTGAATTTAATTTAATTTTATTTAATTTTAATTTAATATTAATTTTAATTTAATTTTAATTTAATTTAATTTAATTTAATTTAATTTAATTTTAATTTAATTTAAATTATAGTTTTAGTTGTTAATTTGGATTATTACTTTAATTTTTAATTAAAAATTAAATATTGTTAAAGTGACTTATTTAGGGATTTTTAAATTAAAGAATAAATATCCTCTTAATAATATCCCTATTTTAATAATCCTAATTTTTAAATATATTCTTTCCATAATTTAAATTATTTAATTAATTAGAGTTTCATTTTGATATTTTCAAAGTATTTAATGGGTTTCTACCCTTTTAATTTCTTTAAGTTTCAATCATCCAAGAGAAAGTTAAAATCAAATATTTTACTCCTCCATTTTGATTAAACCTAAAGTTTTAATTATGGGTTAAAATTTTTAATTACCTTTATGCTCCTTTAGGCTTATTTATTTCATAACTCACTAAATTGAGCTCAAATAAATTTGAAATTTTTATGTCACCTCACTCACATGTCAATTAAGACATTAGAGGAGAAAATGTGATTTTTCTGAATTGAATTTGTTTATATAATTATTTTTAGTAGAAAATAAGGGTTTTCAAAGAAAATTCAACAACATGACCAATGAAGGGTTTCTGTCTTTAAGAAAATTATGGGATATTTCTAATGATCAGAGGAATCACTTTGAACCAAATTTTGTGAGTTTTTGAATTCTATTTTATTTATTATAATTATTTTGAGTTTTAGAGTGTTAATTAATTTTAAAATAAAATAAAAGTTGAAAAATAGATTTTATATTTTTCTTAAATTTATGACCTCAAGGAGTTGAAAGAAATAAATTTTATATATTTCTGATTTTTCTTTGATTTATTAGAATTATTTTAGTGAAAAAGGTTGAAAATTCATTTAATATTAAAATACATTGCTTTAAAATTCAATATCTTATCCTGTGGACTTAGGAAAAATATTTGGTTTGTTCCTAAATGATTAGGAGTCAAAATTTTAAATTTTTATGATTTTTAATATTTTTTTGATTTTTATTATTTTTTAATTATTAAAATATTAAAATATTGTGAAAAATCAACTTTTTTAAAAAATTCCAATTTTAATTTTTCAACTCCCCGATATCGCAAGCCTCCAAACCATTTTTAGCGAATTTTTTAAAAGTATTTTTGGAGTTATGAATTTTTTAAAGTTCCATTTTGCTTATGAGGCTTAATCAATCCATTTGGTTGGGTTAATCAAGTTCAATTGATTTCAATATTTTATGTAAGGTTTCTCTAACCCTAAAGAGTAACGGAGAATTATTTTCAAGTCAATTTTATGTGGTTAACCCTAATTAATTCAAATTCAATTTTATGGTTTAGGCCAATTAAGGTTATTATGAATGAATTAACTCAAAATATATTTTTCATAGGGTCCCCTGGTCCTAAGAAACATCACCAAATTTTCCTAAATTTATTTTACAACACGCTAATTATCGAATTAAAATACCTAAAATAGTGACATGAACTTGAAAATCAATAACTTTTCACAGAGATGGCCTTTGACCTTGAAAATCTGTGGAATGTTCCCAAGATCGCAGGCTTCAAAAGCCCTATGGTCTCATGCCGCTATGAATTATCTATGCAAATGGAGAATCAAAACATTAAAAACAAGAATAAATTATTAAAAATTAAATACTCATCCAATTAATTTAATTTCTCTTCCACATTATTCTCCTCTATTCACTGAGTAAGAGGGTATTTTTATTTTATTTTGGTGATTTTTCTATGCAAAGATATGAATTTTTTGCCCGTGCATTTAAATAATTCAAAAATACCCTAATTTCCTACTTATCCACGCGGCGCCGCGTCAACCCTCGCATCTCCGAAGTTCTCACGCATCGCGCGGGATTCGGCGCCGCCATCTGACTCAACTCTTCAAGGGCCCGCGGTTCATGTACCATTGCGTCGTCCGGCTGATTCGACCGTCCGCTCGATACACGCGCGATCCACCCGCTCCCGGTCATCGTCTACGATTGGTGTGCACCCGTGACCGTCCACACTCAAACCCTAATATCTCTCTCAATTCTCAATGGATTTTCGAGTTCTTATACTCTATCGATTCGTCTTGAAGAGACAAACACATCTACACGGCGATGTGGTATGAAATCAACCCAAAACAAAAATGTAGAATTGTCGGAAGCTCGGGAGGAAGAATGAGTCTGCTACCTTTGCTCAAAGAAGTGAAGCTTCGATCTGAGAGTTGTGTAACCTTCTGATTTAGTCCAGGCAAGCTCCGCATGTGAAGTCTCTCCGGCTCTAGGGAATTGTATAGGCATGAAAGGGACCAAGGCCGATCACAAAGCTCGAGGCCGGAAGCACTACCGGCCTCGCGAGGGGGCTTTTTACCGGGAACTTCTCCTCTTGGTCTGGTGAAGGTGTAGGGTCAATCAATTTGAAGATTGGCTCACTGTGGTGAAGTGTCCTGTTTTTTGGGTGAATTTTCAACTCAAAAATCGAGAGGCTCACATGAGGGTTTGTGTGGCCGGATTTCCCGCTGGGATCAAGTTCTCTATGTCCGGAGAGTGATCCGGAATGCTTTTGCGCAGTTTTGGTAAGGTTTGGTTCAACACCTTCTTTGGTTGAGAGGTGGTGATGTTTAAATAGAGTGGCTGGAGGGCTCTGTGTGGGTAATCGAGGCTCTGGATCACCGCCTGGGGGAGGAGAAGAACAACCACAGGTCCATTCGGGCCGGGACAACTCGGCGTTGGCTCAATTTTTCAAGCCAAATAAGGCTCTCGGCTTGGTGTTTTCCGGCGGCTGTGGTGGCTGGCAGGCCAGGCATGGGTCACCATCCGACTCAAGCAATGTGGCCTCTGCTGGTGCAAGCAATCGTGATTGCCATGTGTAAAGGAGTTAGATCAAAGTGGAAGGGGGAGAAGTTTATTTTGGGTTCAAATGGGTCAACCTACATGGTTTTGGGCTTGGTGCACCACCCAAGGCCTGAATTTAGGCTGAAAATGTTCATTTGGGTCGCCCAAGAGGAAATGGTATAGTCTCCATCAAGGATTGTGCGGCTAATCTCCGTTTAGGGCAGATTGGCTGGAGCTGGTTAAAAAGGCTTAAGGAAGGCTTAAGAAAGCGGCTCCTCCATTTGCCATTTATGGGATGGTCACATGTCAAACTTCTCATGGCTTTACATGGGGCTTAAGGATGGCTTCATGGCTCCATGTGGCTTGGGAATGGCTTAGCCAAGTTTCAAGGAAATGGGTTTGTGATTTTCGCATTTAGGGGTGATTTGGCATGAGGCTGATTTGGAATCATTTGATCATGGATTTAAAACTTAGGGGTTGATTTGGTTAAAAGGATGACAAATGAAAATGTCATGTGGGCTTTAGGATAGATATTGGGCTTTTGAAATGGTTTTGATGGCTTTTAAAGTGGTTTAAGGAAGTGAGCTTTTGGATTTAAAGTAAATTTAGGATGAAAATTTTGTAAAGGATCATGCCAAATAAATGTTGGGTTTAGTTTAGGGATGTGTCATGAGTGGTTTGGAATCAATTTGGTGTGATTTGAGTAGAATTGGGTTGAATTTGGGCTTTTTGGTAAAGGGGCCAAGTGTGGGCCAACTGGGTTAACTTGGTTTAAGGACTGACTAAAGTTGATCTTGAGAAATTAATGTTGAGAAATGTTTATGGGAGTGTCACAAGAGTTTTCAACTTTGGTTGGGCTTTTGATTTTGGGATTTGGGCCCATTTGGGTTAGGTTTGGGCTTAGATCAATTTAAGGGATTTTGATTTCGGGTTAGGTTTCAGCGGAGTTTAGGTTCAAATTTTAAAATCAAGTTAGGTTTTTGTTTATGGGGGTGTTAGGAAGGCTTTAGAAAAGATTTGGGGCCAATTGGAGTTGAATTGGGCTAGGTTTGGGCTAGGTTTAGGTCATGGGCCAAAATCGGGCCTTAGGCTTCAAATTGAAATCGTGCTCAAATTTCAATCAAATCGACTCAATTTTGGTCTAAATTGTTATTGGGGATATTGAATTGAAGTTTAGAATTGAATTGGACCAGAATTGAGGTCAATTGGGGTGGTTTGGTTTGACATTGGGTTCACTGGGTTAAAACGGGTCAAATTGGGCGTTTTAGTAAAAAGTGGGGTAAATCGGGCAAAATCGCCCATGGTGTAGTCAAACAAAAATGAAAATGGGAATATTTGAGATTTTCTGGATATTTCTGCGAATTTTTAAAATTTTGGATTTTTGGGGTAAAAGGGTATTTTGGTAATTTTGGGGGTTTAGGGGCATTTTTGGAAATTTTGGTATTTTTTGGCCAAATACGGTCAATTTTATCAAAGGGAAGTGTTTAGGATCGATTTTGAGGGATCTTTGCAATTTAGCAATTTTGCAAATTTTTTGGGTCATTTCTATGGTATTTGGTAAAATTTAGCGGGTAGGGCCCCGAGTCAAAAAATTGAAATTTTGGAAAAAATGAAAATTAATCAAATGCGAAAGTAATCACTTGCCGAGCCATGAAGCCATATTAAGCCCATATAAGCCATGAGAGGACTCATTTGAGGCATTCACTATGTTGTTCCTAACCCTTCAGCTGTGGGCTTAGGGGTTAAGAACCATCCATATGAATTACCTATGACGAGTCGTAAAGTCAAGCTGGGTGGAGAGTGTGGTTTGGGGACTCGGAATGCGTGTGAGAGTGTAGTGTATGTGCAAGTCAACCCTCACCAGAACAGGCCACCCAGGGTATTCCTAAGGCCAAAAGTCCCATAAAATGGAACTCATCCTTTAAACCTCCACATTTGATTTCAACCCTCTAGGTGATTAGGCCTGCAATCAAGCTTGTGGGGTTTGCAGAGTTAAGAGGTGTTTCGAATTCTAAGTGGTGGGTTCCATTTCTAGTCCTCTAAGATTAGTCAAAGGAAAAGCCTAAGGCTAGATCCTAAGTACTAAAGAGAGAAGCAGCTAATCTATCGTACCTATAATAACACTATTTAAGCAGTCTTAGATAAGCTTGGGCCGAGCTAGGCTTATCTAGGGGAGTTGCTAACTTTTCTATTAATGCCATGGAGATAAAATTTCAGTTGAGCATAAGCTCAATTCATTTTTCAAGGTTAACCCATGTGGAGTTCCAAATATGGTGAGGATTTAACTCCAAGGCTTGTCTTCCATCGATGAGCTGGGAGGCGATAACATTGTTCAAATGTCATAGATAAACCTTCTCCATATACCATTCGCATATTCAATGTTTCTTTATGCGAGGATGACACTTAAGATTTTCTTTCATCATTACCATGGATTGGTGATGATGAGCTTTTCATCGATTTGGTTCATGTTTATTGGTTTGTCAAGAGGTGTGTGGTGACTCATAAAGAGCTAGCCATCTTCTATTCACCATGTCACTTAAGCTCAAAGGTGAAAGCATGACACATGTCTCCATCTTTTAATTTTTAAATTTGGTATTTTTGAGCTCATCCCATGAGGGAAGGGTGATCTAAGCTTCTCTTTCTTCCATCGCTAGGATTAGGAGGTGTCAATTTTAATTCTCTAAATGTTCCCTAAATATTCATGAGGGAATGACATCTCATTTCCTCTTATGATTAAAGCTGCCATCATGTCTTTTAACCATGGTTAAGGTGACATGTCATGAGTCACCCAATGGTTTAATTCATTTTTAATGGGTTATATGGGTTGTGTTTAACCCATGTGAGGTCACCCATAATGTCATTAATGGGTTTGGAATTTTGAAACCACTTATTATGTCATAAATGGAGCTACGATCCAAATTTTATTTTCATACCTTTTAATTATATTCCATTTTTAATTAATTATGTAATTAATCAAAAATATTGGAAATTATATTATTAGCCAATAAATTAATCAAAATAATTTTGGAATTATTTATTTGATTAATTTTTTTTATCATTTTTGGTCCAAAATCAATTTTGTCTTATTTCATGAATTTTTAATTTAATTTTCATTTTAATTAATTATGTCATTAATTAAAATATAGAAATTAAATTATTGGTCCATTAATCAAAAATAATTTTGGAATTAATTATTTGATTAATTCCATTATTTTTAATTGATTTTGTGCATTTTATCATTTTTATGAATTTTAATTTAATTTTTTATTTTAATTAATTTTGTCATTAATTAAAATTTAAAAAAATTAAATCATTAGTCATTTAATTAATCAAAATAATTTTGAAATTAATTATTTGATTAATTTTGTCATTTTTATTTCATTTTGGTGTATTTTGTCATTTTATGAATTTTAATTTAATTTTTTCATTTTAATTAATTATGTCATTAATTAAAATATTGAAAATTAAATTATTAGTCAATTTTAATTAATCAAAATAACTTTGAAATTAATTATTTGATTAATTTTGTCATTTTGGCATCTTAAACAGATCATTGGGTTAATAATCGTCATTTGGTCAAAAATCGACCAAATTTTGACCAAAATTGATTTTTTTGGGTCAAAGGTTGATCTCATGGTTCGAAGGTTTGGTCATTAGGTATGGATTGACCATTTTGACCAAAATTGACTTTTTAGGTCAAAAGGTTGATCATGGGTCAATGGTTTGTCATTAGGTCGTGATCACCATTTTCGACTAAAGTTGTCTTTTTAGGTCAAAAGGTTGATTTATGGGGTCAACAGGTTGGTCATTGGGTCTGGATTGACCATTTTGACCAAAGTTGACTTTTAGCCTAAAGGTTGATCTATTGAGTCAGGTTGCTCGTCAATTGGATTGACCATTTTGGACTAAAGTTGACTTTTTAGGTCAAAAGGTTAACTTATGGGGCTAACATGTTTCGTCATTGCATGGATTGACCATTTTGACCAAAGTTGACTTTTTAGGTCAAATGGTTGACCTATCGGGGCAACAATGGCCGGCTATCAAGTCCGGATCACCATTTTGACCATAGTTGACTTTTTAGGTCAAAAGGTCACCTGTATTGGGTCATCAGGTTGGTCATTGGGTCTCTGATCAATCTTTCATTTCACCAAAGTCAATTTTCGTCAAAAGGTCGACCTATCAGGAAAATGAGGTCAACAAAAGTACCTACTGCGGAATAATCGTATAAGTATGCCGCATATATCAGCGCTTGATCAAGTAGTCCAAAATGTCCCACAATAATCGAAAGGAATGGATGTCATATCGCGTTTAAGGAATGTCGGATGTCTCATATGTCTGTTCTGAGAAGGAACGCCCTTTTCGCAATCGAAAGGACTTATATCCAATAACCTTAAAGAGAAAATGAATGTCATATTCCATTTTCTAAATGTCAATGCGATATTTAGTTGGGAGAGCATGATTTCCTTGTCAGGAAAGGACTTACATCCAATAAATGCAGAGAGAAAATGGATGTCATATTCCATTTCTCAAAATATCAATGTCGATATTTAGTTACAGGAAAGCCATGATTTCTCATGCCGTAGAAAGCGACTTACATCCAATAACCTGGAGAGAAAATGGATGTCATATTCCATTTCTCGAAATTTCAATAACGATGTTTAGTTAGAGGAAAGCCATGATTTCATTGTCGCACACCCAATAACTAGAGAGAGAAAATGGATGTCATATTCCATTTCTCGAAATATCAATGTCGATATTTAGTAGTTTGGGAGGAAAGCCATGATTTCCTTGTCGTGAAAGGACTTACATCCAATAACTGGAGAGAGAAAATGATGTCATATTCCATTTCTCGTAATGTCAATGTCAATGTCGTGTTAAAAGAATGATATTTCGTGTCGTGAAATGACTTACACACGATAGCAAAGGAGAGGATGAGTGTCAAATAAGCCGATATGTTAAATGTCGATATGTCAAATGTCGATAACAATTATCGATATATCAAAGGTTGAAACGTCGATGTGCTAAATGCTGATAACAATTGCCGATATGTCGAAACGTCGATATGCCAAATGTCAAAAGCATCGATATCTCAAATGTCAAAAACAAACGTCGATATACAAACGTCGAAACGTCGATATCTCAAAACGCCGATAACAATCACAAAGTGTCGAAATGTCAATGTCTCAAATGTTTATGATTATTGATATGTTGAAATGTTAAAAGATTGATATCTCAACTGTCGATTACAATTGTCGATATGTCAAATGTCGAAAAGTCGATATGTCGAAATGTTGGTACGTCAAATGTCAAGTACGTTTCGATATGTCAAATGTCAAAATATCGATTTGTCAAATGTCGAATGTCTCGTCAAATGTGGTGATGTTAAATTATGGGAATGTCATGATTTCTATGTATAAGAAAGGACTTTCATCTGAAAGTAATATTGCAGAAAATGGATGTCCTATTCCATTTCTCGAAAAGTCAAATGTCAATGTCAAGTTATAGAAATGTCATAACTTTCATGTCGTAACGACATATATCCGATAACTAAAAAGAGAAAATAGATGTCATGTTCCATTTCTCAGAAATGTCAAATATCAATATTGAGTTATAGAAATGCCATAACTTCCGTGTCGTAGAATGGACTTACATCCGATAACCGGAGAGAGAAAATGGATGTCATATTCCATTTAAATGTCAAACGTTCTGGTGTCAAGCGTAGGAATGCCATATTCCGTGTTAGGAAATGACTTATATCCAATAACTAAAGAGAGAGTATATGTCGTACTATCTCTTCAAATGTCAAATGTCTATCTCGAGAAGGAATGCTATGCGACTTACATCCTAGCTAATGGAATACCATATTTCCGTGTCGAAGGGACTTATATCCATTAACTATAAAGAGTGGCAAACTCAGTAATCGCAGAGTGTATCCGCTGGAATTTGATTTATAGATCGAAAGAAGTTATTCAAGACACGTTTCTTCTTTTTTATTTTTGTTATTTTTAATTCAAAGTCCTTATTTTGGCATTTTTGGGAACTATCGATGTACTATAGACAATTCGAGGGAAGAGAACAAATGTCATATTCAATTTTCTCAAAAAAAAGTCAATGTTAAATTCAAGTCAATTTTGGAATAGGAATGCGTATGAGACTTATATCCTATCCAAAGAAAGATTGCTAAAGGAAAGCCAATGTCCGATGGTCTTTTATCCAATAGCGAGAAAGAGAGAAGATGTCATTTTCTATTTAAGGCGGTCTTACAATATGTCTTAGAAATGTCAATGTCAAAATGTCGATTTTGGAATAGAATGCGTATGAGACTTACATCTTATCCAAAGAAAGATTGGTAAAGGAAAGCCAATATCTTGATGGTCTTACATCCAATAAATGCGTAAAGCAGAATAGATGTCGTCTTCCATTTAAGGAGGCCTTATACCATCTCTTAAAAATGTCAATGTCAAAATGTCGATTTTGGAATAGGAATGCAAATAAGACTTATATCCTATCCAAAGAAAGATTGTTAAAGGAAAGCCAATGTCATGATGGTCTTACATCCAATAACGAGAAAGAGAGTAGATGCCATCTTCCATTTAAGGAGGTCTTACACTATTTCTTAGAAATGTCAATGTTAAAATGTCAATTTTGGAATAGAATGCGTATGAGACTTATATCCTATCCAAAGAAAGATTGCTAAAGAAAACCAATGTCATGATGGTCTTACATCCAATGTAAAGAAGAAAGAGAGTAGATGTCGTCTTCCATTTAAGGAGGTCTTACACTATCTCTAATAAAGGGAGCGACGCATACCAAGCCGGAACCGTCGAGAATACAGTCAGCGCACAGGTAAGTAGAAAAATAGTATTTATTTGAATTAATTAAATCGTGCCAACTTTAAAATCCATAACTTGGCGTAGAAAATCGAAAAATAAAAGAAAAATACCCTCTTTTGTTCAAGAACAAAGGAATACAATGTGGAAATGATTTCAAGTTCATTTGATTTATATTTTATTTTTAATTAATTAAATACTGTATTAGGTATTTTAATTCTCCATTTTCTCAACATTTCACCATGGCTTGAAATTTAGAAACTTTGCTCCTCCCCGTCATGAGGGATCTTCTCCCGATTATTCCAAGGTGCCAGTGTGGATCTCTAGAGAATATCCTTATTTTTTCAAGTTTATTGTGTTTGTTTTAATAAAATTATTATAAAAATTAAAATGCCCATCATAAAAATATAAAAATATTTTGGTAGGTTCACTATGATCGTAGGACCATAGGAAAACTATAACTTAGTTTAACTCATTAAATATAAACCTAATGCATAAACCCTCAAAATTAAAAGAAAATTAATTTGGACTAAATAAGTGTAAATAACTTGATTTTTACTCCTACCGTGGCTTATGATCAAAGAAACTCCCATAAAAATTTTAAAGATATTTGGAATTGATTTGGCCACTTAAACGAATTTTATAAGTTAAATATCACCTTTGGCATTAAAATAATTATAATAATTAAAATACAACTAAAAAAATTATCAAATTAGTTTTAGGAGTTCTCTGTGATCGAGGAATATAGGAAAAATAAAAATTAACATTAAAGCAAAATTTTCATTTTTAAGGTTATTTTAAATATTTAAATAATTAAAAACTCATAAAAATCATGAAATTAATAAAATTGATGGAAATGTTCTAAATTGTCTTCTTTCACTTAGGAACAATTGGAATAATTTTCCAAATTTTCTAAGTGGAGATATTAAATTTTAAAAGGGTTAAAAAACAAATTTAAAGCCTAAAATCGATTTTTCTAATTTCTCACTAAAATAATTCTAATAATTGAAATAGAAATCACAAAAATATGAAATTTAGTTCTCTGGTTTCCCTGACCTCAGAGAAATTTTTTGAAAATATAAAACCTTATTTTCAATGTAAATAATATTTTTTATTTCATTAATACTCCAAAACTTAATACGCTTTTAATAATTAAATTAAAATTCAAAAATCATGAAGTCTGGGTCCAAGTGGTCCACCGGGCTAGGTAAACCTCCAATAATTTTCAAGAATAAATAATTTGTTTTGATTAAGTTGTTGAATTATCTTTGAAAATCCCTATTTTGCGTGAAAAATAATTATGAAAATTAAATAAAATTTAGAAAAATCACATTTTCTCCTCTCGATGTTTTAATTGACCCATAAATGGGGTAAAATTAAAATTTCAAAGTTATTTGAGTTGAATTTGATTAATTATGAAGTATTAAGGCCTTAGCGGCAAAGTTGTACTTTTGAAGACTTTAGCTCGATCAATATTTATGCTTAATTAAAAGGATAAATGAGTAATGAATGGTCTTAATTAACATGATTTGAATGATTGAACATGAAGGGATAAGTGGTAGGAACTAATCTCACTTTTGTCATACTCAAGGATAAAATTACAATTTTAATTACATTAATTCGAAAGAAAATCAAACCAAAAGATCCTTTAAGGTTAGGGTTTGACTTTGGAAGTCGATAAATTCTTCAATTCAATACCCATATTTGATATTTAAATAATAATTCAATATTTTGATAAGAATTATAATCATATAAGTCAATATCTTTTGAAAATATAAATATACCCACTAAAGTCTTAAAGGCTTAGTAGTGAACTAGGCTTAATTAAAATTTGACTAATGAGGAATAGAAAATAAAGCTTAATTAATACCAAATACTCTCAAAACACTACAAGTCCACTTCCAAACCAAATTTGCCAAGTTTCTTAATAAGCCAACTTGCCTCTCAAGGCTTTTACTCACATAATTTATAAATAAAATTTCAAGCGATAATTACCCCATTTTTGGGATGACCTAAAGACAATGTTCGGCTGAGCATAAGTGTATGAAATAGATGAATCGTTTAGTGAGTATGATAAGTTCAAATGAATTCAAGAAAGTTAAAAAGGGTTGTGAAATATCTAGGGACTCTCCGGATTTTTTCACAAGTCTTCCGGACATCTTGTGTGACAACCGAACCTATTATACTTATTAAAAGAAGGCATCTCAAATTAAATAAATAGGACCCACTGCTATGACATAAAAGATTTATAAAGCTATGACTAACCTATCTATAGTTTTACTTTCCTGCAAACTATAAATATTTACTACAAAAGATACTGATGTTTTAGGTGGATGAACAAGAATACTCGACAGTACGCTTTACAAGTTTACAAGATCTTCTTTCCCGCACTCTCTTTATTATAAGCTTCGCATGCTAAATAACAATGCCACCCTACATGAAAATCAAAAATTCTTAGGATAGCTGCAAAATAAAACCAAAACTAAAATCAAAATAAAACAAAATCAAATTCACCGCCACAATAACCAAAATATAAGACAACTCAAAAAGTTAATCACAAACAAAACCAAATACAAGTGAAACTAAATTAAAATACCTCTATCTGATGATCTGGGAATACTCAAAGGATGCAACTTATGTATACTAACAAAGATTTCCTACTGCCTAAATGAAAGTATGGAACTAATTTAGTTGTGTTTAGTAATTTCATTTGGACTAAGTGAATCCGAAGAAAATAGTGGTGCTTAATGAGGGAACCATAGGATCCTAACCGGTGTCGCTATAATCAACTTAAATATTCCTCTAAATATGACACTCACATTACCCCCAATTTAAACATTTCTAAAACGTGCTACTTCTCTCGAACTCTTATAATTGACAGTTCTAAACTAAACCCGCTATGACGAGGAGCTTGGAGCATGCACAAAGTGCGCATGGCCATCTTCAACAAAGAAACTATTTATAATTAAACAACAAGCCATAAATGACTTCGAGATGTACTTTGCCTCCAAGGCAGCATAAACTCCTCTCTTTATCTCTTTAGGCCTTTGTACCTTGTAATATAAAGCCCTAACTCGTCTTAGATTCCGAGGTTGTCATCGGATATGATATAAACCTCTTATCTTCAAGACTATTCACATGATTGGTATCAAGTAATCAGAAGTTCTTAAAAAAAATAAAATTGTGAGATCGAACATTAAATAATTATCCCAAATTGAAGCCAAAACAAAATATAATTCGGGAAATCACCACATTCTCCTCGTGAGTCAGGTTTTCCCCAAGATCTCCTTGATTATTACGCAACTATTTCAAACTCGAGACACTCACCCATTGATTTCTCAGCTGTCATTATTCTTTTCAAGATTCTTCCTTTGGAAGTCATGAATACAATATTTCGATCTTTATCAAGAGTTTTCTTAGATAACTTTGGTTACCTAAGATGTGATTAACTATAGGGGCTTACCCTTACATGTGAAACTTAAAGCACTTATATTAATATAAACCCTATCTAATTCCCTTCATATTATATAAAGTAAATTGCCTGGCCAACATATGCGCTTCGTACCAAACAAATGTCATAAGTCTTTAGTTTATTTGATTAAGCCTCAATGACTTCGCTAAATGTATCCATTCTTCGGGATAGATGCATGGCTTGTAGTAAATTGCTCGATTATTTAAACTCGTTGATTATATGTGATCATTGATCGCATATTTTTAAAATTAAATTAATATTTTTCAAACTTCTATTTATATTTATATAAATTAAATCTAAACCAAACTTTCGTACCGAAAAATACAAAATTAAATTTTTTTCCAGGAATACTTAAGTACGCCTGGTCGTGTGTAACATTTATCGTCGTAAAGAGATTATCCATATGATGTCATGATATCAAGATCCTAAACCGGAAGGATGATTAAAATAAATGGACACAAAAGTTAGAAGCTTGTATAAGCAGAGATAAATTCTACATTTGAGAACATCGTAATGTTAGGTCAACCAAATTAAAAACACGGATATGTTCGGGGCCGACGACGTTAAACCAAGCGCAATGGGGAGACAATTTATAGTTTTCAGATGAATTGATTTGATTTATGATTGTTGTTTTAATGATTTTATGAAGTGATTTTGAGTCGACATGTTTAAGACGGTATAAAATATTATCTTTTTGATGAAAATGAGGGAGAGGACGAAAGAAATTCAACTTCGTGTAAACTTTGGATTGGCGCTATAGCGATAGATCTTGCGCAGAAGCCCCGCATCTTGCACTATAGCGCCACAAGCTCAAAGAACTCCCTAAACCACCCAAAATTAGCTTTCTTGCCTCTTTCTTCTCTATAAAACCGCCTAAAATGGGAAATGAGGCATCAAATTCACTGCCGAAGCATTTTAAGAGAGAATAGAGAGTAGAAAATTCATTCCTACTTGGAGATCATGGTGAGTACGATAATGAGAAGTTTAATGACAAGAAGATGATGCATAAGGATGTTCATCCCTACTTCAAAGAATTCTTAGCATTAACTCTAGAGCAGCGACACAAACTGGGAAAATCAAGCAGGATATTTCGACTACACACCAAGTATGGAGACTTGTTCAACGTGTATGAGCATTTAGATTGGCAGTTGAAACTCCTGACCAATCATTTGGCATGCTTCAAGAATATCAAGTAAGTATGTAAAACAACAACAAATGAATGGCTTACAAGGTTGCTTCGGAATTTCCTCGCACTCCTTTTTATCAGTGCTATTGATCAACTTTTTGGAGGGTGAAAAAGAGGGCGACAACATTATTCATAACTACTCATAGATGGAATCTTAAATAGATAATTATGTTAGTATTGAGTGTTTATGTGGAGTGCCGACTTATTATTATAATGGCTCTAGCATTTCCGGATGTTTATTTATGCCCGTATCGACATCTATTTAAGTCAATGTTATGTTGTTTGCATTGAATATATTATTAATATAAAAGAATAAGTTCAATTATATTGTTAAAAGTTGGTTTTCTGTGTTTGAATGTTTAGATTCGTAGTTGCGTACTTAAATTTTGGAAAGACGACGAACTCAATGACTTTTTAAATGACCATTAAAACAAATATTAGGTTTAGAAATCTTAGATTTTTCATTCTCTTTTCATAATATACAAAAATTTTAAAAATTCTAGATGGGTATGAATGGCTCCATAACACTAATATTGGGCGCTATAGCGCCACTCATCGTAGATAGGCATGACATTATAGCGCCACGACTAGGCGCTATATGGCGTTAAGGCGCCCAAAATAAACCGAGAGTGCTTTAGCACTCGGACCGCCGCTGTCGTGCCGTCTTTTCCCTGGTTCACCTTCTTCTTCCCATTTTTTCGCAACTTGCTCCTTAGAGCTTGAATTTGTGCTTGATTGTCTTGGAGCCGAGCTTCAAACCAGAGATTTCTTCTTCTTGCAAGATCTACATTTTGACCTATAAATTTTTTAATTTCACCATGGATTTCTTTCCTACATTATGGTTTGGCCGAAAATTTGAAATTTTGATGTGAAATAGAGAGAAATTCATGGTTAAATGCATATTTGGTTTAGAATGTGTTTGTAAGGGTACTATGGATTTGCACATTAAACTTATTGAAAATATTATTGATTTTTTTTAAGATTTCACATGGATCCTAAGATGAAGTGGGGTAGAGGACAAGCTAGTGATAACGAGGGCCTGCCAGTTCGGAAAGTCTATGACAGATATTGAGATTCGTAATATAAGAAGTTGATTACAAGAGCGAAGTTTCTTCGTCTTGGTGGAACTATCGAATATTTGATTGCCGAACAACAATGGGAAAACTTATGCTATTTCTTACCTATCGTTGCTGTGATTTCGTGGTTCGTGAATTTTATGCTAACATGCCTGATGAATCTGATGATTTGGTGTTTGTGAGAGGGCAGATATCGATATTAACTCTATACAAATTAATCATATTTATAAGCTACGTTGTTCCTACTTTCACATTTGGAGTTTAATCCCTACTAATGCCGAGCTTGATGAGATTTTGGGATTATTTACTGATGAATGTGGAGTTTTGAAGATCAAGAATGGACGTCGTATAAACTTTTCAAAGCTTAACATTAATTCTCGTGTTCGGAATTACTTTATTTTTTGGTAGACTTCTTCTAACTACCAATTTTAGTGAGTTAACCCAAGAGAGCCACCTTGAATTATTGCATTCAAATGAGGAAACCTATAGATATTGGCTCCCTCATTTACAAGAACATGATTATTTCCCGTAAATGAGGAACCTTATATGTAGGGCAATTCTTCTCTTATTTCCACCATGCATGGGAATCGGATTTAAGTATGATTCATGGGAGGAAAATTTGCCACATCATAAACCCATTGAAAAAACAAATTTGACATTTATGGAATGCATATGCGTATTCTAGATCAAGGAGTGGAGGTTTTGACATTGTTTCTACTTTAGCTTTAGCTTAATCTTTAAACCTTCCACATCTGGTACTTTTACTTTTGGCACTATTCTCGGGAGCAAATAATCATTCAATAAGGTGATAATTTATCTTTCCAAAATTACATGCAAGAATTGAAAGCACATTTGGATCACAATGATGAGTATCGATGAGAAGAGCCGAGTATGATACCACTTTCAATGAGATTCACCTGAAATTTTCAAGAGCGATCATTCGCTGGAATCTCCTTCTTGCCCAATGTATTCTCCATATGAGAGTGGTGGGAGACAAGGCGAAGGATATTGATGTTGATGATGATGATGATGATGATGATGATGATGATGATGATGATAAAGAAGAGATGATTGTGAGTATATTTTCTTTACTATAGATCTTGTATTTGGATTTCTTTGTTAACATATTCGATTCGTTATTGTTGGTGTTATGTTTGTGTTTTCTTTAGTTGCTTAGGTGTACATTTGTATTGAACTAAAGTGTTGCATTTTTTGTTCTATTATTTTATTGTTTACTTTTTGCCTTTACTTTATATTAATAGTATTAGAGTAGTCTTTTTTTACTTTGTGCTTTTATTGTTATACATATTAATTTTAGATTTACCTGCTCTCTACTACTCAGCACCTGCCATTATTATTTGTACATGTATTATTCTCATATTCTAAAACCATCAAAATTTTCTCTTTCCTAATGAACTCGTACAATTCGAAATTAATGAAAAAATTTTAACTTCGAGGGAAGGGATAAAAACATTTTCGTAAATAAACCTTATTTGTCCTCAATAAACTATATTTTAAAATCATTTTAACATAACATGTGGTATGTATGGTTAGCTTTAGACAATTATATTTTTGATTTTATAAATGTTATAGAAGACTTAAGTAAAAGTTTTTAATAATAAATGTTAGCTCTGGTAGTTAAGGAAATTAGTATAAGATTATAAGATTATGCATTTATTATTTAAAGTAAAGAAAATTGTATTATTGGAAATATTGAGGATCTTAGATTTACACTTAAAAAGAAATAAATGAGACTCAATGAAAAATCTTTTAAAGCTAATACACAATTATCTAGTAAAAAAATGCGAGAAGTTTTTAACTTTTAAAAAGGGGATATGAAAATTAAAATTATTAAAGGCTATCTAGATATAGTAATCCTTGCAAAAAAAATGATTGAAAATTATCATGAAAAGAAAAAGGAAAGAAAAATCAAAAGAAAAGAAAAGCAAAAAAGAAAATGAGGAGAAGCTCGAGAAGATGCCTAATAAAAAATTAAGCTTCACATGAATCATCTTAAGGAAATGGACTTAATTACATTAATGAACATATTTTTAAAAGTATTAGCATCCTTACCTCATAGAGTTATCATGAAATTATTTTTCAAGTAATTCTTTAAAGCATCCTTAGTATGACAAAGTGCGCTTATTCTTGAAATAAATAGAAAAATCAGAACTCTTAGATTTAATACTAAATATTCTTATATTTTAGTTTTAACCTGAGTTATTAAAATTTTTCTATAGTCTTACTATTGCATTTATAGTACAAAAACTATAGAAATCTTTAAGTAAAACTTACTTCCATCAATTCTAATTTTTACATAGTACAAGGAGTTATTTGAGGACAAGTAACATTTAAGTTTCGCGTACCGATCCACCTAAAAATTACATATTTTTAGTATACATCTCATGATTATTTTATGCACATTTTTTATGATATTGCATTTTAAAGGAAGGTATTTTGCTTGTTTTTTATGCTTCAGGTATTGCATGAACATTTAGAGAAAATGCGGGCAAAATGAAGATAAAATGGAGAATTTTTTACGGCGTCATAACACCACCCTTTTCGTGCAATAACACCTCACCCCTTGGCGCTACAGCGTCACCCTTGGTGCCATAGAATCATCTATCGAGCAAACTGGGTGCTATAGTGCTCTAGATTGGCACTACAGTGCCGGTAACCAATTTTCAAGAAGATGCATTAAATTTGGCCTAATTCTCAAGGGGTGCTCAAGCAACCCTCGGTTATTTTCGCAGATCTATTAAAAGGGCCAAATTATGACGAGCAAAGATGACTTTTAGAGAAGAAACAAGAGACTTTTTGACACTTAGGAATGGTGTTTACTTTTGTTTTTGTGCGTGCGTGTGTGTGTGTGTAAGATTTTGTGTAAGAGTTTGGAGAATTGCTTGAAGGACACTCAAAAAATTATGTGGAGAAGACATAAGATATCTGTATTTGTGTTTAAGTTTTTTGTTAAGACTTTGGTTTTCAATACAAATCATGTGTTCTTATTTTATCTCCATGAATTCCGAGTAGTTCCCATTCTTTCTCCTTGCATTTGGGAATAAATCATGTTGGATGAGAAGATTTAAAGATTTCTTTTTATTTTAAAATTGTGATGGTATTTCCACCGATTCTTTATCGACTTTGCAAATTGGCCACTTGTAAGATTAAAATCTATTGTGAAACATAATAACCTGGGAGGGCTATGATTTCACCCAACTTGTGAATGCCACACTTCACTCTAGAAATATTCATCACGATCTTCTAAGGGGGGAGTGCAACAACAGGAGATAAGTTTTCATGGGTGTAGAATTGATGTTTCTAGCAGCGACTAGTATCTTTATCAATTTGATCTTATTTTGGATCGTAAGGTGGGCCCTATAGGTCTCATGGGAGGGTATAGGTAATCGAGAAGTGAGATGCTAGAATCTACTCAAGATTACTACATAAGCTAGAGATAAACTTTAGGCTAGCCAAAGGTTCTTCGATAGAATCGAGAGGGGCTAAAAGGATGAATGCTCCTATTTGTCACAATACATGAAACATTTCATATATTTCATCATTCAAATCCTACATTGATTAATATCTCTTTATAAGAGGAAAGATCATTTCATAACATTCAAACTCGCTTTTAAATTTTATTAATCATTTAAACTTTTTAAATATTAAACTTTGTTCATTTGTTACTTAAATTTAGTTTTAAATCATTTGCAAACATTTCAACATTTATCTCCTATCATGTTTATCTGCAATTTTGGTATAGTTTGCAAGTTAATATTCAGAGTTATAGCCTCTATGATCAATATCAAGGTTTTAAGAAAAATCTTATATTACTTGAAATTTATTACGTATACTTTTAGTACTCCATGTTGGCAAGTGCTTATTATATAATTTTTCTTAAATCATTTCATTTATTCACACTAGCCTTTAAATATAATTTTAACATGTTTTTGGAAATATTTTGTAGTATAAATATCTATGCTATTGTGGGTTCGGTCACAACCTTGTCGAAAAATGTCGATTGGCATATTCACCCCGCATGGGTGATCAAACCCACACGCCGTAATTCTGTACTAACCTTAGATCCGACTAAGAGATATAGGGATTCTCAACATTGTGATACTTGTGGAAGTGTTTGTTCATGTAGGATGAAGCTTCTTTGGTGTATGAGAAGCCCACATTTCGGTGAACTCTAGTGGTGCTCCGACGATCTTCCGTGACCTTCTCGGTGCCCTTTCTCCCAAGTAAAGATGAAGCTCTCAAGTATAGGTGTGCTTCTCACGCGCGCAACTTAGGTGTGCACTTGCCCTGCATACACGTGAAAACATAGCTAGTGCGAATGCGTGCGCACCCCGCATGAGCTAACGTGCATGGACCCGCGCTGTATCTCTACGCACGAACGCAATGCCGACTTGTCATATGCGGCGCTCCCCTACTTGCCAAAATAAAGCATGTGCTTGCTAAAACCAGTTCCTCTATGCGCTTCTACCAAAACTAGATTGTGGCCACATGCAATACGCCCACGATGCACGTTGCCCTAACCAAAAGCCAACCCTTATCAAACTTGCAACTAGCAAAGCCTAATGTTTTAGAAACATGACCGCATGCGCGTCGTGTGCACAACTTGTGGGCCACTTGTGCGAAGTCCCATTTTTGTGCTCTTTACTCCAAATTTGTTCCTTTTCTTTTTCAAGTATCCTAAACCATGTAATCCGCACAAACAATAAAATTACTTTTCAAGCATAATATTATAATAAAAATCATAATTAATATTGTATTTAATGCCAAAAATTTAAGTAAATTCTCATTGCATCAATCCCCCAAACTTACTCATTATTTCTCAAGCACCAGATAACTCGCCGTGGCTCCATTAAAATAAACTATGGACTCCCGTAGGCTTCTAAAACATTCAACATGTTTATTAACAGAAAAATTGAAGTTTATAAGTGTTGTTTATAGATCGATTATTTTTAATGTGTATATATTTTTATTATTCACCTATATATTTACTTATACATTCATTTACACATCATCAATGTTTCACTTACCCTTTCACTTACACATCATCACACTTACACATCATCACACTTACACATAAACACATTAGTACACACACACACACACATAAGCACATTAACACACACACACACACACACACACACACATAAACACATTAACACAAACATACTTACACATAAGCGAATTGGTCACATACAAACCTACAAATAAACACATTGACACATACACATACACATACACTTTAATATACATACATACACTTTAACATACTTTTTGTCTCACTTCTTTCTTTTATTTTTATTATGGGGTAATGTCATGTTTAAGCAAGGATTAAGTGGTCTTAAGCTCATTTAGATGGGTTTAGATGGAGTTGCATTTGATCATGGGTAGATTAGGCTATGTAAGTCTCTGACCAAGGTACATTTGGCATGGTTTAATGTCAAGTGAGGTTCTTTTTCGGGTCAGGGGATGCCAATGGTATAATGGGTTAATCGATTTAAAGGGTTGGTGGGTTTGTGGTTAAGCTAGTATGTTATCAGTTAAATGGTATTTTAGTTAATTAGGCTTTGCTAAGGTAGTCTAGATGGTCTAAAATTTTGGGTTAGGTGTCTTTAGTAGGTTTATGTCTTGAGTAAGGTGTTCAGGACAGGTTAGGTCTCATTCTTGGTGGGTTTAGTGGGTTGGGTTTCAATCCTGGTGGGTTTAGTGGGTCGGGTTTTTGGTCGGGGAGATTTATTTCAATAGGGTTTTGGTTTGGGTGAGTTATTGGGTTAGGGTTCAGTTTTGGGTGAGTATAGTGGGTTAGGTTTCTGTTTTGGAGTGGAAGTGGAAAAAAGGGGAAAGGAAATAAACTCATGATAGAAGTGTGAGAAGTGAGGGATTTGACCTCGTCAAAAGTAAGAAAGAGACAAATGTACACATTATTCAAGACAAAAGAGAGAAAATCCCTTGTTTAACATCATGCAAAACAAAACTGGAAAGGAAAGAGCACACATTCTATAGTTTATTTCATTAGAAATTGAATTGGAAATGAAAGAACACAAACTTCGTGGTTTACTTCATACCACAATTAAATTAGAAAGGAATGAACACCGATTTCATGGCTCACTTCATGAAAAAATTAGAAAGGAATGAGAAAAATTTTATGGTTCACTTCATGCAAAATTAGAGAGGAATGAGACAAATTTCATGGTTTAATTCATGCAAAATTGGAAAGGAATGAACATACATGTGTGTGAGATTACCTTCCTTTGCTTCGATGTTCTTTTGATTCGATCGTTATTCCTTGCCTTAGCTCCGAGTCCTTACCTTCCTTGCTTTCCTTGATGATGGCCTGGCTTTGTCGGAGAGGAGCAGATATGTGGAGGAGGAAGGAGTAGAGGGCTTGGTTTGGAGTGGGAAGAGGGGGAAAATCGAGAGAAAGAATGGGAGAGGAGAGGAGAAGAATGAGAGGAGAGGTTGGGATCATAGTTTAAGGAGGGAGGATGAGGTGGACTAATGAGAATGATTAAAGTGGATTGATGAGTCGGAAGGTCAACTAAAAAGATTAAAGGAAAGGAATGAATGGTTAGGCTTAAGAGGATATTGAGAAATTTTAGAAAAATGGAGGGGTATTTTATGAATTTGCAAGGTATTTAGTGGTAGTTATGGAAACATGCAAGTTGGACTCTATTTAGAGGATAACACAAGGAATTCAATGGTTTAAACCATTTTAATTTATCTTTCTAAAGTTATGGCTAAATGAAGTGCAAGGGTGGTTACACGGTGGTTGTAGTCAAAATTTTGCTTAGGCTCATAACTTCGACGTAAAAAAATATAAAAAATTTCATGGTGCAAGTGGTCTTGATCAAATTAATTCTCATGTCAAGATATTTCAAGTCAAAGTGGGCCCAAAAACTAGAGAGAGAAAGTTCATGGATTTTGAATTAAAGCTCATTGATTTTATTGGATCAAATTGTGTATCTGTTAAGTTAAGTCAAACTTTGTTGAAGTCCGATTTCATTTTGAGTTCATTTTGTCACTTATGGAAATATTATCCTTTTATTATTGAAAAGAATGATTTTCTCTTTTGATTATCGTTGGCTCAACAAGCCTCCATATGAGTTGAATTTTGGTGTAGAGAGAATCATTTGAATGGTTTTGAAGATAAAAATCAATGAGAGTCTGATTTGAAAAATAATTACTCATTGAAAATTTTTTATGTGAGATCATTTTCCATGTATGAAAACCGTGATGACCACCAAAACTAGTTTTCATTTTCCTCATATGTGACCATAAAGATTTTACAATTTATGAATATAACTTGAATCACCAAATCGAATTCGTGGAAAAATGAGAAAGTACTATCATGCATGACTATTTGAGCAGTATGAGTTTTATATAAAAATTATTTCAAACGATCATCAAAATTTTGTGTGGTCTTTATATGTGACAACAATTGTCATGTAATTTTCAAAAAAGAAGTATTGAGTCCTACAATTATCTTAAAAGAAAAAATAATAATCTCGAGGTGTTATTGAAGATTATGTAATTTACGAAATATAACTTTTATCACGAGATTGGCCTTTGGAGAAAATGATAAATTTACGGTTAGCCAAAAAATACTATTCACGTACGGCTAGTCAATGTGTTAATTCCACGAAAAAATTATTTCAAACGACCGTCAAACTTATTTGAACGATCCTTATATATGACAAAATAATTGTCATATAACTTTCGAAATGAAGTTTTGAGTCATATAGAGCGATCTTAAGAGAGAAATTGATAATCTCTTGGGTGTTGTCGATTAAAGCACATTTTGTTCAACTTTAGGGTTTGACTAAATTCATTATATTTGGAGTTTGTTGTTTGCTTTTATTAAGTTGAATTTTAATTTTATTAAATTAGAGCTTACTTAAGATTTTGCTCAAGTGAAATTTAGTTAAAACAAAACTAGAAAAAAATTGAACAAAAATGAAGACGACATTACATGGTAATAAATAATATTTTAGCTTTCCATTTCATCTAAGAAATTTTTATGAATTATTTTCTTAGATTTTTTTTTTGTTTTAAAACTTAAATGAACTACCATGACTAAAAAATACTTTCATAATTTCGTAGTTATAAAATAGTTGTTACTTTATAATTATACTATGTTAATGATTAAATATATAAATTTGAAATAAAAATCTTTATAAAAATTATGAAATAATTTTATCAAATTATTTTAATAAATTTTTTAAAATATTAATTAAATATTTATATTTTATTCATATTAAAAATTAACATAAAACACAAACCAATATAATATTATCTAATTATGAAGAGTTTATAAATATTTTATAAAAAATTTCATAAATATTTAAAAAAACTTTAATATAAATAACCTTTTATTATAAATTAAAAATTAAATTTATAAATTTTATAAAAAAAAAAAAAAAAAAAAAATTTTTATTTCCACAGCTCGAGGTAAATTTTTTGAGTCATTTAAGAATGAATTATTATAAGAATTTCTTAAAAATAGTTTAATAAAATTATTTTAATAAAACATCTTAATAAATTAATAAAAATATTCTTCTAGATATTTTACCAAATTTATAAAAGATTAAAAATATAATATAATTTTCTATAACAATCTAAAATTTATAAATACTAAATAAATTTCAATCAAATATTTTAATATTATTTTAAATTAATTATTAATTAAAAAATATTAAATAAAAAATAATTTCAAACAAAATTCATAAAATATTTAAAATATACTTTATTGAAATTTTAAATAAAGGTAAGTAATGTTATAAATTTAATAAAATCTTAAAATTTTAAAAAGTTTATTCATAATTATTATTATTTAAAAAATAAAACAAAAGATACAAAAGCTAGTAGGTTGGCTGGCTTGCTCATAGCGATGGGCTTTGCTGTCAATTGTCGTGGGCAATTGGCCCTTTTAAATTTTTAATGAGCTTTTAAATACTTTTCAATGAAGCAAATTAATATTGATTTAGAGGAAAAATTTTTACATCAGGACTCTGCACGTGTAGCTACGCGTTGCGCTCGTAAAATCACGCCACGTACACGAATAACACAATAAATATTTCCTCCATGTTATTCATGTGTTATCGTGTGTTATTCAAGTGTTATTTACATGTTATTTACGTATTATTCTCATTTCATGTATCATTCTGCGTTATAATAACACAATAATAAATTAATAATACACGAATAACACACAATAACACATGAATAACACATACGAATAACACTTAGAATATTCCCTCGTGTTATTCTATTTTTTTTCCGACACGCACCACGCACGATATTACCTGACTCCGTACGTAGCCTCACGTGCGGAGTCCTGATTAAAAATTTTCCCTTCCAGAGACCGCAGAACTATTTGTGATGCGATTTAGGCTTTTGAAAGTCTCTAAAATCTTGTTGGGCTTTGGCTTACTGGGCCAAGGATTGCTTAAAGGACATTGGAGCATTGCTTTTTTTTTTATTTAAAATAATAAGTTAAGGAGTATTTGAAAAAATTTACTGGTTTTTTTCTTCAAAATCATAAATATGATGATATTTGATTGAATATCTTTCAATAGTATTTCAATAAATTTTGATGTTAGATCATCCTTCAGTATTATTATATTTTAAAAGTGCAAATATTTTCTAGTATTTTATATTTTTTAAATTTTATAATTTATTATATATATTTTAATGTAACAAATAAAAACATCTTTTATATTATTATTGTGTATTAAAAATTTATGACTATAAAGTGATACCTCACCGTCTTTGTATTGTATAACACACATAAAATAAAAGAGAAGTTGTGGGATGAACTAACAATAGTGTTTACGTGAAAAAAAAATTATTGGAAATGAAAAAATCATGGGATCTAGTGCAGACAAAGTAATCCAATTAAATGCCACTTGTGTTTATATAGCTCAAAAAATTAAGTGTAGGAAAATTAAAAATAATAGTAGTCTGGCTATAATAGGTGCAGGTAGTGGACGTCGATGGTCAATGGTCCGTATTAGCGATGCACTGCAACGAGCGGTGGTCAACATATTAAACGGCTACAAGAGTCGGCGGTAATGGCAAACGACTACAATGGCCAGTGTGCGAGCCTTTTTAGAGCATTTTAGGGAGTGAGGCATTTGAGCTTTCGGTGCAGAATTTATCTAACCACTTGATCGAACAATCCATGTTATCCCCCATTATCATAAATATTTTTTTTATAATTTGGGTGTCCTAATGATCTTAAAATTAGGTGATCATACGCTCAAGCGATTCTACTATTCGTACGCCCAATTGTGACTATAACCACAACTTCAGGTTTATTCGACCATTCACTTGACGATCCAAAGCATCCAGTGGTTTGATGGAGAAAATGTGTAGGTAGGGTCATAGCGCTCAGCGAGGAAATATGCAAAAGTAGTGGTGGGGTGTTTTGTGCACACGCATGTATGTAATTGTGTGTGTATGCGTGTTTGTGGGTTCAGAAAGGCGTGCATATGTACGTGTGGGTGTGTGGATGTGCACATGCACACACTTGGGCAAAAGATTATAGGTATGGAGTGCCCGAGTGAGGGTGATTGCATAGTTGTTTGCACAGATGCATGTCGCTATGGTCGTGACTAGGTCTATTTGTATGTTAATAATTCAAACCTTCAAAATTCAAATTGCTTTCATCTTTTTCTAGTTTTTTAACTATTTATACCCAATGTAGGGAGGAAAAACTTATACAACTATTTATAGACTTTGGTTGTCTAGTCTATAGAATGTCGTTATCTAATTTAATCAGGTTGTTGTTGCCTACCAACATTTAGTGGTTGCTTCACCATATTGAGGTTATTGTTTATTTCCCTTATTGAGATAGTTGTTACCTTTAGACTCGTTGTTGTCTCGATTACCGTTAGCGTTTTTGTTTTCTTTATGCTGATGTTATTTCTTACCCATATTGAGGATATTGTTGTTCTCCCCATATCAACTATCATTGCCTTCAAGTGGTTATTGTCTACCCATATTGATGCTAGTTTTTCTTTCAGACTTCTCTTTCCTATGCATATTGACGTTGTAATTGCCTACCCAAATTTATGCAAAATTTGCCTACTCAAATCCAAGTAAATGTTACCTATCAAAATTTAAACAAAATATCGTCTACCCAATTTTATGTAGTTTTTGTTTATAAAAAGAGGTTGCTTACGCTTGCTTTCTTTTTTTTTTATAATTTATTTGGGGGTTCTAATGTCAAAATAATCCTAACCCTTTGAAGCCACAAAGGATATCAAAATATTCATGGGACAACATCGACAAGTACCAATGATGATTTGTTACTCTTTTAGAGCAAGTTCCATTTTTTTAGTGATGCAATGGTCATATATCCCAAACTATCCATAGATCCTATGCCCTACTACGAGGGCACCTCACTTTTTCGAGATAAACTTAAATAAAGACCTTAAATTTTCTTTGGCATTTCATCAACATGTGGAGTGTGACTTTACCAAATTTCTCTTGGTTATGACATTCATAACGGGGTTGATTGCCTCGTTTTGGAAATGTGAAATGACCTTATATTTGGAGAAAGTGGCAAAGATAGACATGTTATTTTTCTAAAGCTTAACATTAAATCACTTATAGGAGAGAATCATTGGACTTTCAAACAAGGGATGTTCCAAACAAAAATACTCTATTTGATTCTTCTTCGTGAAAAAAAGACTTGGGTCTTCATGAGATGAATAAAAAATTGGAAAAGCTAACCTCTCCTCCTCATAAGCTGAAGGGACATAATGGAGATTTTCAATTTTTAAAGTATTAAAGAACTCTAACCTGAGGTATATTAACCCAACAAATATGATAAAACAATCATTGATCAAGGTTTGCTCTCCATTCATATAAGAAAATCCCACTCAACAATGTTAAATGGGTAAAAGAAGGTTAAGTCACAGTCTCGATAGCTAAAAATATCCTCCACGTGAAATTTACAAGATGATAAAATGTCTTCTTTAGTGTAGAATAAACAAATTGGCTAAGGACATAAAATTTTTTCTTTGATGGATCCTTAAAGATTCATATTCCCAAGAAAGTGTTTAATCATACCGATGAGACATTCACGAGCTGACAAATGTGTAATCATCTCTAAACCTCTTTTATTTGTGCTAGGTTTTTTCATGTCTAACATGTATTTATCTTCTTTAGATAATGAACAATAAGGATATAAATCTTGAGCTGACCTTTCTTAAGATTGTGGAACATAGAGTTTGTGAAGATCAAACATCTTCAAGGTGAGGATAAAATAATACACAATGCTAATGCAAAATAAATATTAATCTTGAAAGATCAGCCGGATGTGGTGTAGGAATTGTTTACTATGATGACTCTTCTTTCATTACAAAGTTGAGAGATGTAGAAGATTCAAGAAGTTTTGGTGAGATACGACCGAATTTTACTGAATGTACTAAGTACTAAGGCTTTTTAGACAAAGATGTCGACTCTGAAGAGATGAATAAAAGGTTCTAAAACCAGCATATGAGAAAGGATTCATCCGATGCTTTTGGAAAATGGGCTTTGTCCGATGCACCATAGAAATGGAGCCGACATCATAGGCATATCTCTTAGCCGAGCATTTGAAGACCGCTATTTTCTTTTCAAAAGAGAAGACATTGGAAAATCAATAGCTATGATGAGCAGGATGAGCACATTCATATCAATTAGTGCTTGATCTCTAAGGAAGATCTCTTTTTTCTTTTCTTTATGCCTTATTTTTTAGCATCACACTTTTTCATATACTATTTTAGTTGTCTTGGCATGTAGTTGTTGGTAATATAATGATCTTAGATATTTATCTATTGTATCATTTTCTTCGAATTGAAGTTTCGAGCTTTGACATGATGTCGAGATGAGGTCAATAATCTCAATTTTGTTCCATTCTTTATGTTGAATTCTTATTACTTAACCCTTAGAGATGACAAAGTTGTTATAATTCTTATTAGGAATTCAATATTTCCCTTTGTGAAAGCATAATATCATCAAACTATTATAAGGCTCATGCATTCTAAAATTTTTTAGTACTTTTATCTTCCAGTTTATAATATTCTCGGGAGATTTTTAATATACTTGTACGATTTGAGACTTATATCTTTTTAAGTTTCTTCATTGTAATTGGCAACCACATGTTTTCATGAAGTCTTTCTAGTAATAAGAACTGCTTCACTACTAACTCCACATCAAGGCTACCTCATGAGCATGCCATCCGTAAGTTGGAGTATGACAATTTCTATCACTTGCCCTCCAGAGCCTTTATAAAGAACTATTTCTAAACATTAGCTTCTCATTGTGACTAACTCATTAATGTAACTTTTATGATATGAGTGGAGACTGAGCCCACCACTAAGAATATTAGGCTTCTCTGAAGTTATTTATCAAAGTATACTCAATAATATTCATCCGTATGAAAGAGGACAAAAGAAATTCGTCTACAATGGTTGACCTATATATATATATATATATGTATATATATATATATATATATATATATATATATATATATATATATATATATATATATATATATATATATATATATATATATATATATATATATATATAAGGTAATAAGAGAAATATAATAAGGACATAATGATATATGACTTATTCGAGGTCATTTGTATATTAAAACCCATTAGAAATATTTATAGGATGTTTGGCTGATTTGAGATCATTTGAAATTATTTATATAAAGATAGAAAGCAGTTAGATATCCATGAAGGATATTATACTTATCTTAAGTTATCTGGCCAGAGATGTTTTGCCACATTAACTTATGCAAACAAAGTTGAATGAAATTCATTAAGGATGTTAGACCAGCCGGGTTGTTTACGAGATGTATGACGATATTAAATTAAGTTAATAAAGTGAAATCAAATCTACTAAGTATGTTAGAGCCACCTTAGTTTATTTACAAGAGATGTTTTGAAGATATTAACATGTGTAAATAAAGTTGAATGAAATCATCAAAATGTTAGACATGTTTTAGGTTGTCTATCTAAGTCTGCTTGAGGGAATTAATATATATGCCAACTAAGCTAAAATGAAATCCAACAAAGCTATTAGCCTCATCCAAGGTTATCTCGTTAGAGATTTCTCATGACACGAACAAATAAAACATTTTCACAAACACCTTATTTTTCACACAAATCAGCTTTTTTTTACAACACTTTTCATACAAAAAAAAACACTTTTTCACATAAACACAATTTTACTACACTAAAGTTTTCTAATTCTAAGCCTAATTACTTCTCAACTAAAATTCTCCTAGAATTCTTACCAAAGCTTCCTCTGCAACGACGCCAAAAACTTGATGTAACTTTTTTATATGCAAGGATTTATGAAATCAATAAATATATAATAATTTTATAAAGTCACAATGATTCAATGCAAGTATACATATCATATCAAGTAATACAAAATTTTAATGGAGTCCCGTTTATCGATGCCATTGTGGAAGCGAGATAAGTGGTCATTAGTCAAATTCTAGTCTACTACCGATGCCTCTTGTTTGGAATGGTGATATAAGGGGTGTTTCTAACAACTACTCCTAAATGAAAATGATTATATGTAAGAATAATAACTACTCCCTAATGCAAATATTAATACCGAAGATAACCCTTTTGGGAAATTGGTTTTTTAAAAATTCGAGATAATAAAAACTATTATTCTCATGTAACGAATTGGATAATATATGTGAATGAGATGTATTAAATATCATTGTACAAAGAAAGAGCATTCCTATTCTTTAGCCTCTTATGAGTACCCCCTCTTTAGAGTGCTATAAAGAACATCGGGCAAATCCTGTGCTTACCCCTAAATCCAAGGTTAGCCGGGAGGATACCGGCTACTCGTAGCTCCTACTTCTCCTTCACCTAAAGGCTAACCCTACTTTAGTTACCAAACTTAGGACCAAATCGGGATCTCAAAGATGTCGCTCCGAAACCTCCAATTCGACGCCCTGTTTTAAACCATAGTCCCTATTTATTCACTCAATCCCCATGAACTACGTAACTCATTCATTGAACATTTTCCGTTTAACTTTGTTGAGAATTAGACCGCCCTTTTAGACAATGCAATTACAACAAATTTTAACAATACAACAGACTCTTTTTGTAATATAATGAAGTGCAAGTGAAAACCATCACATTTATAATTAAAACATCTTTTAGCAAGCATCCCAATATCATAAATATGAGTCCTACTCATCAAGTAAAGAAAAGTAGAATGGAAACAATGACATGATTCGCATGCCACTATTTTCTTAGAAGAAGAAAGAGTAAGAGAGATACGTCACAAAGCACGAAGAAAACACAACGAAAACTTCATTTAACCAAAGCAAATTCACTAGATAAGTATTTACAAAATCATAAGATAATGAAGAACAATACTTAGCTTTTTTCCTTCGAAAGAAAGACAAATATCTCTCCCACAAAGTCTCCTACCGATCCATGCAATGCTAGAACATCTCCTTACAGATTCTCTCAGAATCCCCTCACCAATCTCTCCAAAAAGATAGAAATCTACATTTCTACTCCCTATTCTAAGATCTCTAAGTATTCTCCACATTTTACCTATCATCTCTCTCTCTCTCTTCTAACCTAAAATCACTAATTTAAAGAGTATGGATAAATTTCTAAGAGTTCCTTTAAACACCCCTTCGAAAAAGCGTACAATACATTGAATTCAGCCATATCCGCCTAAAAACGCGTCCAAACCATCTCTGCGCTTCGGCAAGCTTTTTTTTGTCATTTTTTCGCATTCTCGAAAATCTCACCGTCGCGAGCTTGAGGCACCGTCGGTGAGATTTCCGCACAACTCCATCGTTTCGCTCCGTTTTCTAATTCCATTTCGCCCATTTCGCTTGCGTTGTGTTCCTACCGTATAGCTCTACAAAAATGTATACAAAAATAAACTTTCTTTAAAGTGTAATCTCATTCAAAAATATGCAAGAAGTGTAAAAGAGATTAAGCATCAAAAGACTTATTGAAAGGTGTCGTGGGCAAAATTTCATTTTTTGCTCGTTTTTGCTCCAAATCGCACCGTTTTTATTTTTTTTCCAAAAGTCATTTCTTGTACCTAAAACAAAAAAACATACAAAATACCTTCCTTTTAAAGTGTAATATTACCAAAAATAAGTAAAATCATATAACAAAAACCATAGATATTTTTGGTGCGTCACCCAAGCCTAACCATGAATTAGAGACTAAGCCTAAGATTTGCCAATGTTCTTTACATAACTCCTTCAAGAGGGGTATTCTCGAAGAGGATGAAGAATAGGAATGCTCCTATTTGACACAATACAAAATCCTTATCAATCTATATCATTCACTCATCATAATATCATTGTAAGGGGAAAATGATTTTCCATATTTAAACCTTTCAATACAAAACTTCGTGTGTGTTAATTAATTCTATATAGAAATTCTAGAAAGTAACTTTAATTAACTTAGCTTTTAGTCATCACACTAACAACTTTAATATTTCCTAAACTTGCATTGTGAATCGAGTATTGAATTCTCATTTCTATACTATACTTTGAATAGTTCCAAGCTTCCTCGTGAGATCGATAACTATGACTCCACTCAGCGCTCCGTATTACTTAAACGACAGTAAACTTGCATATATAAGTAGCTGCCTAATTATTAAATTGATCTTACTATGAAACCGAACCGAAACTACATTTTGAATATTTACGCAGCTACGGCACCGCACCGCTCATTAGACGATCCACCTTCTACCATGTTATCATCCTCGAATCATCTTCGTGTTCGGAGGCTAAAGGAGGATAAAAAAATGTCTAAAATTCTTTTATATTTGGTGTGCTTTGATTACATAATGTTAACCATCCTCACTCACAAATCGGTCCACTGTTATTTTCTTGTGATGGGTATCATGGAATTCCCTTGATCAACTTCATGTGGGTCATATGCTCGTATAATTCAACATTTTCTTCCTAAACAACAAACACCCACTCAAAAGCTATTTCTAATTCCACTTTTATATCCCTCGCCCCCTCAAGCCTTAGCTTCACTGACATACCGTCACAAATTTATCCCCGTCTATAAATTTACTCGCACTAGACTCGTCTTCATATTATGGCTATGTAAAGAAAAGTCATAAGATGTGTTGAAATATACCAAATAAATGACTAAATTGCATTTTTCAATATGTATAAAAGAGAGTGTCCAAGCGTTTTCAAGATCAAAGGATGTCTATAATGATCATCACATAGTCAGTCGGTTGTGTAGTTCATAGAACTGATCCCATTAAAAATTCTTAACCCAATGTCAATCAATCCATGAAAATTTTAATTTACTTCTCAATGTAATCCAACAATCCTTACCTTCCTTCTTATTCTCTTGGAGGAGAGGGAAGGAAGGAGTCGAATCATAAGCCGCAGCCTCGCCTTTCACTCCTGTTCTACATCTTTGGTCGATTCGGGCTCGGCTCCCAAACTTTCTTTAGTGCTCTTTGCCTCCACTAGAATGACTAACAATTGCGTATATGGTGGCCGGCTTACCATTTCCAAGTAGGGGAATGTGACCTCGAGTTTCCGAGGGTCGAAATCTCTTTTGTTAAAGGCTATCCTAAGGATTTAGCCCGTGATCCCAGGACATAGAAAGTCAGTTTCTTTTAGTGACGTGAATGCCCTATATTCATCAAGGTAGGTTTTTGTTTAAGTAGTATTTGTTCTCTAGTGCTCTTATTTGAATAATGACTCAAGGTTTGGAGACTAAGTTTATAAGTTTCAAACATGGGATGATATCCCTAGTCAATAAATTCCCTCTCTTCCATTACTTTGGCCCCTCTTGGGGGGAGAGGCATCTCGTTCTCTTTCTCTTTCTTGGCTCATTCCTAGAAAGATGGGAGACCTTATCAAGTTGCCTCTTCTCCTACTTCATACGATTTCACCATGATTTCAGGAGTCATCGGACCATGAATGTCCGCATTCAACACCCGATCGATTATTACCGTGTTAGGGAATTGGATCACCAATAATTGCTTCCCTAAGATAACTGATTAAAAAACTTGAGCTGATGGGGGGGGGGGGTTGGACGGAAGACTTTCTTCTTTTCCTTATTGGCCACCATTCGACCCGCTGGCGACCACCGATCCGCAAGAACCCTACAAAAACCAAATTTCCAATCTTTGATCTTATTTTCCCAAGTGCAAGTGCAATTTCTTGATCGAACAAAACACCAAACATCCATCCTGCCATATTTTTAAAGATAATATGTGTGAAAATAGTTCCCTCAGCCATAGAAACTTCATCTATCGTAGGTAAATATGTAAGTCATTACAATCAAGATCGAATTCGGCTTGATCTAAGTCTCGGATAACCCAATAATATTTAAGGATTAATCGACTATTTGCGTAATCAGCAATGTGCCCCCACAAAAATTGATCTTTGTAAAAGATCAAATCATCCCTAAGATAGTATGTTGTGCAAAATTTGGCTCATTTTATAAAGATGACACTTGTATCGTACATACAAAAGTGTTGTCTAGTATCTTTACATCGAATGATGATGTGATCGATCGCTCGGCCATCCTCACCAAACAAAAAAAAATGTGGACAATATTTAGAAGCCATAAAGTTTGGAAAAGCTGACCAAAGTATCTCCTAATCCCTTTGGTCACCTTTAAGGGCCAATCACAATTCCAAGATCATCTAGTTTGTTCTTTTATCGGCCGACCCCTTCCGCAAAGTTATTTCCTTGAGCTACTCGTGTTTTCCCTAGTTTCTTCTTCTTTTCGTCCGCTGAAGGGTGAATTATTTGGTCGAGATTCCGGCGTCCTCATCATCGCTCTCTTTTCACTCACCCATTTTGTCACTCGACATTCTTGTCCTCTATTAAAATCAACTCGAAATGCAGAACTTCAAAATCAAGAGGTAAGCGCTGATCACACCTTATTTATAAGGGATAACGACACAAAAATCCAAGGATTACAATACATGAAAGTACTTAATATGCAATAAATAAATAAAATTTTCCTTTTAATTCTCTTATTCTTATTGTCATTGTCACTTTCAAAGAAGTAAGAGAATCAGTGAATTAAAAAATACATAAAAATTTTGACTTAGCATCGACCTTAGGATTTTCAACGAATCACGTAAAGAAGATGCCAAAAGACCGCATCACTACATTTGAAGGACCAATGCACAGCATCACTTCATTCACTCAAAACATATTTGACCAAATGAAAATATATTCGAGTCAAGAAATAAGCAATTATCATTGCCCGGCATCAATTGCAAAGAAGATCAACGGTCGTTTCAAAGAACTCCTTTCAACCTTCTATGAAGACATCTCATCCGAAGAATGGTTGCCCATCATATTGCAATGACACGTCCTTTGTCAATAGAATAATCCTTTCCAAATATGAGGGGGCCCTCATGAATGGTTCTCTCTGAAAAGCTAATTGAAGCTCTATCAACTAGATCAAGGATTTTTAGCCAACCGAGCAATGATCAAGCAACCCTATCGAACAATTACGAATACATAATGATGCCAATAGTGGTTGCCAGTGCAAAACGATGTTAATAACAGTTACAATAGGCAAAAGAAACCAGTATTGGATACAAATATGTATGTAATGGTTCTTTAATCACTTGCATTCATATTTAATGTCGGGCAAACATGAAATTTACTAGTTGTATCCCATAGCCTATAAATAGGAGGATAATTTATTCAGAAAAAGCTACTAAATTTATAAATGTAAAAAATAAAGTTGAGATGTTAGATAAATAAATACATAGGAATTGGGTGATAGGTAGGCGTGTAAAAATGTCATGCTTTTGAGCAAAAAAATTCAAGCTATTCAAAAATATTTTTATTGTGTTCAACTCTTTTTTATATCGAGCACAAAAATTATATTTTTTGCTCATTTCGCTTCGCCGAGCCGAACTCGAACTTTTTACTTCTAAGAACAAAATATTCTCGATGCGCCCAAATCACGTAACCGCAAGATGTTAAAGATAAAGGAGCGAGTTTTAAATCTTATTATTATTTATATTCAAATATCTATTTAAATAGATTTTTATATATTATTATTTTATCTTTATTAGTAATTTTAATTGATTATAAATTTTTATAGTATTGTGATCAATTAAATTATTTAAAAATAATACTCATTATATATATATATATATATATATATATATATATATATATGCTGGAGTTTATATGCCGAGGAGGTGCGATGCTTTTCTTGAACTCTTCTTGCCCTAACCGGGTTTTCGGTTCCTTTTCCTCTCGTTTTCTCTGGATTTTTCAAATCCTTTTCCACGATGGTGTGAACGCCCCTCCTATTGCGATGTTGCGTCCGGTAAGCCCTATATCGAAGGGGATGTTTTGTTTCCCTCACGTTTCACGATTTGCTTGCGTGAACGGTGCCGATAATCTTTCTCAAGAAAGCTACGCGCAAGAATGGTAAACCCGCTTTTCTTTTTATTGAAGAAGACACGCTTACTCTTGTTGAGCCTTTAAAGTACACCCTAGTCAAGTTCTCCTGCTGCTCATCCCCGTATGGAAGTCTTAGGAAATTTCTTTTTCTCGATTTACATCTGAAGGGAGATTGAAAATCGGGCTTACAGATGGTCGTAACATGATGATTTCAAAACTTCGCTTGGAAGAAGATTATACATCTCTTTTTGCTAAAAGTTCTGTCGATTGAAAATTGTTATCTTAAACTCTAAGTGGACTCGCATTTCAACTGCGGCAGAACCTCCGGTGGTTCCCGTTTGGATCTGTTTTCCTGGCCTCAAATTACAATACTACAATCCTAAGGTCTTTATTCTCTAGCTTCCGTTTATGGAAAACCAATCGAAACTTGATGCTGCTACTAGTTCTTTATCTAGACCTTCTTTAGCTCGTGTTTTGTCAACGCGATGTTACTCGCGGCTCTTCATGATTCTATTTGGTTGGGTAATACTAATGATGGATATTGGCAGAAAGTTGAGCTTGAATTTGTTCCTCATTACTGCAGTCATTGTAAGCTTTTTTGGACATCTTTTCTCCAACCTGCTTTCAACGCTCATCCCGAATTGCGTAAGACTAAACCAAGATCTATGCCAACCAAAGAAACTCGCGCCTAGAATGGATTCTGATCTTCCCCCTATAGATATGGGTGGCCCTTCTAATTCTGATATGGATCTTGTTGTGATGCAACTTTCCGACATGGTTCAAGGTGGTATGAGCTCGCCTCCTATTAAACTTTTAAATAACTCTTCGCTAATTCTCTTCAACCCTTCAACCGCTCGATACTTCTATTCTTATAACTAATAATGATATTATGGAAATACCCACTACGGTGGATAATTCCACGAATGTGAGTATTTCTTTAACGACTTTAAAACATGATGATTCTACTCTTCTTATATCTAATGCTATTATAGAAACGTCCATTTGTCATAAGGAGGAGAATCCTAAAGCGGTGCGGTCTTGGATGTAAAATCCTCGACCCAAAAGTTTGAATTTGGTGTATTTCGAGTGCAATAGGAAAAGAATCCTAAAGCGATGCGGTCTTGGATGTAAAATCCTCGACCCAAAAGTTTGAATTTGGTGTATTTCGAGTGCAATAGGGAAGAATCCTAAAGCGAGTGCGAGTCTTGGATGTAAAACCCTCGACCCAAAAGTTTGAATTTGATGTATTTCGGTAGCGATAGGAAAAGAATCCTAAAGCGAGTGCGATCTTGGATGTAAAATCCTAGACCCAAAAGTTTGAATTTGGTGTATTTCGAGTGCAATAGGGAAGAATCCTAAAAGCAGTGCGGTCTTGGATGTAAAACCCTCGACCCAAAAGTTTGAATTTGATGTATTTCGAGTGCAATAGGGAAGAATCCTAAGCGGTGCGGTCTTGGATGTAAAATCCTCGACCCAAAAGTTTGATTTTGATGTACTTCAAGTGCAATAGGGAAGAATCCTAAAGCGGTGCAGTCTTGGATGTAAAATCCTCGACCCAAAGGTTTGAATTTGATGTACTTCAGTGCAATAGGGAAGAATCCTAAAGCAGTGCAGTCTTGGATGTAAAATCCTCGACCCAAAGGTTTGAATTTGATGTACTTTAGTGCAATAGGGAAGAATCCTAAAGCGATGCGAGTCTTGGATGTAAAATCCTCGACCCAAAAGTTTGAATTTGATGTATTTCAGTGCAATAGGAAAAGAATCCTAAAGCGAGTGCGATCTTGGATGTAAAATCCTCGACCCAAAAGTTTGAATTTGATGTACTTCAGTGCAATAGGGAAGAATCCTAAAGCAGTGTAGTCTTGGATGTAAAATCCTCGACCCAAAGGTTTGAATTTGATGTATTTCAGTGCAATAGGAAAAGAATCCTAAAGCAGTGCAGTCTTGGATGTAAAATCCTCGACCCAAAAGTTTGAATTTGATGTATTTGATATTTGATTCGAGATCTGGAAGAAATTGAATTTGAATTTGATTGAGACTTGAAATCTGGAAAGATTGAATTTGAGATTTGGAAGGATGAGTTTGAACTCGATTGAAATTTGATTTAAGATTTGATTTGAAATTTGGAAGATCAAATTTGAAACTTGATCGGGAGTGTTTTTGGAATTTGATTGAGAATTCGATTTGTGATTTGAAAAGATTGAAATTTGATTTGGAATTTGGAAAGATTGAATTTGAAATTTGATTGAGAATTTGATTTGTGATTTGATTTAACATTCATGTTGATTTCGTTTATTTTTTAATGGTTCAAATTTTATTTTATCGTTTATTTAATGTTCACGTGAATTTGGTGTTCGTCATTTTTTAGATTTTTTTTAGAAAATTTTCTTTTATCCCTTTTTTTCATTTCTTTTCTGTTCTTTGTTCGAAGTTCATTTAACTTTAATGGCGTTTCCCAATCAATTTGCACAAAAGAGGTGAAGGCCAAAAATGTGACATGGTCACTTTCATTCCAATCATGTTGAAGATACATCATACAACTCAATCCGGAATATATTTCATACAATCCATGTAGACTCAAAACGGACTGTGTATGATCTTTGTCGATCCATCAAAAGAAGCATTTGTCAAAAATCCATGTCTGAATAGTGGTGTACATGGTTAATAACATCACCTTCCAAGCCATCCTTGGCAAGGATGCCGGCTGGATGTACGTTGGAGGTGTGATATTTCCCATGTAACTCACAGCTCGTAAGGCCGGAGGCTCTCTAGCTCCGGGTCCGGTCGGAAATGGTAAGGTGTCTTCCTATCGTCCATTCTCCGAAAGTAACCGAGATCCGCTTCACCGGCACTCCTGGTATGCAATGCTTAGCGATATCCGCTCCGTTGCCCTTCGATATCATGACGGAACCTACCGGTAAAGGTATCTTTATCGGCCCTCGGAACTCACCCGGGCTCGCTATCCGGAGGTCAGATCCGAACATGATGTCACACTCGTTCAAGAAAGAGACTGTGCAGAAAGGTCTGACGAAGTCGTGGTGATCTATATGTGGGGGTATGCAGTCACCCTGTTTGTAGATGTTGATAATGCAGCTATTGGGTATGCAATCTGCTGGCAGTACCCTCCATGTTATCAATCTTTTTACCATTCTCTTGATGACTAATGGCATCGGATCTACTTGCCCATGACGGAGTATTCCCGGTGGGTTTCCCTTCCTGTCTTCAGCAAAGTTGTAGCAGCATCCGCATTGTATTGTGATTCTTCCCTTCCCTGGCATCCATCTCCGGGGTTCCGAGTATGTGTTCTCCCTTAGGCGGCCTGCTTGGCCCATTCTTTTCAAATCCCGGATACAATCCACGATTTGCTGTTGTTCATACTCTGAGAATACGTCTGTATGTAGCTCGAGGCCCTCTAGTATATTGATTCTTCTACCTTTAATTCTCTCGAAGTATTCAAAGGTTTTCTTTTCAACATTCTGCATTCTCTCCAGCTCGTATTCCGGAATGATCTGCAGATGGCGAGGCCTTGTGACATATTGTGGGATATACGGTTCAATCCCTTCTCGTTCTCCTGCATACCTCGGCTCCTCAGGGATGATGCTCGTCGGGACATCCCCCGGGGTTGCTTCTGCAACAAGGTCATGCATCACTTGTGGTTCTATCCGGTGGCGTGGTAGCCTTCTTTCTTCTGATCTTCTGGGGATTTCCCTGGTCCTTTCTGTTATCCTAGGAGCTGGCCTCCTTTCTTCAGGTTCCTGGTGAACCGGTGTCCTTGAAGTGTATGTACTGGCATTAGCAACTGTCTCGTCGCGCTGGTCTGCAGCTAGTCTTGTTAACATCTTACGGATACGGCGATTCTTATTTCTTCGTTGCGTGGCTGTGAGAGTAGCCCTTCGAACTTCTTGAATCTCTGTGGGCGCGGCGCTGACAAGCCTGCCCTCTGCTGTAGCGACTACCGATTTCATTTTCTTGTCTTCTTCAGTATTTGCCTTTCTTTTCTTGTTGCTGGATTGGTGGCTTGGGCCACCCACTTTCATCATCGTCTACGCCGGGTAGTTCTTCTCGGTTAAGCGGGACCCGGTCACTTTCCTCGTCTCGTAGGCTCGTCGGTGCGAAATCCGAGTCGATCTCGATTATCGCTCCATCTTTCACCCTCTTTTCATCGAGTGCAAGGCTTACGCCATTCTTAAAGTTCGGGACCAACCGCCTGTTCAACATTTCCCTGCTAAAAGACAAGGAAAAGGATCAGGGGCTGTACTAAGAACAAGAACATTAAGAAAATGTTTATTAAAGACATTTTTTATATATTTTTTTATTTCGAATTTAACAGGAATGAAGTAGGATAAGATCAGGGAAGAGATTTTGATTTGGAAAAGAAAACAAGGAAAACTTTATTATCATGATTTTATTTATTTTAGCACATTTTATTATTTTTGGGTTCGGACCCAATCATAAGTAATTACTTTGCCCATGTTTCTTAGGGATGAAGGATTCATTCCTTCGAAACATCAGGTAGCGTAATACTTTTTCAAGTATCGTCCGTTGATCGTAAGCATATGTCGTTCTCCCCGGCAATTCACTAGCCGGTAGGAACCTCCCGAGTATCTTGCTTCAACCACAAACGGTCCTTCCCAAGTGGGCTCAAATTTTCCTCCTATCTTGCGATGTGCGAGGATAGGTCTCTTGAGAACGAGAACTAAGTCACCAACTTTGAAGGTTCTTGGGCGGACCAGTTTGTCATGGGCTTGAACCATCTTAGCTTGGTATAGTTCTAAATTCTGTTGCGCTGCAAGTCTTTTCCCTTCCAAGCTTTCTAATTCTTCGAGTCGTAATTTGGCGTTTTCTTCTGTCGTGATCTTGTTTGCAACTGCAATTCTGAGCGAAGGAAGCTGAACCTCTAAAGGTAACACTGCCTCGGACCCATACACCAGGGCGTAAGGTGTAGCTTGAGTAGGAGTTACGAAGGTTGTCCGGTAGGCCCATAAAGCTTCTAACAACTTCTCGTGCCAATTTCTCTTATTATCGTCCAAGGTTTTCTTTAAGATTTGAACGAGAGTTTTATTAAAAGCCTCAGCGAGGCCGTTTGCTCTTGGGTAGTAAATTGTCGAGTATCGCCAGTCGATTCCGTGTCTCCTGACAAAGTTGTTGATTTGCGTGCTTCTGAATGCTGACCCATTATCTGAGATGATCCTGCGCGGCACCCCGAAACGGTAGACAACTTGGTTCTTGAAAAACTGTAGCACGTGGTGTGCTTTCACTTCTCTAAGTGGAACTGCCTCCGCCCACTTGGAAAAGTAATCCGTAGCCGCAAGAATGAAGCGATGTCCTTTTGAAGATGGTGGTTCTATCGAACCCACTATATCTGTGCCCTAACATTCAAATGGCCACGACGCAATTGTCGGATGTAGCACATTTGGAGGTTGGTGTAGAACCACTCCGTGCACTTGGCATTGGTGACAGCTCTTGGCGATTTTCATGCGATCGGTCATCATCGAGGGCCGGTAGTACCCTAGTCTTTTAATTTTCATTTTCATCTTCGGACCCGACCGGTGAGCGCCACGGAGTCCCGAATGCACCTCCTTAACAATTTCACGGGCCTCGGGCCCGCTCAGGCACCTTAGCCACATTTGATCAAAAGACCTTCGCATGCAGTGTGTTGTTTATTAATGCGTAAGATAGAGTTCTTTTCTTGATGCGATGGGCTAGCGACCTATCGTCCGGTAGCTTTCTGTTTGCGGTGTAATCTATCAATGGCCGTCGCCAATCGTCCGTGTTTTCTACGTCACTCGCTGCAGCTGATTCTTTTTCTTTTTCGATTTGTGCATTGTGTCTATGTCGAGTCGTGATAGGACTCGACGTCCGTGAACCGACACTTCCATCGATTCATCTTGCAAACGAGCAAATTCTTTTGCGAGACGGGCTAAAGCATCTGCTAAAGCATTTTCTTTTCAGGAATTTTGTAGATCGTTACATTTGGAATCTGTTCCAACAAGCTGTATGGCATACTCGGAAGTATTGCTCGAGTCTTGGCTTTAAAATTCCGTACTTGTCCGGCGATCCGTTGAATGATTAACCGTGAATCCCCGTAGATGTTGATGTCCGTTATCCCCATTTGAATAGTTAATTCCGGTCCCGTTATGAGGGCTTCGTATTCCGCTTCGTTGTTTGTACACGGTTCTGTCAAGTGATAGGAGTATCTTAACATCCCCCGCTCCGGCGTTATAAAGATTAGCCCGATTCCTGCCTTACCGGGCACTATCACTTGCGATTCTTCGTCTTTGTGTGCTGAAGATGCTCCGTCGAAATATAATTCCCAACGTCGATCATCAGGGTCTTCTAGATTCATTATTTGTTCATCTAGCAAATCGTTATTGAGAGGAGATTCTGCCGGCAAAGGGTGTGCTGCGAGAAAGTCTGCTAAGACTTGTCCCTTTACGGCACGCAGAGGCACGAAAGTTATATCGAATTGCAATAATATCATTGACCATCCGGCAAGTCTGCCGGAAAGTGTTGGACGAGTCATCAAGTATTGCAATGGATTAAACTTCTAGATCGGGTTGACCTTATGAGAAAGCATGTAATGCACGAGCTTTTGAGCGGCGAAGATCGAGGCCAAACAATGCTTTTCGATTGCGGGATACCTTACTTCCGTCGGAAGTAAACGACGGCTTAAGTAGTAAAGAGCATTTTCTTTACCCTCATCATTGACACAGGCCAACGGGGCTCCGAGAGAGTCGTCTAAAGCCGCGGTGTAAAGTATCGCGGTCTACCCGAGACCAGGGCTCGCTAAGACGGGAGGTGTCATTAAATATTGTTTAATGTCCTCGAAGGCCTTCTGGCATTTCTCTTCCCAAATAAATTTGGCGTCCTTTTTAACTAGTGTCGAGAAAGGCTGACACCTACTCGACGGAGTTTGAGATAAAGCGTCGAAGATATGCCGACTTCCCTGAAAAGATCGTAGTTGTTTTAAGGTTTTGGGAGGCGGCATTTCTAAGATAGCTTTAATCTTTTCCGGGTCGATTTCAATTCCACGATGTCGGACAACGAATCCTAAGAATTTCCGGAGGTGACACCGAAGGCGCATTTTAAGGGATTCATCTTAAGGTTAAATTGTCTTAATCGTTCGAAAACAATTCTCAAATCATACGGGTGGTTTTCCTTTACTTTGCTTTTGATGACCACATCGTCCATGTAGCATTCGACTTGATTGTGGATGAGATCATCAAAAATTCTTGTCATTGCTCTACGGTAGGTTGCTCTCGCGTTCTTCGATCCGAATGGCATTACGTGTGTAGCAAAATATTCCGATCGGCATTCGAATGCCGTAAGCTTTTCATCTTCACGAGCCATTTTTATCCGGTTGTATCTCGAAGATCCATCCATGAACGAGAATATTTCATGTGTTGAAGCAATGTCGATCATTAATTCCGGGATCGGTAGAGGGAATTCATCCTTTGGACATGCCTTGTTTAAATCTGCTGAAGTCCACACAGATTCGATCCGACCATTCTTCTTTCCGATCGGCACCACATTGGCTAACCAAGTCGGGTATTGTTCTTCACAGACAAATTTAGCGTCTATTAGCTTTTTAACTTCGGCTATGACTTGTTGTTCGATTTCTAGACGCATTCTTCTCGGACCTTGTCTGACTGGAACAGAAGTGGGATCCACTCCTAGCTTATGGACTGCAACCTCTGGAGCTAATCCTGGCATCTCGTCATAGTTCCAAGCAAAACAGATCTTTAAATTCCATTAACAATTTGATTATTTCTTCGGAGTCTTCTTTGTTGAGTAAGGAGCTAACAAAGGTAGGTCTAGGCTCTTCGCTAGTACCTAAGTTAACTTCCGTTAACTCATCTATCGTAGATTTGATTTCTTCTTCGAATTCGGTGGAGCGTCTCCAATTTGTAAATCTTCGAGTTCGTCCGTAGTTTTCATGCGGTTTTCATTGGACTTGCAAGTGACAACCAAGCAAAATTCGATATCGTCAATCGATCCTATCGTGCCGAATCCGAGTCCATACTTTGAATTGGGAGGACGACCGGAGTTATTCCATAATTTTTCAAAATGTTGTGATTGGCCTTTTGTCCATTGTCGAGGTAAGAAACCACGTTGAATTAAATTTTGAACACAGGGAGAGTACCACTCAAAAGGTAATTCCATTAATTCTGATGAAGTGACATCTTCGAATTGTACATTATTTTCAATTTTGGAGGAAGAAGCACCACGGTAGAATTTGATTGGCTTTGCACCGTCGTTACGTACCTCTTTGACCACCATACCCTCGATCTTATTAGAATGGATCGAGGTCAGGGTCATAGTATGTACATAGTGGTTAATCTTCTCGTACATTGATTTGTATTCTTCGTTCTTCTCATCTTCGAGAGAGATCTTGAATTGCGGCTTCTTCGACTTATTGTCGCCGCTTCTTGTTTGATTTCTTTTTCTTCTTCGAACTATCTTCCCAATCAACATTGATGGTCGGTTTCCTCCGTCCAACTCGTCCTAACGTCTCTACCACGGCCTCGTCCCCGGCCTCGACCTCGGATGCGAGTTGTGGAGAAACCTTCACCATCTCGCCGGAAGGGAGTGGTGAGTGACCGTTGGACTAGAATTTCAGGTTCTTCGTTGTCCCGAACTTTCTTTGTTTCATTTGTTACGGTATCTTTGGAGAAGATTGTTTTCTTTGGCGGTGCATAATAAGCCGCATCTTCATGGATTCCAATCTCATGTACGGAGAATGGTTGTAAGTCGCCTTTGATGCACTCGTTCCCCTCCATCGTAATACTTGATGCACCGATGCGGAGATGATGGTACCATCCTGTTTTCATGTATCCATGGTCGGCCCGATAGAACGTTGAACGACGTTTCGAATCAATTATGTGAAATTTCGCGGTTGTCTTTGCTAAGTCACCGGTCTTCATCGATAGCGTTATTGACCCGAGGGCTCTTTCTCCTTTACGGTTGAATCCTCTTAATAACATTTTGTACGCTTCGAGCTCGCGAGCATCGATTTCCAAGTATGCTAGCGTTCGAAGACTCATTATATTGATTGATGCTCCCGGATCCACCAATACTCCGGAGAGCGTAAACTTCCCAATTGTAACCGAAATGTACAACGGTCGGTTGTGATCTGTCGTCCCCAGTAGTAGGTCATTGTCCGTGAAGGTAACACCTCGTCTGTTCCTTTAACGAACAAACCTCATCTAAGGAATCTCCGACCATTTGAGCTAAGCAAATTTCCGGATCAAGTAAGGCTTTGATCGAGCTTCTCTCATCTCCTTTGATAAGATGAGAGCATCATAAATGCTCGGTTTGGTCGGTAGTTTCCTAAGATGGGCTAGCACGTTGTAGTCCACTTTGTTTTCATGCGTCACGGCTTCTTCTCGAATGGGTATTTCTTCTGCTGGGGTTGATTCTTCTTGAACAACCACCTGCTTTCCTTTGTCTTTTGGACCCGTTCTTGGAGGTAGAACTCTTCCACTTCTTAAGTTGACTTCTGTAGTTTCTTCTGAATCTAGTGTTGAGCTTGCCGGTGTCTCCTCCCGAATCGGAATGACGAGGCTCTTCCGGATTATCTTCGGAATGCGAAGGCTCTAACTCTATCGTGATCGGAGCTCCTCGAAACTCACGGATAGATCCGTTGCTTGTTGAACTCTCGTAGCCTCCTTGATGGCCGCCTTCTTCGTTATTTTGCTCGTCGAGATCGTGTATGATTTGAGAATTGTTGTTGGTATCGAAGTCGATGTCCGGATTGTCGCTAGTTACGTAATCGTTAGAAACGATCAAAACGTAGCCAATGCCATCACCCTTATCATTATATGATCCCACCGAAGTGAGCAGATAATCATACAAAATCAGAGGTTCGAGGGGTTTCTCCCCCGAATCGGAAACAACTATCCTAGGATAAGAAGCCCCTAGTCTAGCCTTAGGAGTCTCGGTCCCCTCTTCTTCGTCAATTTTCTTCTTTTCTTCAATCGTCTCCTGTTGAGGTGGTTCTTCTATCGCAAGTGATAGTACGGCTTAACAGGTCTCGAACTCCGAATCGAGGCTCGCACCGAGGCGGTTCGGATGTTGTCTAAAATCTTCTTCGAAGACCTCGTCCGAGCGGTAGTCCATCCATCGTCGGTTGCATAGGGATCTATCGGAATGACGGGATCGGTTGAGATAACATCGACGGAACCTCCTTTCGGGGTTCCTTCATGTACTCCTTCGGGATTGTTATATTTCCTTTCCGAAGGTTGTCGTTGAGCCAACTTTTAAATGTAATGCAATCTTCTATCTTGTGCCCAAGCATCTGGTGGTTGGGGCAAAATTTGGGATCACCTTTCTTGTTGACTTCCTCTGGTCTTTTAGGTTCTGGCAGCTGGAAATCTGGAGTCTTCATTAGGCTACGGAACATTTTCGGTACTGCTTCATTTTTGAACGGATATTCTCTCGCTCGAAGCTCCCTTAATGTACGTTGCGGACGAGGCGGTTGTTCATACTGCGGAGACGACTGATAGTTGGACCGGGGTTGCTGGTAATTCTGTTGTGGTTGCTGCGGCCGTTCTGGTGGTATTTGCATCGGTTGCTTGCCTTTGGCAACCGCTGCAATGATCCCGGATTTCTTTTCGAAGGTCTTCACCGGCTTCTGCTTGTCCGTCTTGTCGGCGAAACTTAATTGCTTCGCCTCTTCTTGCAAGCTTCCGGCCTTGCTTAACAACTTTTCGAAAGTCTTAATAGTGAATCCTTTGAGGAGAAGTGCTATCGAGCCGTGAATGCTTTTAAGCAAGATGTCGACCGCATGTTGTTCTTGCGAGTTGTGGTTCACACTTCATGCTTAAGTTTCTCCATCGAAGTATGTAATCCACCATAGTTTCATTCGGCTTTTGTTTCTCTACCACTAAATCACCTATAGTGATGTGGTGCTGAGCTCCGGCGAATCGCTTGATGAAGAGGTTCTCTAGTTCTGAGAACGTCTTCACCGAACCATCGGGTAATCCGCATACCGGTCGAAGGCGATTCCCGACGGATCGCCGACGAAGCTGTCGGAAGAGTAACGCATCGCTCCCGCCGGCATTGCAACAACCGGCACCAAAGTGTGCCACATGCCTTGTCGGGGTTCCCGGTTCCGTCGAAGGTCTTGAACAGAGGTGGTACGAAGCCTTTCGGGTATTGGACGGCGTCGAATTCTTCACGGGTAAGGTCTACCCGTCCGAATGGATGTCCCGTTCTTCGATTGTGCTAAGGCTTCTCGCACTTTGTTGTTCTACCAAGTTCTTGATATCCTTTTCGGGGATCATACTTTGTGTTGTATCCTTTTTCGACTGATCATCCCCATCGACGGATGTAATCTCCTTTCCTCCGTCTACAATGTGAATGACCTGTCGGGGGTGTCTCTCTATGTGGTTGTACTTGACTGCGGAGAGTGGCCGGAGCTACGGCCATCTCTTCCATCCTTTTCGCCATTCGAGCGATCGTGTCGTCTTTTTCCTCGAAGCCGCCTTCTCATCGGTTCGGCTCCTCTCTTCTGCGGCCGCGGGAGCACCTTGCGAAGGCGATGAAGCTCGTGTCTCAACCATATTGATTTCCGCATATTCGTCGTTCATGAATTCCGATGAATCGATTTCATCTCCGAACTTTTCTTCTCTTTCTTTTGCCAACCGTCGGATATCGGTTCTCAACTTTTCCATGGCATCTTCTAGCGGAGCTTTCGTGTGTCTTTGCGGTTGTCATGCGATAACTGCCGGGTCCCTTTTTCACGAGTCCCATTTATCGCGAGTAGCACTTTCTTCGCATTCCAGCCTCCTGGCGAGACTTTCTCTCTTGGGCCGCTCGTTTCAATCTCAATCGCCCAGTAGTGGGACGCCATACCATCCTTCTAGCGACGGAAGGTCTAGGACCGGATGGTGCGTTCGGCCAAATGCTTGGAAGGTGGTATCCTTCCTAATCTGTAATCCTAAGACTACGACGGGCGGGCTAGCCTTCATTCTTTTACTTGGCTTTTCCGTCATGATGGCGGGCTCTACTCGGGGCCCAAGACCGGATTTGACCGGCACCCGCCCTATCCTTCGTAGAATCTCCGATATGGGGCGGTTTTCCTTCCTTGCTAACTTTTCTACCAAAGTTTGCGGTCGAGCAAACGGCGTAGTTCTAGTTCTTTTCTTGCGGCTATCGTTGTAGTATGCGGGCCGAGGTAATGTGGCAGCAATCTTGCGAACATTCTCCTCATCCTCCGCGGCGGAGAGGGGATGGAACCTCGCTTCCTCCCAAAAGTGGTATGTAGTCGAGCAGCGGTGTATATTACGCGCGTGGTGTATATTCGGGCGGTTACGGAATTTCCTCCAGAAAGCAATCTCGGCGGCTACGGCTTCTCCGGCGATCCTTCTACTTCGTTTCTTCTTTGGGTCCTTGTCGGTGATGGAATCTTTGAACTCGGACCCGATTTCGAAAACGAAGGTCTTACGAGAAGATCCGTACCCTCCACGGTAACAGAGTTTACCATAGTTCTGGATTTCTTTCCCCTTTGATTTGGCAGAAGTCGGGGTAGGTGCAGAAACAACTAGAACAGTAGGGGTAGTGAGAACAGTCCTCCTGCGGACGGCAGTACTCCTCCTAGTCGGGACCCTTTGCAGGGGAGGAAACTCTTGGGTCGACCTAAGGTTGAATTCAAGCAGTGGTTCCTCAGCTTCACATACCTTGTTCGTCAGTGCAAAGAGGGAGACGTCAGTGACCTTGACATTCGTGTTTTCAAATCCTTGTCCAAATCGGATGATCTCATTGTCGGGCAGCTCATCCTTATAGACAGCGAAGTCCAGTCCGTTGGTGAAGGAGAAAATCAGCTCGGGGCTTTCATTTCTGCAGGGTAGATTCTGGTTGCCAGTCCTAAGTTATGCTTCTTTTCTTTAGGACGAGAAGAAAGGAATTGAAAAGAGTCCGAACTCATTCTTGTTCATGTATTTATAAGAAGGAATCATTTGTTAAAAGAGTCGCTTATTAGAGGGTTTGTTTATTTAGAACGGAATGTTCAAAGGTGTAGAGAAGGTAAGGAATCCGATTCAGAGTTGGAAAGGAAAAGAAAGTCTTAAGCAAGACTTCTCGACTCGAAGGATTATTCCTAAACTAACACCTATCGAGGTCCACCCCACCTCGAAAATGAGGTAAAAGGATCTCGGAACCTCTCTCGTTTAGGGGTGTCTAAACAGTGGCTCCTAAATCCGAGAGAATGTTGGCTATACTCATTCAAGATAGAAATGAACATAGTATTCCAACGGAAAGAAGGGTAGTTTGATCCACTAAGGACATGGATACACTACCGATTTTTGAAAGCAGAATTATCTGATTATAATGGAGAGAGGAATTTTCCCGAGCGGAGTCGCCAGAAATCTGTCGGCATATTTTTTAGGTCGGTGTGTTGTGTTTTGAAGAGGGGTCGCCTACAGAAATTTTCGGCGAATTCTTAATTTAGTTTAAATAAATAATTTTGGAAAGTAGTATTTGATTTTGAAAATAATTTTAAATTTGAAGATTTTAAGATATGAGATTAAACCGATCTCACATCCCAAATAGCTTATATAAACGAGCACCGCACCACAAACCGTGTATCTATCCCTAAAGATAGACACACTCGCTCGACGCGTGGAGCTCGATTAAATAAACTAGAAGATTTGTGACATCCGTTTGGTCTGCGAACCAATTTTATAAGCCGACAAAATTCCCTCGCTTAATATGAAAACATTAAACAGGGTTTATATTACCTGGGTTCTTTAAAATTCCCTATAAGGGCAAGCTCCTATAGTTAATTACATCTTAAGTGACGGGAATCACCTAAGAAAACTCTCGATAATAATCAATAATTCTGCTCTCAAAGATTTCAAAGTTTAAGTTTTTCAAGGGATTGAATTTTGGAATTTCAATAGGGAATGGATCAAGTTTGGAACATTTTTGTTTTGGGAATCCAAAGGAAGAAAAGTAGGAGAAATCACAGATTCGAAGCGAACTTTGGTAATTTCCCGACTATCCTATTGTTTGGCTTGGATTTAGGAAAGTCCTAATATTTATTTAAATGTTTTGATTTTACCAATTTTAGTTAATTAGGGTTTATATTTATATGATAGGATCATACAAATAGCCTTGAAGATGTGAGGGTTTATGTCGTACCCAAACGACTACCTCGGAATCCTAAGACCGGTTAGGGCTTAATTTGCAATGCAAGTGCCTAACGAAGAGTTGAGGATTTATGTTGCACTAGGCAAGCTACCTCGAAGTCCTATGGCTTTGTTATTTAATTCTAGGAAAAGTTTTGCTGAAGTAGACTCAGGTTTTCATTGATGACGATGGCCGTGCTGCCCGCCATGCTCCGAGCTCCTTGTTGTTGCAGAGGTTTAGTTTTAGAAGTCATAAATCAAGGGATGAGAAAAGTGTTTTGGTTTAGAGAAAATCTTAATTTCCAGGTGTTTTCAATATTTTTAATTAAAACAAATCTTAAAGTTGATTATAACGACACCGGTTAAGATCCCACGGTTCCATCCTTCCGGCATCATTATTTTTATCGGATTCACTTAGTCCAGATGAATTTGCTAAACTCAACTGAATGAGTTCCACACTTTCATTTAGACCGTGGAAATCCCGTTAGCAACACGTAGGTTACATCATCCGAGGTATTCCCGATCATCCAATGGGACGTTTTAATTTAGTTGTAATTGTAGTTTTGTGTTTTGTTTGTGATTAAATTTTGAGTTGTTTTATATTTTGAAATGTTGTGGCGGTGAATTTTATCTTGCAATGACTTTTAACTTAGTTTTGGTTTCGGTTTTAGAGGCTATCCTAAAGGTGTGAGTTTTCATGCAACGAGTTGTTTATCATGCAAGAAAAGTAAGTGCGATGCGGTTAAATAAATTGCAAGAAGGTAAATTGCAAGAAAGTAGATTGCAATAAAATAAAAGCGTACCTGGAGGGTCTTCCCGTCATCCCAAGCTGCACTTAAAACACAATTAGAATAGTTAAGCAAGTTCCTAGGTAAAGCTAAGGTAAGGGTTATGGCTTTCTACCAAATTCCTAATCCTATAGCTAGTCATTTCCTTTGACGTCTAGGTCTTTGTGTTTTGGTTTGAGGACAATTTTCTTCATCAAAGAATAATTAAGTTCAATTGTTCTTATGAACATCCTATCATATCGAGGAAGTGCTTAAGACAAATCTTAAACATCTTTTCAATATTTCTAGGATTGTTTTAAGTCCAAATGAATTTAATTATACAAATGAATTAATCGTCCGGGAATTCAAGTTTTGTTAACTTGCTCAGTGAACTAGGACATTTGAATATCCTATGAGTGAAGTAACATTTCATTTAATGTTCTATTTAAGAGTTATGATGATTAAAACTTTCAAGGGTAAATTGGTATTCAAACGATTTGATTTAAGTTAAATGGTTTAAATTTGGAATAGTGTTCAAGTTGATTTATATTTAATTTCTTTCTGTTTTAGGTGATGTTATATTTAATTCAATTTAATTTAATTTAATTTAATTGAGTTTTAATTTAATTTAATTCAATTTAATTCAATTTAATTTGATTTGATGTTACATTAATTAATTTGATTTGATTTAGTTTTAATTTAATTTGATTTAATTTAATTTAATTTGATTTAATTTAATTTAATTATTTAATTTAATTTGTTTAATTCAATTTAATTTAATCTTTAATTTAATTTAATTTTTAATTTAATTTAATTTAATTTAATTTAATTTTATTTAATTTAATTTAATTTAATTTAATTTGTTTAATTTAGTTTTTTTTTTTAATTTGGTTTAATTTAATTTAATTTGATTTAATTTTAATTTTAATTTAATTTAATTCATTTAATTTAATTTAATTTGTTTGTTTAATTCAATTTAATTTAATCTTTAATTTAATTTAATTTTTAATCTTAATTTAATTTAATTTATTTTAATTTATTTAATTTTAATTTAATTTTATTTTTTAATTTTAATTGAAATTTTTAAAAGAGTTTAATAATTTAATTTTAGTTTAATGATTAAGTCTTTTAATATTTTAAATTTGAGTTATCATTTTAATTAAGAATTGAATATTAATGAGATAATTAATTTAGGGATTTTTAAATTAAAGAATTAATCTCTTCCTAATAATATCCCTATTTTAATAATTCCAATTTTATTATTCTTCCAAATTTAATCAATTATTTAATTAAGGTTTAATCATTTTAAATTGTTTAATGGGTTTCTACCCTTTAATTATTTAAATTTCAATCATCCAAATCAGATTAGGATCAAATATTTTACTTGTTAATTTTTTATTAAACCTAAAGTTTTAATTAAGGGTTAAAAAAATTAATTACCACTTTCCTCTTTAAGCTTAATAATTTCATAACTCACTAAATTGAACTCAAATGAACTTGAAATTTTTATGTAACTTCAATCATATGTCAATAAAGACATGAGAGGAGAAAATGTGATTTTTCTGTATTTAATTTATTTATATAATTATTTTTGGTAGAAAATAGAGATTTTCAAGGAAAATTTAATAACATGACCAAGGGAAAGTTTCTGTCCTTAAGAAAATTAGGGGACATTCCTAATGACCCGAGAACCACTTGGACCAATTTTGGTGATTTTTTGAATTATATTATTTTTATTATAATTATTTTAAGTTTTGGAGTGTTAATTAATTTAAAAATAAAATAAATGTTGAAAAATGAATTTTATATTTTTCAAAAATCTCTCTGATATCAAGGAAATCAGAGAAGCAAATTTTGCAATTTTCTGATTTTTCTATGATTTATTATAATTATTTTAGTGAAAATGCTAGAAAATACATTTTTTTTAATTTTAAAATTACCTTAAAGCTTTAAAATTTAATATCTCACTAAATAGACCTAAGAAAAATGTGGGGTTTGCTCCTAAGTGATTAAAATTCAAAATGTGACATTTTGGTGAATTTTATTATTTTTGTGATTTTTATTATTTTTTAATTATTAAAAATATTAAAATATTATTAAAAATCAACTTTTTTAGAAAATTGAAATTTTAATTTTCTTAGGTTCCCCTGATATCAGAGAGGCTCCAAAACTAATTTGGTGAATTTTTGAAAGGTATTTTAAAAGTTATGAATTTTTAAAGTTTAAAATGACTAAGTGGCTTAATCAACTCAATTAGTAGGGCTAACCAAGTCCAATTGACCTCAAATTTTTATGGTGGGTTCCTCTGATCCTAAAGGTCAGTGGAGAATTGATTTGAAGTCAATTTGATGTATGGTTAGCTCTAATTAATTAGAGACCTATTTTGAGTGTTTAAGCCAATTAGGGTCGTTTTAAATGAACTAACTCAAAACCTATTTTTCCTAGGGTCCTCTGGTCATAAGGAACATCACCAAATTTTCCTAGAATTTATTTCACAACATGCTATTTATTGGAATTAAAATACTCAAAACAGTAACATGAATTTGAAAAATCAATAATTTTTCATAGGGATGGCCTTTGACTTTGGAAAATTCAGGGAATGTTCACAAATTCAGAGGCTTCAAAAGCCCTATGGTCTCATGCCATGGTGAATTGTATACATGCATGGAGAATTAAAAGTATGCAGAGAGTAAATAAATTATAAAAAATAAAATACTTGATGAAATTAAATGATTTCTTTTCCACATTATTCTCCTCCGTTCACTCGAGCAAGAGGGTATTTTTATTTTATTTTTCCGATTTTTCTACACAGAGTTATGAATTTTTGAAGTTTAGGGAATTAAATAAATAAAAAAATACCCTAATTTTCTATTTATCCATGCGGCGCCAACTCATCCTCGGCATCTACGAAACGCCGCGTGTCGCGCTCCCATTCGACGCCGCCATCTGACTCAGCGCTCCGGGCCCCGCGGTTCTCGTACCGTCTCCTGGTCCGATGCCATCTGAGCCATCCGTCCGCGCGTGTATTGAATGGACGGCATCCGTTCATCGTCCCCGAGCGTCCTCACCCGAGAGCCGTCCACACTAAATCCCTAAGATCTCACTCGATACTCAATGGATTTTCATGTTCTTATGCTCTATGGATTTGTCTTGAAGGGACGAATACATCTATACGGTTATCATGCATTGAAACTAAGGCATTGGAAATGGAGAATCTCTAGAAGCTCGAGATGAAGAATTAGCTCATACCTTTGCTCAGAGAAGTGTGGCTTCGATCTGAGAGTTGTTGCACCTTCGATTGGATCCCGACGAAGCTCCGGATGAAGTCTCCTGGTCTGGTGAATTGTCTAAATGTGATTTCGACCAAGCCCGATCACAAAGCTTGGAGGCTGGAGCAACCTGGGTGGCACTGGAGATGGGGCTTTTGTCGGTGGACACCTTCCCTTGGTCCGGTGAAGGTGTAGAACCAATCGATTTGGGAATTGGCTCACTGTGGAGAAGTGTCCCGGTTTTGGGTGGAATTTCGGTTGGGAAATCGGATTTTATCGGTGGGGATTAGGGCAAATTGACACTGGGGATCAACTGCTCTAAGGGTGGAGAAGGGTTTGGAACAATTTTGGCAGAGTTGCGGCAAGGTTTGTGCAACTCTCCCCCATGGCCGTGAGGGTGAGGGGTTTAAATAGGAGAGGCTGGAGAGCCTTCTAAGGGGAGTTGAGGCATGGGATCAGCTGCTATGGTGAGGAGAAGAACAGCCATAGTGACCATTTGGCATGGGGCAGCTCAGCAAGTGGGAATTCCAAACTTTGGCTCCTCCCAAGGTCTCGGCCATGGTGTTTTCCGGTGATCCAGGCGGGCTGGCCGAGCGAGCATGGGTCACCCTCGGGTCCAAGTGGGTCGGGGCTGGAGGTTTGTGCAATCAATCGGGCAATTGCCATGTGTAAAGGCTTTGAATTAAAATGGAATGGGGAGGGGGTCATTTTGGCCTTAATTTGGTCAACCCATTGGTTTGGGTTGGGTGCACCTCCCCATGGCCTGATTTTGGGTTGAGAGGATCGGTTGGGTCGACCAAGGGAGAGTGGTGTGGTCTCTATCCATGATGAGGTGGCTAAACATGGTTTAGTGTGTGACATGCTTAAGGTAAAAAGGCTTAATGAAAGATTAGGAAAGGGGCCCCTCCTTTTACCATTAATGGCATGGTCACATGTCAAGCCTTCCATGGCTTCATGTGGCTTGTCCATGGCTTGCATGGCTTGTCTTTGGCTTGGGGAAAGTTGAGTCAATTTCATGGAAATGGGTTTTAAGAATTTTGGATATTTTGGTGAAAATTTGCATGAAGCTTGATTTGGAATGGTTTAATTGATGATTTTGAAACTTAGGGGTGATTTTGATTAAATGGATGATGAGGGGAAGTGCCATGTGGGCTTTGGATGGATTTGGGCTTTTGAATGTGGTGAAGTGGGCCTTTAGGAAAGTTTAAGGGGAATGGGCTTTTTGATTTTAGGATGGGCATTTGGGTAAAGATTTTGTGAATAACTTTGTCAAATAAATGTCATAATTGGTTTGGGGATGTTCTATGAAGGGCTTGGAGTCAATTTGGTGTGATTTAGAGTTGAATTGGTTTGAATTTGGGTTTATTTGGTAAGTTGGCCTATATGGGTCCAAGTGGGCCAAGTTGGGCTAATGTTGGGCTAGGGTTGAAACTGATGTAAAATCAATGTTTAGAAATGTTTATGGGAGTGTTTCAAAGAGGTTTTGGCTTTGGTTGGGCTTTGATTTTGGGGTTTGGGCTCATTTGGGTTAGGTTTGGGTTTAGGTCAAAAATGGGCCTTTTAGCTTTGGGTTGAATTTGAGTGGGGTTTGGTTCTAAATTTTGGGCAAATCATGTTAGTGTTTTGTTTGTGGGAATGTTAAGGAAGATTTAGAAAAGGTTTGGGGTTAATTGGAGTTGAATTGGGTGAGTTTGGGTTAGGTTTGGGTCATGGGTCCAAATTGGGCTTTAAGGCCAAAAGTGAGATTGGATCCAAATGTCAATCAAATTGGACTTGGATTTGGTCTATATTGGTATTGGGGATATTGAATTGAAGTTTAGAATTGAATTGGACAAAAATTGGGGTCAATTGGGTAGGTTTGGTTTGACATTGGGTTCACTTTGGGTTAAAATGGGTCAAATGGGGGTTTTGACAAAAGTAGGGTAAATTGACAAAATTGGCCCATGGTGTAGTTGGACAAAATGAAATTGGGAATATTTGGGATTTTCTGGAATTTTCTGGGAATTCTCTGAATTTTTGGATTTTTTGGCCAAGAGGGGTATTTTGGGTATTTGGAGGGTATTGGGAGGTATTTTTGGAATTTTTGGTATTTTTGGGTATGGATGATCAATTTAAGTGATGTGGAAATGTTTGGGATTGATTTTAGAGAATTTTGGATAATTTGGAAATTTTTTGAGAAATTTGGGTAATTTCAAGGGTTTTGGGTAAGTTAGCGGGTGTAGGGTCCCGGGGGTCAAAAATTGAAAATTTGGGAAATTGAAGATTGGGTGAATTTGAGTGGAGTGAAATCATTTTGGTTGAGCCATGAAGCCATATCAAGCTCCTATGAGCCATGAAGGGACTCATTTGAGGCATTCACTATGTTGTTCCTAACCTCTTAGCGCAAGGGCTTAGGGGTTAAGGACCATCCATGTGAATCACCTACATGAGTCAGGAGGTCAAGTTAGGTATGGGTGTAGTTTTAGGAAGTGTGTGAAAGTGTAGTGTATAAGTGTAGTGTGTGTGTAAGTCAGCCCCTCACCAAACCAGGCCACCCAGGGCAGTCCTAAGGCCAGAGAGTCCTATAGGAACTCATCCTTTAAACTTCCACATTTGATTTCAACCCTCTAGGTGATTAGGGGTCTATAGTCAAGTTTGTGGAGTTTGCAGGGAGTTAAGAAGTGGTTTGAATTTCTAAAAGGTGGGTCCCAATTCTAGTCCTCTAAGATAGTCAAAGCAAAAGCCTAAGGCTAGATCCTAAGTACTAAAGAGAAGAAGAGAAGACCTCATCAAAAATGAGGTCAACAATGCTTAAGGTAAAAAGGGTTTAAGGAGGATTAGGAAAGGGGCCCCTCCTTTTGCCATTAATGGCTTGATCACATGTCAAGCCTTCCATGGCTTCATGTGGCTTGTCCATGGCTTGCATGGCTCACCTTTGGCTTGGGAAAAGGTTTGGTCAATTTCATGAAAATGGATTTTAGGAATTTTTGGTAATTTGATGGAAATTTGTTTGAAACTTGATTTGGAATAATTTGATGGTGAATTTAGGACTTAGGTAATGGCTTTAATTAAGTGGATGGCAAATGGAGATGTCATGTGGGCTTTAGGGTAGATTTTGGGCTTTTGAATTTGAAGGAAGTGGGCTCTTAGGAAAGTTTAAGGGAAATGGGCTTTTTGATTTTAGGATGGGCATTTGGGTAAAGATTTTGTGAATAACTTTGTCAAATAAATGTCATAATTGGTTTGGGGATGTTCTATGAAGGGCTTGGAGTCAATTTGGTGTGATTTAGAGTTGAATTGGTTTGAATTTGGGTTTATTTGGTAAGTGGGCCTATATGGGTCCAAGTGGGCCAAGTTGGGCTAATGTTGGGCTAGGGTTGAAACTGATGTAAAATCAATGTTTAGAAATGTTTATGGGAGTGTTTCAAAGAGGTTTTGGCTTTGGTTGGGCTTTGATTTTGGGGTTTGGGCTCATTTGGGTTAGGTTTGGGTTTAGGTCAAAAATGGGCCTTTTAGCTTTGGGTTGAATTTGAGTGGGGTTTGGGTCTAAATTTTGGGCAAATCATGTTAGTGTTTTGTTTGTGGGAATGTTAAGGAAGATTTAGAAAAGGTTTGGGGTTAATTGGAGTTGAATTGGGTGAGTTTGGGTCATGGGTCCAAATTGGGCTTTAAGGCCAAAAGTGAAATTGGATCCAAATATCAATCAAATTGAACTTGGATTTGGCCTAGATTGGTGTTGGGAATGTTGAATTGAAGTTTAGAATTGAATTGGACCAGAATTTGGGTCAAGTGGGTAGGTTTGGTTTGACATTGGGTTCACTTTGGGTTAAAATGGGTCAAATTGGGGGTTTTGACAAAAGTAGGGTAAATTGACAAAATTGGCCCATGGTGTAGTTGGACAAAATGAAATTGGGAATATTTGGGATTTTCTGGAATTTTCTGGGAATTTTCTGAATTTTTGGATTTTTTGGCCAAGAGGGGTATTTTGGGTATTTGGAGGGTATTGGGAGATTTTCTTGGAATTTTTGGTATTTTTGGGTATAGATGATCAATTTAAGTGATGTGGAAATGTTTGGGAATGATTTTGGAGAATTTTGGGTAATTTAGAAATTTTTGAAAAATTTGGGTAATTTCAAGGGTTTTGGGTAGAAGTTAAGCGGGTGTAGGGTCCCGGGGGTCAAAAATTGAAAATTTGGGAAATTGAAGATTGGGTGGATGTAAGTGGAAAGAAGTCATTTTGGTTGAGCCATGAAGCCATATCAAGCCCACATGAGCCATGAAGGGACTCATTTGAGGCACTCACCATGTTGTTCCTAACCCTCTTAGTCAAGGGCTCAGGGGTTAGGGACCATCCATGTGAATCACCTACATGAGTCAGGAGGTCAAGTTGGGTATGGGTGTAGTTTTAGGAGGTGTGTGGAAGTGTAGTGTGTAGGTGTAGTGTATAAGTGTAGTGTGTGTGTAAGTCAGCCCCTTCACCAGACCAGGCCACCCAGGGCAGTCCTAAGGCCAAAGAGTCCTGTAGGCACTCATCCTTTAAACTTCCACATTTGATTTCAACCCTCTAGGTGATTAGGGGTCTATAGTCAAGTTTGTGGAGTTTGCGGGGAGTTAAGAAGTGGTTTGAATTTCTAAAAGGTGGGTCCCAATTCTAGTCCTCTAAGATAGTCAAAGGAAAAGCCTAAGGCTAGATCCTAAGTACTAAAGAGAAGAAGAGAAGACCTCATCAAAAATGAGGTCAACAATGCTGAGATAAATTATACAGTTACAGAAAGAGAATTATTAGCGGTAGTATTTGGTTTTAATAAATTTAGACCTTATCTAATTGGAACAAAATGTATCGTGCATACTGATCATTTTACTATCAAATAGTTAATGCAAAAGAAAGATTCCAAACCAAGATTAATTAGATGGATGCTATTAATGCAAGAATTCGATTTTGAGATCGTTAATAAGAAAGGAAATGATAATCAAATTGCGGATCATTTATCAAGATTAGAAAATCATGAATTATCGATATTGAAAATGAAATTATAGCACGATTTTCACGATGAACAACTATATAATATCAATGAGTGGAAAATACCATGGTATGCCTGATATAGTAAACTATATAGTTAGTAATGTTTTACCACCTATGCTAACTTTGCAACAATAGAAAAAATTCATCCATGATACGAAAACCTATTTTTTGGATGAACCATATTTATATAAGCAATGTAAGGATTTAATTATTAGAAGATGTGTACCTTATGAAGAAACTGAATCAATTATTCAAAAATGTCATAATTCGATTTTGGAGGACATTTTGGGACCGATAAAACTGCTTATAAGATTCTACAATCTGGATTTTACTTGGCCTACTCTATTTAGAGATGTATACGGATATATTAAAACTTGCGATAAATGTCAAAGAGTAGGAAATATATCAGAAGAAACGAAATGCCTCTAAATTTTATATTAGAAGTTGAAATTTTTGATGTTTGGGGATTAGATTTTATGGGACCTTTTATTCCTTCGTTTGGAAACTCATATATATTAGTAGATGTTGATTATGTTTCCAAATGGATTGAGGCACAAGCTTTACCTAGGTGTGATGCTAAGAGTGTTTCAAAATTTCGATGAAAAATATTTTTACTAGATTTGGAATGCCGAGAGTGATTATCATCGACGGAGGAACCCATTTTAGAAATAAATACATTCACAAACTAGTAGAAAAATACAATATTACCGATAAGATATCCACTCGCTTATCATCCACGGACTAGCGGATTAGCTGAAGTATCCAATCGTGAGATTAAACGTATTTTAGAAAAATCTGTAAACCCAAATAGGTTAGATTGGTCTATTAGATTAGACACTGCATTATGGGCTTATAGGACTGCTTATAAAACTCCGATTGAAATGACTCCTTACAGACTTATATATGGAAAAACATGTCACTTACCAGTTGAATTAGAACATAAAGCATATTGGGCGATTAAAGAATTTAATTATAATATGAAGGAAGCTGGTGAGAAAAAATTGCTGCAATTAAATGAATTGGAAGAATTAAGAAATGAATCATATGGTAATGATCGGATTTATAATGAAAAGATGAAATTATGGCATGATCGGAAGATTAATCAGAGAAATTTTGAACCATGACAGGAAGTTTTGTTATATAATACTAGATTGAAATTATTTCCTGGAAAATTGAAGTCTCGATGGTTAGGACCTTTCACCATAACTCAAATATTTTCATACGGAACTATAGAAATCGAAGGTCCAAAAACTGGACATAAATTTAAAGTTAATGGACATATATTAAAACCATATTTCGAAGGTATAAGACCTAACTATAAAGAGGTTTTAATGCTTAGTTGACCTGATTAATAATTGAAATTAAGTCGGGTCGACGACGTTAAACCAAGCGCTTTATGGGAGGCAACCCATATTAGTTATCTATTTTTATTGTATCTTAATAGTTAGTTTATATTATTGAAACTTTACTACTCAATTTTTAATAAGAATCGTCATATATTCGAACCATTATGATGAGAAAAGAAATTATTCGATTTAGAGCGAAATTGGACATTATTTTGGAATCTCGCCGTCGACGAGGTCGATACTCGCCGACAGCGAGGTTCGCACCTAATTTAATTCAGTTTATTTATCGAACTCGCTGACAGCGAGAAACGAGCCCGCCGACAGCGAGAACCTGAAAGGCAGTTTTTATAACTGAGTCGCCGATGGCGAGAAACTTCTCGCCGACAGCGAGGAAGTTATAAAAATGAGTTATATATACTTTAAATGTCAATTTGGACGGTTTCAACACCAAATCCTTAGTGAAAAACCATTCTTAAACCATTCTAAGTCTGCACTCTTCACTAGAATTCATTCCATTCACCATAATGGCCTCCAAATTCTTAGATTCTTCTAAATCTAGAGTGTTTAACCGGAGGAAATTTGTGAGTGCGGAAGCGCAGTGGATCTTCAACAAGGTTTTGGTAAAGAAAAGAGTTATCAAGGAACGGGGATTTGTCAATCGAGGATTCGAGAATTCCACTACGAAGATAGAAGAAATGATCGCGCAGATGGCAACTGGAGGTATTCGTTACACTACGTCTGTCGTTGTTATTCCGGTTGTGAAAGAGTTCTACTCTAACTTACATGCGATCAACAATGGGAATATCTACGTCAGAGGAAGATGGGTGACGTTTACTCCATCAAGAGTAAATGAGTTATTCTCTATAGAAAACACCCCGGTATGTCACTATTCAAATTTTGTGCCTTCTCGTTATAATATGAATGAGATATTTCTATATCTGACTGATGAACCAGAAGATTGGGAAATGCGTGAAGATGGGTATGTTAGTTTCTCTGCATCACTTTTGAATCTCGTCTCGAAGCAACGACACTTTTTCATCTCATCTAAATTGTTACCTACTATGAGGGTAAACAAGGTTTCGAAAGAATGCGCTATATTGAATTATTGTATTCAAATTGGATTGCTCTATTGATGTGGGATCAATAATTGTTAAGTCCGCATTGGGTTTAATTGTGCATGGGTCAGTTCACGGACTAGGACACCCATCTACTATTTTTGCATTATGCAGTCAGTACCAGGTTTCTTATGAAGCTTGGGAAAAGGTTCTGTTACCTTGGAAGCTGATTGATCCTACAGATATGATCCATACTTTGGACAATAATGAAGACATTACATTTATCTCTGATAGAGCTTCACAGAATCATCCTATAGCAAGGCCTATTTCAGATAAAATGGAGTTACTTATGAAGAAAATTAATGGAATGGAGAAAGAACTACAGAATGTGAGAGATTTAATCGACAATATATCCGATTTATTTGATCACATTGATTGGAGGATGAAGGAACACTTCGATCATTACTGGACACTTGGAAGCTAGCTTTCTTCATTTACCGAGACGAAGGTTTGGATCATCGAAGAATCTGCTTTGGAATTTCCCTTCAGGCCTTTCTATAACTTATTTGTGCATCATCGTCATATCGGAAATATCAGAGAAGATGAAGATTCTGACATTGAAGAGTAGTAGTAAAGATTTCCATAGTATGTTTATGTTTATGTTTATGTTTATGTTATTTGATTTGATTTAGATTTTTATTATGTGTGGAGTGATGATTTGAATATCTCAAACTTAATTGAGATATGGGTCATAGTTTTGTATCAGCATTTAGTGTGTCATGGTTTGGTTTGCGATGCTGATTAGTAGTAAGGATTGAAGTTTGAAGTTTGATTATAGAGTTTAAATTATGTTAGTTTGTACATCCCATGGATTTCAATATTAAAGTTAATTTGTTGTGTTGTGTGAATTTATTTGTGTATAAGTAGCTAATCTTCATATTAAATTAATAAATGATGTGATCGGAAATATAATATAAGACATCAAGGACGAAAATGAGTGACGAATTTCAAAAATTTAAAATTTTTGGAATCTCGCCGACGGCGAGAAAAATCCCGCCGACAGCGAGATCGATCTCGCTGACAGCGAAGAATTTCTCGCCGACAGCGGATTTTTCCCGAGAGTTTTTGGTTCTGAAAAATATTAGCTCGCTGACAGCGAGGTCGGAAAAAAACATATATTTGACCGGTCAAAAACACTATTCATCATCCTCAACCTCCAATTTTCGCAAAAACCGACCTAGGGCTTGAGAGATCTTGGATTTGAAGCGATTTCATCACTCAAAAACACCGGATTTCATCTTCTCTTGGTAAGTGCTTCACTCCTATACAAAAATTTTTGATTTTCACCATATATTTTCACCACATTGCAAATTTTGGGAAAAATCAAAATGTGGAAGAAATATTCGGTGGAAATCCATGGAATTTGATTTAAATTGCTTACAAATGTTGTAGGAAGCCTTCTTAGTATTATTATTAAGTTTAGTGAAAATTTTCACGATTTTCACAGATCGATCATATGGCTCCACGACAAAAACGTCGAGTAGAGTTCGACGAAAACCGATTCATCAATGCACGAGCACAGGCAAAATATTTTGAAAATATACAAGGAAGAAAATGCATTGCGGATCGGGTATTCAAAAATTCGGGAGGAGAAGTAGAGCGGATTATAAAGGAACGAGGTTGGGAAAATTTCTTTTATGTTCAGTATAGAGCAGCTGTAGAAGTGGTGAAAGAATTTTATGCCAATTTGACTGTCGCTGAAGATGCACCGAGTAAAGGTACGAGGGTTTTTTGTAGATTTCAATGCTGCAAGAATTAACGTGTTCTATGAAGTTCATGACTCGCACTTTAGCGAGTATGAAACTTTTGGAAAGATGGAAGGACCACTGGAGGAAGTCATTAACTTTCTCACTGATGGGATCGGAGTTTGGAAAATTAAGCAGCAGGAAAGAGTGAATTTTCCTCTTTCTAAATTAAATGCGATCTCCAAAGCCTGGCATTACTTTATTTGTTCTACTCTGTTACCCACATATCACCATAGTGAGGTAACACGAGATAGAGCAATTCTGAATTTTTGTATTCAGAATAACAGAAGCATCAACATCGGGAGAGTTATTTATCAGAACATCCTGGCCACTCCTCGAAATGAGAGTGGAGATGGATTGGGCCACCCTGGATTGATTTGTGCACTCTGCCAACTCTCTGGAGTTGAGGCTAGAGATGATGAAGAATGGGTGGAACCTATGAAACCACTTACAGCTGCTAACATTAAGAAGTATGAGTCCCATGAAGAGTGGGGAGCAGGAGTAAGAAGTTATTTTACTCAGTCAAGTAGAGATATACCCTCTACTAGCTATGGACCTCCCGAGCCTACCACCCCTACATTACAAGATCCGATGAATGAATTGACTCTGCATAGGAGGAGTTTTGAGCGGTTGGAGAGACCATGGGGAGAAGGTTTGATCATTTTGATCGAAAGGATTGATAATTTGGAGAGGAGACATGATTATGATAGTGAATACCTCCAGCGACATTCGGAATACGAAATTGCATACTATGAAGCTGAACGTTGTTATTGGAGTGGAGATTTAGATGTTGTCTTTCCAGAATGCCCCCGGTATACTCAGTATCACCCTACTCAGTCTTCTCAACCTACAGATCAGGGAGGAGATGATATAGTTTGGGACTTTGATGCTGAAGATTAGGACTTTATTTATTTTATTTGTTTGGTGTAAGTTATTGTGGAAACTTTATATGTTTGTAATATTCAATACTTTATTTTGAGACATTGGATGTTAGTTAGATTAATTTGCTTGGATTGTTATAGTAGTTAGTTTTTGTTTTTATGTTAGTTAATTGCATTTGTTTTTATGTTAATTAGGATGTTAGTTTTCTTTAATATGTTTTTATTTTATTTTGTATTATTTTAAGTTTTTAAAATTGTTAATCTGTTAGTTCAATTGTTTTTAATATGTTAGTAATTCATATGTGTAGTGTAGAATTATTTTAATTGTTGTGTTTAATACTTATCTTAGATTTTATCCCTGCATTTTCTTTAAATTGTTATATATATATGGAGAATACTAACGATACAGAGTTCAATGAAAAATGAAAAAGCTCGCAAAAATTTCAAAGAAAAAAGAAATACCTAAACTTCAAAGGTATGATTTATTTACTTTCCTTCTTATTCATTATTTAGAATAGATATAAAAATTTAAGTTTGGGGGGGAGAGTAAAATACAAATTTAGTTATTAACTTTTTCTCAATTTCTATTTTCAAATTATTATAAAAATGATTTTTATAGCAAATTTTTCAATTTGATTTAATATGAATTATTTTATTTAATTATTATAAAAGGTTAAATGAACTATTTCTAGTGCTTTAATTAATTAAATAGAATAAAATATTTGGTTAAAGGGAATAAGAATATAGTAAACTATTTTTAGTAAGGAAAACTATATTCTAAAATTAAAATTCTTAAGTATTCAAGTGAAAAGAAAAGATTGAAAATCAATGAAGTAAAAACTATGAAGTATATGTAAGCTAAGAAATATTTCTAAGTTTCAAATTTACGAAGATGAAAATGAAGTTCAAAATTATTAACAGGCTCTCCAGATACAGTAATCCTCATTAGAAAAAAAAAGAGAAAGAGAAAAAAAGAAAAAGAAAAAGAAAAAGAAAAATGAGGAGAAGCTTGAGGAGATGTCTTATCAAAAATTGGCTTCATTTGATTTAACCTAAAGGGAAAAACTTAGATATTTCCAAACTTATGTTTATGGATTAGAATTTTACCTAATAGTATTTTCTTGAATTTCTTATCATATGAATATCTTAAGTAGTTATTCTTTTAAATATAGTCATTCACGAAATGAATAGTAAGCTAGAAATCTTAGACTCGATGTCTAAATAATTTATTTCTATAAGATTAATTAAATTACATGAATTATTTTTTTAACTTTATTATGATATTAATTAATCTAATTCATAGTTATTTAAATTGAAAAATCTTATTATAAAACTCATTATTTTTATGTAGTACTAAAATTACTTGAGGACAAGTAATAAGTAAGTTTTGGGGATTTTGATCACTGAAAAATTTATTAAGAAATTCATACCTATTTTTGATGAAATTGCACTTTAAAGAATGGTATTTTCTTTATTTTATTGCAGGAATGAAGAATTTAAGTGATAAAAGCAAAAATCATAAAAAGGAGCGAATTTGGAGCAAAATCATGCAATTTAGTCTTTGAGTCGCCGACGGCGAGAATGAGCTTGCCGACGGCGAGGTTACGAGAAGAAAATTCGAAGAATTTATAACTGTCTCGCTGACAGCGAGCCCGAGCCCGCTGACAGCGAGCCCGAGCCCGCTGACAGCGAGCTAGAGCGGTTTGAAGATCTTCTAGAAGCCTCGCCGACAGCGAGGTAGTTCGTCGCCGACGGCGAGATAGTTCAAATGGTGCAGATACATTGAAAATGTACACCTATTGAAGAGATGCTTACACACCTCTTGATCCTTTGCTCACCTCTATATATAGAAGCTGAAATTAAGTCTTTAGAGTGTTCTAAGTGTGTTATTGTGTCCAGTGTGTGTGCAGTCTTTTGTGTCTTAAAGAGTGTTTGAGTGTTATAAGTGAGTTTTTACTGAGTTAGTGAGTTTTTAGTGAGTCGTCTTTGATCTTGGAAGGAAGATTCAAAAGGCTGCGAGGAGTCCGCTTGGAGATAAATTAAGATAAGTATTTGTATTTATTGTTTTTAACTTTAAATGAAATCCATGCTTAGTTTAGTTTCCATGCATTACGAGTAGTTTATTTAGTCTTTCTCGCTGTTATGAAATTAAGTGATTTGATAAACTAAAAATAGAAGTACTTTTATATATTAATAAATTGTGATAATTTTTACTTAAAACTTAATTTACTTTTCAAACTGGCCATTTGATTTGTTAAAATATGTTGATTATCAACTATAGTAAAAATTACATCCGATATTCGGGAATTCAAAAGCCTTGGAAGGAGGGTGCGAATAAATAGGAAATAATATCACTTGGACGTATAATTGAGAATTTTAGTGTGACGGACTAAAATATTCAATTCGGTCCTATTGTTTGAGAGCTGAAGTGTAGATGTTAGCCCTCGGGCGAGGGAACGTGGGAGCTGCGAAGTGGCGGTCGGTATCCTCCCGACCTAGCCGCGGATTCGATAATCAAACATAGGATTAGTCAATATTCTTTACACCTGGACCAAAGGGTAAAGAATAGGAATGCTCATATTTCTCACAATACCTTAACATTACCTATTTAAATTCATCAATCATTTAAATTTCTAAACAAGGGGAAAGATACATTTTCTGAATAGTTAAGACTTATTTAGCACTTAGTTTTATTTCCTGCACTTTCAATTCGTATTAATTTTCTACTTAGTTAATTTATCTAATTAAAATACTTAGTTTACTTTATTGCGCTTAAATTCAGAATTCCAAATTTTCGTATATTATTATTATTATTATTATTATTATTATTATTTTAAAATTAGTTGTTATTTAATTTTCTCTTTCCCTGTGGGATCGATAACCAGGACTCCACTAGAGCCCTGTATTACTTGATACGATACGTATACTTGCGTAGCATCCACAACATAAACAATTACAATTCTATACATATATTATAGCGGGGTCAAGTTTTTGGAGTCGTTGCAAATAAATTAAAAATATCATAATAAAAAATTGTGGGTCATATCTCTAAACCCGGGACAGGTCAAAGCTCTGGAGATGGTTCTTCGCCCGATAGCGACAATATCCGCCAAGGGTGAGGTATAATTCATCATAGCAGCAAGTCATGTCAAATACCCCACAAAGGCAGCGACAAGATTCGCCTAAAACATTGCAAATAGAAATATTCGATCAGGGAGACGAACCGACCAGATAGACGAGACACAAGCCCCATAAGACTTGAGCTAAAGAAAAAGTGAGCCACGATTCGCTCGAAAAACAAATCGACTCATCAGTCGACCAATTAACTGGCCAAACGCAGGCCGAAACTCTCTGATCGCGATTGGACGGCTGACCCGCTTTTTCCACTGTAGAGGAAATCATCATTCGACTGAGCAACTCAATCGACCAAAACCCATTCACAATCGCCACCCAGTGTTATGCCTCAGTCGATCAAGTTATAGCAACTAGATCAACCAATTACTATCAATCATAATTCAAATTGTAGTACAGGTATGTATGAAATTCATATAATTTATTAGAGCATTGATCGTACTAAGCACAGTTTCCATAAATATTCTCTCCTTTTTGTAATTGTACAAAATATGCCCCTATAATTTGAGGCAAAAATATGAATAAGGGAACACTTCCCCGGTTCTCTTCATAGTAAATCTTGATTTAGTTTATTCTCTCATTTACTCGAATCTAAGTCTCGAGACGTGTTCACAAAAGATAATCTGGGATCCAACATCTTGAAAGACGGTGCGGTTAGTGTGGACATGCACAAGACGAGAAGCGGAGCTAATTGCGAAGGAGAAACTTCCCAAAGAGAAATTACATGCATGGAACTCAATGGGGAAGCATAACCATACACCCAAGCATAGGTCCAGAGCTGACAATTCCAAATGACCGTCATGATGGAGCAATTTGAGGTCCTCCAGCCGGTAACACCTAGAGGAACTACCACGCACTTAGCTTAAAAGCGGAACCTCAGGGGGTTTGTCCCCAAAAGCCCCCGTGAGGAAATCCAGCTATTTCACACAACCAGGTGAGCAACCAGCGGACAGAGTGACAAGGTGAGTCCCAACACACTGACACAACCACGTCTGCATAGGCAAACAAGTGATGTGAAGAACATATGCAAGTGTATGTTCGACAGCTCGCAGAAGGGGCCTTCACTCACTAAACTAAAGAGGCGGTGCCACTGCACAAACTAAGGATCCCTCAATTGGAGTCCTTCAAAGGGATAGCTGACCCGATCGACCACGTAGCATCGTTTGAGTCACCAATTGGTCTGCTCCAGATTGATGATCCTATAATATGTCACATGTTCTTTTCCATCCTGAACGAATCAAACCTTTGATGGTTTAATGACCTGATGACGAAAACCATCCCAAATTACTATGATTTTAAAAGACTCATCATTCTGCACTTCTCAAACATACAGAAACTAGGGAAAAACTAGGAATCCTTGCTTGTAATCAAGTAGAGCTAAACCTTATGTGCATATGAGATTCAATATATGCTAAGAAAAAGGATAATTTAAAAAAAATATGACGTCAATAAATGAACCTTCAATATGTGTGGCAGATTATGCAAAGTATGAAGCTTATATTGGCATTGATGAGGAAATCATCTTAGCCTGATAATGAGTAGAAGTTAGAGATCTGAAGTCTTAAATAGTCGGAATAGCTTTGAAGCAAGGAGTTCGACACAAAGAGTTTTAAGTATGACAAAACTACTACTTTTGCAAAAGTTTCGAAGATGATGAACGGGCACATACTAACTGAGGAAGACCTCCAAGGCTCCTTGAATGGTACATCAGAATCATCCAACCACCTGTCAAAGAAGCAGAAAGAATGGGGTGAATAACAAAGGGAAAAGGATGAACACTCTGCCAGTCACAAAACAACAACTCTCAGTATTGAGATCAGCAGAGAAATGATCGAGGCAACCATGACTAAGCACTCTGATCAATGTTTAGCTTAATATTATGTGTGACCACATATTTACAGATAAATGCAAGGTTTTACACCCCTCAATGTGTCAATGGTCGAAATAGTTCAAGCCATCCGAAATAAAGACTACATCAAACTGCCCTTACCATTGAAGGCTCGCTATGCCTTATAAGATCCAAAATGGTACTATCAGTACCACTGTGACCACATACATGCCATGCAACAGAAGAGTGTCGTCACCTCCGTAACCTAATCGAGGAACTCATTCAGGTCAGAAAGCATAAAAAATTTTCAACAGTCGATGAACATACACAACGACAGAGAAAAGCGTTAGGTGGTGATCTCTCTAACGAGCCTGTCAGGGCGAACGAGGTCCATGTAGCAAGGATAATCCTTGCCAACTTCAGGAGAGGTACCGACCCTTTGTTCTAAAGAGATAGTGTATGGGAGAGGTGTGTTCTATCATCCTTTACACACATATTCACTTACTCATTATCTTCACGGATGCAGATCTTCCACCAAAGGAGAACCCTTATAATGAGGTGATTGTCATCACAGCGCTGATCAGTAACTACTAGGTGGGTAGTATTCATGTTGATACAGGAAATTCAGTTAATATCCTGTTCAAATTAGTGTTTGATAAGAAAAGTCTAAAGGCTGACCGGTTAACAGGTTGACCCGTCATTCAGATTCTCTGGGGAAAGGAAGGAGGTTCTATGCCTTGTTGCTCTTGCCATCTCTTGGGGAGAACCGGGGAAGCAGTATAGCAGCATGGAGAATTTTCTCACGGCAAATTCACTGTCGAACTACAATGCTATCTTTGGTCGGACACTTTTGAATAGTTATGGGCGATAACTTCCAATTACAATGTAGTCGTAAAGTTCCCACGGAAGTAATTATGGTCCGGGGAAACCAGAAGCAGTCTAGAAGCTGCTATTTGTAAAAAATTTCAAGCATCGACCATGAACAACTCGACATCCAAATCCAAAGGGATTGGGTCTCGAGACTAGTGAGGTTGTCCTCCAGGTGTCAGTGTCTGACGAAGAACCCAATAAGGTTTTTTTGATCAGTGAATATTTTAACGCAGGATTCAAGGACCAACTGATATAGATGCTTCGGAAGCACCGAGAAGTGTTCTCTTGGACCGCAATGGAAATGCTCAATTTTTTTAGTGACGCAACGTGCCACCGACTGAACATCAACCCCTATGCTCGGTCAGTCCAGTAGAAGATCAAGCCGACCACCAAATCTTTAATTGAACCAATAGCGATGAAAACATAAAAGTTGTTGGATGTTGGGTAAATTCGTGAAGTCCAGTACCCAGCATGGCTCTCGAACATCATCATAGTCAAGAAAGCCAACGACAAGTGGTGGATGTGTGTTGACTCCACTAACCTCAACGCCGCTAGCCTGAAGAACACATGCCCCTACCGAAGGTTGACACCTTCGTGGACACAACGGTCAGATACTTAGTAGCGAGTTTTCTCGACGCTTACTCTGACCACCACCGAATAAAGATGCATCTAGCCACTACAAAGAAAACAATTATTACTGCACAGGGCATTTTTTTGTTTTAATGTAATGTTATTCGGGCTTAAGAATGTTGAGTGACCTATTAGCGCCTCTTAGATGTATTTTTTTCTAATAAAAAGTAATCTTAGTTAAAAAGTAAGTCAGTAAATAAAAGAGACATTCAGAACACTCAAAAGATTCAATATGAGATTAAACCCTTTCAAATGCACCTTTGGAGCACTGACAGGTCATTTCTTCGACTTCTTGTTGACTCCCGTGGGATTGAAAGCCAATCTAGAAAAAGTATAGGTGATCTTAGACATGCCTCCCCCAAGGAGCACAAAAAAAATTCAAATATTGATCGGCCGTATCGTCGAAGTCAGTCATTTCATTCCTAATTTGGGTTAGAAGTGTGCAACATTCATTAAGGCAATAAGAAAAAATCAGCATTTTAAATGAACAACCCAATGCAAATAGGCGTTCAGAAACTTGAAGGATTAATTAGAATCCCCAGTAATGCTCCAGAGCTTTAAACCAGCGGAAAAACTATGATTGTACCTTGGAGTCGGCGAGAGGTTGTAAGCTCAATTCTAGTCTAAGAGGAGGCACAAAAATAGTGCCTGATCTACTACACGAGCTGGCTACTTCATGGTGCCTATATCATGTACTTGATTATAAAAAAAACTAAACTTTTCTTTAATTATTTTCGCTCGCAGGTTTTGACTGTACTTCCGGATGCATCCTATCTAGGTCATTAAGGACCATCCGTTAAAATCTTTTCTCACATGGCCGGAGCACTCTGGTCAACTTCCTAAATGGGCAGTAGAGCTCACTGAATTCCACATCACCTATGTTCCTCGGATGGTATTCAATGCCCAACCAATCGAAAAATTTATGACCGACTTCTCCATGATATAGGAGTCAGATGAGAGAATCATCACTAAAGACAGGACATGGATCTGTCGATGGAGCCTACAAACAAGCAACATCAAGAAAAGGGTAGCTCTCTGCAGCCCATTATGGGAGCATATTTAACAAGCGATCTCAGTGGAATTCAACGTCACGAATAATTAGGCAGAGTACGAGGCAATAATCGTTGGGCTCATTCTGACCTATGAGATAGACGCCCAGAACATTCTAGTAAGGTCAACTCCTTGCTACTTGTGAATCAGGTTATTGGGGAAATTGGAACAAGAGACGAGCCAATGGTGAGATACTCACCAAGCCAAAAAAGGAAATAGGAAGATTCGAGGATTTCTGCATCAGGCATGTCAATCGAGAAAACAATCAAGTTGCTGATATCCTCTCACAACCCATCATCTTGAGAGGAATACCCAAAAAACTTACCAGTCAACGATCAAAGAACCGAAGGCCATGGAGGTAGTGGTCGACGGGATCACGAGTTGAATGAATCCATACATCCACTACCTGGAGACTGGAAAAGTAAAAGAAAGTATCAAAGATCCTAGGCATTTTAAAATCAAAGCCACCCTGTATCTATTGATTGACGAGAAGTTGTTCAAAAGGTTAATTACTTTGGTTACCTAATGTGCTCGAGAGAGGGTGAAGTCCAAGATGTATTATGGGAGATAAATTCCGAAGAGTGTGACAGCCACCCTACAGGGAAGACTCTTGCTTACCGCGTGCAACGATGGGGTACTTCTGGTTGTCACTCCTAAAATCCACGACAGATTTATCAAAAGGGTACTAGCAATGTCAAAAATATGTGCCCTTACATCATCAGTCGGCTCGAAAAGCTACAACTGATGATCATCCCTTAGTTGTTTGCCATGTGAGGACTTGACATTCTCGAGCCCTCTCCCCCATCAAAAAGCCATAGAAAGTTCTTCTTTGTAGTGATCGACTATTTTTTTTAAAATGGATCAAAGCAAAACCTCTCAAATCAATGCAAAGGCAATCTGGAACTTTATATGGTTTGATTTGATCTTCAGGTATGGACTATCGTTTGTCATCATCACTTACAATGGGACTCAATTTGCGGACCAGCGGGTGAAAGACCTCTACGTGAAGCAAGGGATTGATTTGAAGTTTGCTTCGGTCCATCACCCTAAAACAAACAAGCAAGTCGAGGTAGCTAACATAGCCACCTTAGGTTTATGAGCCAAGGGAAGCTGAGCGGAACTGCTACTATCGGTGCTCTGGGCAATCCGAATGATCTTCTTCGTTCATGCTAACCCATAGAATGGAGGTCATGCTACCGGTCGAATACAATAATCACAGCCAAAAAGTCGTCGCAACCTCTTCATTCGCTGGAGATGAACTTGCTGAGTGACAACATGCTAACATCGAGGGTGATATGCTAATCCTCGACCTCGCAGAGGAAACTCAAGCCAGATCGGTACTCCGACGGAAAGAGATAAGAGGCGAATTGCCTACTATTTCGATAGGCATGTTTGGGAGATGGCTTTTATCCTAGGACATCTAGTCTTAAAGAAGGCCGATCCAGTAGCTCGCTAATAGACGATTGATAAGTTAGACCAGAATTAGAGCGGATTCTCTTAGCAACCTGGTGAGTGCCAGTTAATTTAATTAGTAGATATTTGAACGTTATTATCAACACTTTAAGATTAAATAGTTCTAACATCAAAATTGTACACATTGTGATATCTTTTTAAAATTTATTTATGATTGAAATAATTACAGCTTCTTTCAATATAGATGTTTCAATGTGAAAGTTGTTATTCATAATCTTATTATATTAAAGGGGGCATTTTTGTTAGCTGGGAAGATTTACATACACACGACTCAATTTCTGTGTATTTATATACTAACACCTAAATTTTTATTTTTATAAATGTACGTCACTTTATCTAGTGCATGAAAAGATTTATTTTGAAGATTTGAGTGATACAAACATTTTAAATTGTTTATGCAAAATTTGATATTAAGAAGTACTCTACATTATACCCGCAAAACAAAAAGGTTAGGGTCATTTCTTGTGTATTTACATATCTATGATCTAAAGTTTAATTTTTTACAGTTAGACCACCCAAATCTTCCATATCACATAAAAAATACAACTATTTACTTTTAAAAGATGATTTTTGCAGAGGGAAGGTGACATATGTAATAATCGAAGTTTAGGCATTACATATGTAAATACATATAAATTGAGGGATATGAATGCAAATCTTCCAAAAGTTAATGCAAAGTGAAGGTGACATACATGTAAAAAATTGAAGTTTAGGGGTTACATATGTAAATACATAAGAATTGAGATATAAAAATGCAAATCTTCCAAAAAAAGTTAATGGCAATGGGAAAGGTAATTTCTGTTAACTAAAGAAAGAACCGTGAGATACACAAGGAAATAAAGAATGAAGACTGCAAGCTTGTATTTAATTGTTACGTTTGTTCAAATAAAATAACAGGTACTTACAAAAATAATATTCGCATATCTAGAACGAACAATTTAGCTTTAGCCGAAAGCTGCAACCATATAGACGTAGCTGCAAAAGCAGTATAATAGAGTTAAGAAAATGGCTAACTAAAGCTAGTCAAATAATAAAACTTTCTAAGTAGAGAACCTAAAGCATTAAAGCATTAATTAAAGTTAAAATTACTAGAATTCTAATCTCTCGGGACACTTTTATTCAAGCATCCCTAAATAGTGTTCACAAAATAGTGTATATATATATAAACGAATGTCCATAGGCTATTGTACGAGCCCCCAGTCACACCTAATGTACCTAACTGTCGAGTATCACCCTTCATAAGGCAACCATCATCAGAGAGGGATTCAAACCCCCAACCCCAGGGGATTTATAACTGACTCACAGATGTCAACCAACAAGTCAGGATATGCGGTATATATATATATAATATATAATATATATATATATATATATATATATATATATATATATATATATATATATATATATATATATATAAATTTTAACAAAGTGAAAAATACTTATTATAGACTATCTTTGTGCACCTTTGACCTTCTTTGACCTGTGCTACATTTTGATCCAAGTCAAAAAATACTGTAAGTTTTTTAATTATATATTTTATATATTAATTATTTATTATGAATTACTGCTGTCAAAATAACACGAGGTTGCAAGCAAAGGCAGAAAAAGGCGGAAAAATAAAGCTTAAAATGGACTTAAAATAATTGGCCATAAGGATAATTCGGGAAGTAATGGCTAATCTTAGAGTCTGTTTGGAAGAGTAAATTCGCGGTGCGGCGCTTCTCCGCACCGCGAATTTACGGCAAAGTCGCTGGCGAAGCGACGAATCGCGGCGCCCTACCTCGAATCCGCATTGAAAGCGGACAGCGGGTTATACCCCGCGGCCCCGTCGTTCGACCCGCCCTTCGCCGGAAAATTTCCCGCAGTGCCCTCGCCCCGCCGCTCTCCCCGAACTCCTCTCCGCCCCTATCCCTTCTCGCGACTCGACTGGTCTTCTTCTTCCTCGACCGACTTCGATCTATCTTCTTCCTCCCTTCCTCCTAGATCTGTCCCTCGAAGGGTAAGAAGTTCTTGTTCCCATCCTCCTAGATCTGCTGCTGTGTATGGATTTCGATCTGGTATTTTGGGCTTTTGCTCCGTTTGCATACGATGTTCTTGTGGTTTTTTTGGGCTTTTGCTCTGTTTGCATACGATGGAATATTATGGATTCTTGAGGTCATTAGAAATGGCTTCTTATGCTTGGATAGTTTGTTGGGGCTAATCTCTCAAAATGCTAATCTCTATTACATAGTTTTTTTTTTTGCAATGGAATTTTTGGCATGGTTTTGGGGCTCGGCTTGCTTGCTTTAGCTCCTACCAAAGAGCCTACTTCGATGTATTGTGGTCTTCTCTTTGGCAATTTTGGTGATTTCTCCGGCTTTCTTGGTTCGTTGGGTTGGTTTATGTTTGTCGATTTTTGAACGGATATTGCGTATACTCACTTGATCTTTATTTTAGTTGGCCTTGTTTTTAGATTTAAGCTTGATTTCGAATTGTGTGTGTGGAATTTTGTATTTGTGTGTGCAGTGGCTAATCGTTTTACAAAGTGGAGTGCAGTGTGTGCAGTTGAATTGCGTGTGTGTGTGCAGTGCCAGTGAAGTGCAGTGGAATTGTGTGTGTAGTGCAGTGTGTTTGTGGTGAAGTGCAGCTGTGTAGTGCACTGTGTGTGTGTTGAATTGTGTATTTGTGTGTGCAGTGGCTAATCGTTTTACAAAGTGGAGTGCAATGTGTGCAGTTGAATTGCGTGTGTGTGTGCGCGTGCGGGTGAAGTGCAGTGGAATTGTGTGTGTAGTGCAG